>CAUYUJ010022174.1:34379-71879 GCA_963575745.1 Prorocentrum cordatum
AATCATTATCATCGACATCATCTCTATCATCATCGCCATTACCATCACCGTCATCATCATCATCATCAGCAGCATCACCATCATCATCATCGCCTTGATCATCGTCATGATAATCATGATCATCACGACCATCATCATCATCATCATCATCATCATCATCATCATCATCATCATCATCATCATCATCGTCATCGTCATCGTCATCGTCATCGTCATCGTCATCGTCATCGTCGTCGGCAGCAGCAGTTGCAGCAGCAGCAGCAGCCCACACACATACGCACCAGCGGGCACGCTCGCACGCGCGCCCGCCCGGACGCTGGCTCGCACGCCCCGCCCAGTGCCACGTGCGCTTCCTCCACCCGCCGCCCTGGCTCCACGCCCCTTGCCTGGGTGAGGAAACCAAGAGGATGGGAGGGCACCGCAGGTTGGGGTACGGTCCTCAGGGTTTTTTTTTGATTCGCGGGTCGAGCACCTCTTCCAGTCGAAGCTAAGCGGGCCGCGCAAAGCTTGAATTGAGAAAGAGGGGGGGGCAGAAGGAGGGGCCTCACGTCAAGGCCAGGAGGGGGCGAAGCCCCGGAAACAGGCGGTGCCGGAGACGATGTGTTTGCAAAGGAACGCGTTGGACAGGAACCCGACGGTCCTCAGGGGTCGTATAGAGAAAAGAAGATGGACCCTCTCCATAAGGAACCCCGGCAAGGGAAGCCGTTTCGTAGACGCACCCAAGGAGGGAATCGAACAGGGCAGGCCTGTGTAGTAAACGCCCGGGGCCGCCCAGTAAACGCCAATTGCCGGGTTCGGGGTGGTTTTTCCTCCGTTCATCGTGAGGCTTCGGGCTGCCCGCAGACAGCCCTCTTCCCGAGGTAGCCCTGGCTCGCCTCAACAGGCCCCCCGAGAAGCCCAGAGCGGTCCCAGCACCCTGGAGCCGCCTCTGGCGACGCCCCAAAATGGCTCTCGCCCTCACGCCCCATCGTCGGAAGCCCTTGCACACTGTGTCGCGGCGGCGGCCCCATGACACGCTATGCCTTGCAAGGGGATCGCGTGTCGCTCCGCTCTCCGCGGGGCGGGATAGCGGAAACAGCTCGGGACGTTGACGCTTGGGGGCGCAGACGTGGTCAGCGCTAGGCCGGGCATGTCCCCCCACACGGGGATGCTGGACGAAGAATTCAAAATGCAACAAACAATGATCCCCCGACTATTTGCTTGACTGCTATCGGACGTTCCCCCGGTGGACGGACAGGCCCGACCCAAGGCCAGCGCGTGGCGCCGAAGCGCGGCGGGCCAGAGCCCGCGGAGCGGCACGCTGGGGACGGATCCCCGACCGCCGGGGAACGGAGAGGAGCGAGGGGGGGGGAGGACGAGGATGACTACCTACCAGACCACCCCAACCCAACCCGAAGACCCGAATCTGACCCGAATTTCGGGTTGGGGGGGGTACGGATACCATGTGTTTTTTCAACGTTCCCCGACCCCCCCCCACTGGAAATCGAGGATAAATTTGGGCCTTCGGGTTGGGTTGGGGTGGTTTGGAGGAGTACAGCCATCGTGCTGCCCCAAGGAACGCAACATAAGGCACGAAGGGGCGTTCCTGGCCACCGCGGGGCCTGGGCCACAAGCAGGTTTTCCACTGCAGAAGTATAAGGAACAACCCGTTGCTTGTTTCGGCGTCTTGACTGCACGGGAAGGGAAGCGCGAGGAGGAGGAGTGCGATGACTGCCCCCCCGGGCCACGAGCGACGCCTCGGAAGACGTCGGGTGTCTGCCTCGAAAGCCACGCGTGACCTCACGCGGGCAACTCACGCGCCACTGGCGGTGCAGGCGGCACCCCGTTGGTCAGCGTCGCCCGCTCGGCTGCGGGTCCTGGGGCCCGGGAAGGACCCCCTGGATAGGACGAGGGTGGCGCCATGATGCTATTGTCGGGGAGACGTAAGACCCGGGTACGGGGGACTCGGAAATCCCCGACGAGGTCGTCAAAAAAATGACGAGGCCGAGCCTGCATTTTGACGAGGCCTCCCGCTGCAGACATCCCACGAAACTCCTCCTCGTCAAAATCCGAGGCGCGGTCGTCAAAAAACGATGGCGAACCCGAGTCCTGGCAAACCCGGGTCTTACGCTCCCCCGATATTGTCGGGGGGGGGCCTAGGTAGGGGAACATAAAATGACATAAACATAAAAACTCGGAGGTCCGCGCGGATTTCTCGGATCGGCGCTGGACCCCCCTCTGGGCGGCGCCGGAGGCGCCGCCGGGGGGTCCCTGCGCCGATCCGAGAACTCCGCGCGGACCTCCGAGTTCTTATGTTTGTGCCACTTTTTGTTCCCCCACCTAGCAAGGGTAGGGTAGGTAGGGTAGCAAAGAGCAGGGCAGATCATCTGCTCACGTTGCTGATTCTCCTGGCGCCTCCTCGCGCCAGGAGGCGCCCACGTATCGAGGGATGGGCCGGGCGGCAGGGCAGAAACTGGCTGCATGCAGCAGACTTCGTGACACCCCCTTTCCCTATCATACCTTTCGTCCGGCCCGAGATTGGCTCAGAGGATGTTCGGGAGCAACTCTTGGCAGGTCCAAGCCCGATGAAGGGGCCATTGTACCAGATGGGGCCAAAGTAGTTCCAACCTTCAACCCCAGATTATGAAGGATCAGGTTGGCGTTCGACAACGGATAAAAACCAGCGCCAATGCTGAATGTGACCTCCCAGGGACTGCATCCGCTCCAGGAACTCGGAAGTACCTGGCGGCCCTCGACTCTGCACTCGTGTGGAACAGTCAGACACCCAGGAACATATCAGCGTCCTGACCTCTTGCTCCTCTGCGAGGGCCCCCGGAGGCGAAGAGCGGAGAGCTGCGCAAAGAACATCCGTCGCGGCGCAGGGCGGCGCAAGGCCCTCTCGTCAACGGGCGAAGAACGGTATAACATACACTCTTTCGCTGTCGGGGGCGCCTGTCCCAGGGCGGCTGGAAAGTTTATACCCTTACGGTGGCACCGTAGGGGTATAAACTTTCCAGCCGCCAAGGGGCAGGCGTCACCGACGGCGGAAAAGTTTCTGTTATACCTGAAGGGGCCCTGAGACAGACAACTAAATATACACAAATAAAAGGATTCCCCATATTTTTCAATATTTTCTGAGTTTTTGTCTTCCCCCCGACTTCCATATTTTCCAATATTTTCTGGGAGACCGCCGATTAATTGTGTCTGTGTGTTTCTTTCCCTCCTGAATACCGTTCTTCGCCTATGATTCCCTTGCGGAGCTCCCCGCGGGTTTCTTGGGTCGGCGCTGGACCCCCCGACCTGACGCGCGGAGCGAGCCAGGGGCCGCACCTGCGGCCCCGTCAGGGGGGCCCAGGCGCCGATCCCTAAGATTGACACGCCAAAAGGCGATGACAATCTTAGGGATTCGCCCTCAAAATATAAGGGAATCCCTAAGATTGGCATCGTGATGAGGAGGTGCCCAGCATAGGGATAGGGATATGCTCCAGGCTGGTAAGTTCACCAGAACATGCGCAGGCCATCTAGAATTGGTGCACGTGTCCGATCCCCGATCGATCGACCTGAGGGGGCAGCGGCGAGGACGGCGACGACGATGTCGACGACGACCACGACGACGACGACGACGACGACGACGACGACGACGACGATGGTGGCGACGACGACGGCATTGGCTTTCGGGCCATAACTCGGGTCTTCAGCGGCATTCCGGGACGATCCGGGCACCCCCGGAACGCTCGGCAAGGCGCAGCCGCTGAAACGCATCCCCAGGGCGGAAGACCGCCAAGAAACTACGAAAACGCCCGAAAACCTCGGAATTCGAAATTCGAACCTCGAAGTCCCCCTCCCCTCGCCGCCTTCACCTTCTCACTTCCCCTCCTCGCTCGCCGCCGAGTCGCGGGAGTAGGGGGAGGGGAAGGCCTTCTGCCGGGGGACACTGGCGACAGCGACTTCTCCTCGGGAGAGCGTCATCGCCGGCGCCGTCGCCGTCGCGTTGCCGGTCCCGGTCGCGGTCGCGGGCGCCAGCGCCGTCACCGTCGTCGTCGACTTCGTGGCCGACGTCGTCCACTTCGTCGTGGTCGTCGTCATCGTCGTCCTCGCCCTCGGCTTCGTCGCCGTCGTCGTCGTCAACTTCGTCGTCGCCGTCACCGTCGTGGCCGAATCCGTGGCGGACGTCGCCCAATCGTGGCGGAAGCCGCCCACTTCGTCGTCGCCGTCGTCGTCATCGACGCCGTCGGCTTTGTCGTCCTCGTCGCCTGCCTCGCGCGAGGTGGGCGGCAGGCGAGCAAGCCTTCTCGAAAAGTCCCCCGGCAGCCAGTGCTGTCACGGGCCGCACTTGTCCGAGGCCGCGAGGGGCCAGGGAGAGAGCGGACGAGGAGGGCGAAGAGCAGCTAGCAGCGAGAGGAAGACGACGATGGAGGGGCTCGGATCGGAGCGGGCGGGTGGAAGTCGGGCGTCTGCTCGAAGCCAGCACGATCGACACAGGGAGTCGCCGTGCGAGAACCACGAGTGGAGCGAGAGGGGGAAGGCGCTTGCTCGCTCAACGTCGGTATCGGTCACTGCCGCACTCGTCCACCGGCCAACGACACAGATATGTGACAATGGGCGTTAAAAACAAACCTTCCGCCCACCACCTTAGCTCTGCATGCTGTACCACGCATTGAGCTGGGCACGAGTGTGTGCCTGGTCTTGCTCGATCTGCGCGGTGCTGCGCGGATCAGCGAAGCAGGGAGGGGGTGGGGGAGACAAAACTCGTGCTCGACGCTCGGCCAGGCGACGTTCCTCTCGCCTGGCCAGGGCCAGGGCTCGGTTGGCGGCAATGCGGTCCAGTTGTTGGGAGGAAAGAGGGAGGGGAGCGGGCGGGGGAGGCGGAGGCAAGGCGGGGGAGGGTGGAGACAACAACCAGTCCGCCGCCTGCTCCTCTTGAGAACCTAGGAGCTGATCAGCCACCTCTTGCTCCGCCTCTGCATCCTCGGGAAACTCCGAGGGGGGCAGCACAGGGTCTGAAGTGGGCCGAACAACTTCAGCGCCAGTCTCCTCAACTTCATCTGAGTCTGAGTCGAGAAAACGATAACTCTCGTGCTGGTCCTTGGGCCGTGATCTCTTGTTGATCCCTGCGAAGTCAGGGTCTGGCTCGAAACTTTGCTGAGCCTCGCGGCCCCAGGAAACGAAAAACTCACATAGAGACTCTCGAACTTCTTGCAAGTCGGGCGGGTACTCCGCCACTTCGTATACTTCTTCGTCAGAGGAGGAGGGAGGCTCCGAGGACGGGGGGAGAAGAACGCTGATGCTATTCACTATAGCCGTGGCTAAGGCAAGGCACAAACTGGATGGGTATGTCTTCTTAGACGCCGTATGGAACTGTCCTGAAGAACTCTTGCCTAAAAGCGTGCGGTGGGCCTGGCGCCCGTGACAGCACCTACCAGAACCTGGAGTGGCCTTGAGGAGGTCTGGCAGGGCCCCCATACGAATAGACAAAATGGTCGTGGGCGCTCGGCCCACCGTGCTAGGATCAACCTGTGAATCCTGATGTTCACATTGATCGAAAGACGTAACACGAGCACAGGGCGCTGCTGCGATGGTCTCCATGGGCCGACATCTGAAACTAGAAGGGGCCCTAGGGGCCAACGTGGCAGGGGAAGGGTGTTCAAGCCACCCCCCTGTGCCAGCCCTCAGACGTTCTACAAGAAGCCGAACCAGATAATGTAAAAGCTGAGACCCCACTCGAAGTTGCTCAGACTGACGCCAAGACACCCACGGCATACCCCACACGTAGTCTGAGGACCTGAGTGGGGGGGGCCTCCCTCGTGCCACCTGGAGGCAGACCATGTCTCACAAGGCCCCCGCCCCAGTGTTGACCACTCGGTGGCATCTGATGTGTTCTATCCATTCCAATAACGCACTCTCCCTTGTGAGGTCTCCTCGCACTGCGTCAGTGGCAATGTCCACGCTGAGCACTCAACATGCCACTGCACGTCGCCCTGTCTCCTGCGCCCGCAGAAGAAGTTCAACGCGCACAGGGTAGGTCGGCGAATTCGTATCGGCACCGAAGTAGTGGAGATTCCCGAGAATTCGCCAGGGTTGCACACGTAGAACGGGACCTCTAGGGAAGGGTCCTCGGGGGGAGGTTCGTCCGAAAATATCTGTAGGTACTGGTCTATCTTGTCGTTCGGGATGGCGGGGTCGGTCTCGAGTAGGACGCGAAGAGCGTCCGTCACGTTGGGAGAGGGGCCATGCAATATCTCGAATAAGTTGGTGCCGAGTCGAACCGACTAGCTTGGTAGCGGGGGCCTCCGTGCGCCATCGGCCTTGGCCTGCTGCGCGCTGTGCTCAGAGGCGTTCGTATTCTGCCTGCTGCAATTGCTGAGCTTCAGCCGCCGTGGGGCAAGGCTCCGCAATGACCAGGCTTACTGCGCACCGCGGAGAGTCGAATGCCAAGTGCGCTGTAAGCGCCGACCGATGAGCAAACCTCTGAAAACATGACCGACAATGAAGTTCTGGCCCTTGGCAATTCCGAATGAAATCGACCCTGGAATGGTGATTGCGTTGAATGTGGGCCCTAAGCCCACGAATACGAGCAAACCTCATAGTGCACCACATTCAACAATGTATTTTGGCATCCGCTTGATCCTGTGCACGTAAACGGTGGCGAGGATCGTCCCACGCTGGCGGCGCGCCTGCAGACTCGAGAATGCTGAGTATGTGCGCCTCTGCACTTCTAGCAAGTGCGTCCCTTTGCAATTGCCGAACATGGGATCCGAGGGCCAGCTTGATGGTTTGCTTCCACGGAGACGGGGATTTCATAGCAACGAGCTCCCAGCACGACATGTCTGCTTCTGGGTCGGCGAGGTCCTGGAAACGAAGGGGGTATAACTGCAACCAACGAAGACCCCCCATAATCATCTGGCCCCAGGTCCTCGACGAGATACGCATGGCATCATGAACGAGAGCCAAAATGTAGGAGGCCCTGTCCGGAGTATACGACCGAACAAACGAAGTCGATGAGCTGACAGGAGGGCCTGCAAAGGTGGCCGACACACTTGCGCGAGCACACAGTCATGGGAAACAGCTGATCCGTCCGTCCTCGGGAGCTTGGCGATAACTCTATAATGCGACATCAAGCCGCCCTGCCGGTGTCGATACTGCGCGGACGAGAGGAATCCCCAAGTACTGGCCTGACAGAGCCTCCCAGAGCATACCAAGGAGCCCAAGAATGCGAGGGCCACGTGCTTGTCAATGACCTTGTGTTTGAGCACCTTGGACTTGAGAACCCTCCAGGCCCGGGAGCAACTATGGAGCCTGTGTGCCAGTTCAGGCCCCGTGGAGGCCGACATGTCGTGTTTAGTCTCAAGATGAACATACTTTTGAACCCGATGAAGTTCAACATCACCCAATGTGTGTGTGAGTACGAATAATGTTATGTTGCTCGTGTACAAGAACACGTTTGGCAATCTTAGACGTCGGACCTCTGAGCTGAAACATAAAGGCCGCCTTACCTGGCTTGGTATTGATCTGGAGACCAAGGGACGTAAAGGCCTCAATGGCCACTGCTGCAACAAACGGCGCTTGAAATAAGATCACTTGCGCGGCCAGCGAAACAGAATAGCGCATCATCGAAAAAGGCGCCGTCCAAGACGTGGCACTGGTGCGCTGGAGCTTTCTCGCGTGCTCCTTGAGCACGGTATACTGCGAGCGATGGCGAGAGGTGACACGAAATATGTAGACCTACCCCCAATTCGAGGAGACCCTCCTGAGCAGTGGCCATGATTTTGGACATAACGAAATTGAAGACGACATCCCCCAGCTGCTGACCAGGTCCAGAGCCCAAGGAAGGAAACGCCACACCGCCACCGTCCCGAATATAGAACCAGATTTGTTCATACGAATCCGAGAACTGCCCCCGACGAAGAGCGGAAACACTACACTGCTCCAGGATCGGGATACTATGCTTAATATATTCGGCCAGCTCATGAGTAGCATCCGCTGGGAGACCGCAGAACTTCAGCAGGGCTGCCGCTGCTTCGTCGCTGGCGGAGATGCGGGGGAAAAAAAAAAAAAAAAAAAAAAAAAAAAAAAAAAAAAAAAAAAAAAAAAAAAAAAAAAAAAAAAAAAAAAAAAAAAAAAAAAAAAAAAAAAACTGAACCGATTTGTAGAAAGCCTGCGCCGCGTCGATGAAAAGCATCCTGACTAATTTATTTTCGGCCTCGGCTCTCTGCTGAAATACCCGAAACTCCAAAGCTGAAAACTCCGTGCCTCGACCTGGGATACCTCCGAACTGTCTGACTCCCGCTGCTTCCGTGGGGGAGGGTACAGCACTGGCGCGCGTAAGAGCACGAAAGCGTCTGCCGACTTGGGAGGAGCCCAGGATGGACCGATAGTTTTTGACGTTCGAGGGGACCCCGGCCTTGAAGAGACTCCAATAAAAACCACCCTTCCATTGAATAGGTTCACAAATGCGCACCGTGCTCTTAACGTGCAGAGGGTGGAAATAGCTGCCAAGTAAAATCGCAAACTGCTTCAATACTGCGCCTGGGATGCCGTCGGGCCCTGCCGCCGAGGCTTTGGCGCAGGAAAACGTGCGCTGAGCGACTGCGAGGGACGGCGCGTCCTCTATGTTAATGTCCACATTGTGCGTCACCGACGCGTCGAGGGTGGGATGAGAGGCCAGAAACCAATGTAGGTCTGACTCCGGTATGACTGGTGCGACCTCCTCGTTGCTAAAATGCTGAAGCCTGCGATTCGCACCCTCGACGAACGATGTGAATGGTTGGCCGTCGACACCGAGGAGGGTAGGAAGAGGACGAACAGAACGTTTGCGACGAGAGCAGGCTCCCATGGCCTTGAGTTTCGAGAACGCCTCCTTGAAATCCTGCCGAGACCAAGCCGAGGACACACCTTGAGCGAGTGTAAGAGCGTGCGCACGAGCATCGAGGTTAATGCGATGCGTGGCGAAGCGAGTCATGACCTCGAGGGCGACGACGCGGGCCGCTAAACAGAAGCCCCCCATGCGATGCGAGTAGTTCCAACACGCCTTAAACCCAGACTGCCCAGAGAAACAAGGGAGCACCCAATGCATGTCCTCCAAAGTGCATCGACCTGCCTGTAGATGATCATCACGAGAGCCCCAAACACGTTCCCACAGACGAAAGTAGGTGAGGTAGTCCATAGACGGCTTGCAGAAACGTTTCCTGCGCGCCTTGTGTGCACTGTTAAGCAGCGACTGGTCGTCAATGTAAAAAACCGAGCTCTAGCAAAGCTGGCCTGAAGATGGCCACCAGATGTGCGTGGCGATGCTGCCAGCGAGAACTGAGGGTGCCTGGTTCGCGCTCTGACAACTTCCACTGCGTGGTGCGTAATCAGACCCAAGGACCCCTCAACGTTTCGGCCCAGACGTGAAACACCAAAGCCAGCTGCAAGTTCAAGCACGCGAATCCAATGCGTCGGTAGCTGCGTAATTGGGATGTGCGCGCGTCGATCATCTTCAGGGTCTCGATGGAAACCCAGGGTTGTCTCGGGCTGCGCCCTGAAGAGGACGTCCTCGCAGGAAAAGCTTCTTCTAATCAATAACGAAGATGATCATTGAGCACCTGGCAGTGGGAAGATGGCGGGACTGTAAACGGCACCGCAGGACATTGTAGAAGTAACTGCTTGAAACGTGCTGCGGCTGCACGACCTCTGAAGCTGGCGGGGTCGCACCTGATCTTGTGATATCCCGATGCACGTAAGGCTGGGCGTGCAGTAGGTAACGATACTAGCGCGGCAACCATGAGATGATCCACGCTAGAAACGGTCAAATCGACGTCCGTGACGACATGCTGCGAGGTAACCGACACGCCGAACGAGCAAGTAACGTAGTCGATACGGTGCCCAGACACAAGCCCATGGGATTTCGGAGGGTACCAGGTGGCCGACGGCACGCGAGACTCCAAGAATGTAGAGGGTACCCATTGCTCTGAATCCTCCAAGAACTGGTGAAAATACTGGCCTGGAAGGTTCTGCGCCTCGGCCGCAATAGGGCCGACGAGCCTGGACAGAGACGAACCGATCCTGGCGCTGGCGTCCAGTAGTGAAACCAGCTCGACTCCCGGGGTGCGGTGATCGTGAAGAAGTCCCGCTAGATGGGCCCACCAGGCCCGTATCTCGTGCTCCGGTTTCTTGCTGTGTGGTGCGTGTGCAACGAGAACGTCCATAGCGAACGACTCCACGCGAACGGCGACTAGGAGGTAGCGAGGGGCAGCTGCGAGGACACAACAATGCTTGGGAGCAATACGGATCCCAGGCAGAATTTCAAAGGCAGTGTGTATCCAAAGAGAACAACCACCTGTGTGCTTGCTGTCGGCCTCGGCATGTATGATGCGGCACGGGCGTGCGCTAGAAACTCCAGAGCGAGGGAAGCGTGTCTCAACAGTACCCACAATACATAGTGACTGCTGCTTACAAGCCGCGCTGAGTTGTTTCATGCGTCCTGAAAGGTAGAGGCCAGACGGACGAGCATGAGAGCGATGCTTGCTGTTGCATGGGCTGAGAGACGACACGTTGGCTGCTGCAACCCACAACCGCCGAGAATCAGCTGTGGTGGAGGATGGCGCGCCCGCGCTCTCTCGAACCTCAGCTTCAGCACGATCCCGAGCCGAGAAACGCAGAAGATGAAACAAGGCGGAGGCCTTGTCCGTGGCTGTCTCTACAAAAGCTGGCATGCACTCTCCACCCGTAGGTGGGTGCTGCCGCTGGATCCTGAGCGGCTCGAAGCGAAGCCACAGCCACTGCAGCGCCTGAAGGTCGCTGAGGCAAGCGCGCCATCGACGATCTGGGCGAGGTAGACTACCCTTCCCAAGAGAAACCAGTGTGGCAATCGTATCTACCATTTCGTTCCAAGCATGGCTGGAATGACCCGGTACGTGCTGCCAACAAAGATTACGAATGAAATACGAAGTCACATTAGCTATGCTGTCTAACTCCACACGCATGTAAGACAACGTCCTTCCCAAGGCCCCTCCTCGAGCAACTCGAAGGGCTTCCTTGTTGTCGCAATGGGCAGTAAGACAACACTCGTGAGTTAGGCTGGCGCAGTCGGACTGTAGGAACCGCGCGAGGGCCCACTGAGCACCTTGAAGTTCAGCAGCAAGAGACCCCAGTACTGTAGACACCTCAGCGCACAGGCAATCGCCCTCGAAGCCCAAGAAGGCCATGTTCCCAAAGGAGTCCTCCAAGAAGACCGCGAAGGCCCATGAAGGCCTACCCTTAGAGGAGCCTCCCGAGCCGTCCGTATAGATGTGGACATTAGTGACGTCCCCCAGACATGAAACATCCAGCGGGTGCGGGAGGGCATTGATGGTGGCGGAGTGCCAGTATTTGGCAAGGGCCCAATAGGCCTTGTTGAGAGGACGTTCCCAGCGAGTAAACAGACATTGAGAACCCCAAGTAGTGGCATTGGACTGAACCGACAACCTCGAACCCAAGGGGCCGTGGTTTAGGAGCTGGGTGGCATATCACCACTCCACTCAGACTGCAAAGTATTGCCCGAACACCCTGAATGATCAACAGGAGGCTGGGAGGTGTTGTGAAATCCCGATGGACCTTCAGACTGACCTCCATGCGTACAAGATGCTCGGGTCAGCGAAAACTCGCTGGCGTTGCTGCAGCCTCGAAGGAGGTCTCCAACACGTCGCCCTCGGCCTCGTGGGCGCCCCGCATCCTGGGGGCGTTCATCTCCTCCTCGGCGTCGAACGCCAGGCGTTGACTCCTGTGGGGCGGCTCGCCGCCCGGGTCCTCCTCGATCTGCCCGTCCTGAGGCCCGCTGGGCTTCGATGGTAGGCGTAGCTTCTGTTGACCAGGTTGGCGGGCAACCTTCTCGAGCTGGTTGCGCGCCTGCGAAGCCTTGCCCGTGATGGGGCGGATCACTCCGCCTTTGCCGGTGTGTGAAACTGGAACCATTGTGGCTGCCGATGGTGTAGCGGGCTGCGCTGGACCCGAAGGTGGTGCCACGGATGGGGAAGGCGACGATTGCTGCTGGATGACGAGCTGACTGAGCGACTGCTGCAGCGAGACTATGGTGTGCTGCAGGGCAGAGAGGGACGATGTCAACGCGACCTGGCCCGCCTGCAGCTCAGCGATGACCTGCGGCACTGCTGGACCTGAAGGCGGCATCAAAGGCGGCGACGCCGCCTGCGTGGCCGACATGTTCGGGGACTCCTCGAATGTCACCGTCTTGATCTCCTCCCTGGCCAACTCCTCGAAGGTCGTCAGAAGCTCCTGCGCCTGGGTGACCTCCGTGGCTAGGGTTTCCCTCGCCCTTTGCGCGATGGTGAGAGCAATCTCCGCTGCTCTCTCGGCCTCTTGCGCTTCCTCGAACCTGCGGGCCACGCGGCTGAGGAAATTGGTCTGGTTGGCGACTCGCTCCTTCGGCAGGAACGCGTACAGATGCATGAACTGGAACGCCGCGAGCTCCTGGCGCTTGGCCTCGAGCATCGGCGACGGCACCGTCGTGATAGCTTCTTGGGCCTGCATTTGTTGCTCCAGCGCCTGCATGGCTGACTTCATGTGGGCACGATGAGCTTCTCTGTCCACTGACAGCGCTGGCGGCTCTACCCACGCAGGATGAGCTCTGGCCTCCGCTAAGTTGGCCACTCTCTTCTTCATCTGAGTGTTGAGGTTCTACTCCTCGCTCGAGCCAGCAGCGGCGGCGGGGGTCGACTCGCCCTGGCTGGAGCGAGAGGGGGCGCGAGAAGTAGAGCGGCCTCTGCGTCTCGATCCTTGACCCTTGGCGTAGCACTTGGTGCACCAGGCCGTAGACGCAGGATGCGAGGAACCACACAACGAGCAGAACCACTGCCCTTTGCGTGTATACCATGGCGCTGCCGACATCCGTTGACTGCTGTGATGAGAAATCAGCGTCTGCTTGGCTGCTGCTAGGCGCAAGACTGTGTGAGCCTGGCTGCGGCGCTCACGAGCACGCCGATGCCAAGCTGGTTCGCGGAGATGCCGCCGAACCGTGGCGCTGGCCACGCGACGGCGGCAGCACGGCCTGCCAGGGGTGGGCACCCGACTGCCCGACTGGCTGGCACGTATGGCGGCCGACCCGCGAGGCTCGTCCCTTACCTGGTAAGGGACTCCCAAAGCCTCGAGCCAGAGCGGCGGCTGGGAGAGGGCGGAGGAGGAGCGCACGTGGCCTTGGCGAGGGTGCCGGGGCTACCTTGCATGAGAAACAGCGCGAGCCGCCTGGCGCCCAAGGGGGCCTGGGGGAGCAGGCCCGGGAAGCGGGTCCATGCTGGCAAAGAGCGGGCTGAATCTTGCGGTACAGGTAAACGAAACCCAGCATTAGGCCTGGCATGTCCTCATACAGGAGGAGTTGCGAAGAAGCATGCCAATAGTCAAAACAACATACCAAACTAGTCAGAAATAATCATAATCATACCCTGATTATTTTGTGTTACAATCGTTTACTACTACTCCTCCTGTGGAGGGACATGCCCGGCTTAAAGCCAGCAAGAGGAGGAAGAGTACGACGAGGACGGGGCCATCTGCCCTAACCTGGGCCATCTGGACAGGCCGATGCAATTGACCGAACGCTTGATGTCCGGCGCAAACCTTGACATCCTGGGAGGGGGGGGGGGGGGGACGAACGCACCGAAGGCAAACATTTTCCCGGATAGCTCGCAGAGGGCTAAGAGGGTTTCAGACTAGAAGCCGGCACCGCAATGTAGCTCCGGGACTCGTTCCAGCTTCCGGCCGGCCTGAACTCGCAGCGTGTCCTGGCAGGCCTATCTTTTAGCGTTCTGCCCTGAAGCTCTCCAGAATATCCTTCGGAAGCTCCTTCCAGGAGCATCCAGAGCTCCTTGAAGAAACTGTTCGACAGACGTCTGGCGTTCCTCTATCCGGGTTTTGGATTCCAGAAGTTCTTGGCGGCAATGAAGCCCACTGAAAACAACATTTTTTGGCTCACTGAAGACAACGCTTTGTCTGATGCAAGCGCGACGTTTCGCGCGCCTGCCGGAGCGTTCCTCAGCAAAATGTCTGCGTACGGCATGCATGCAACGGCGGGATGGCAGCAAATGATGCCTTCAGTGCGCTAATTGCCGCCATCCCAGCCTCGTGAGGTATACTCTGCAGTCTGTCATCGCTCGGACACCCATTGAAACGAAATTGCACCAGAGGAAAACCCCAATCAGTGGATGCTCTGAAAATTCGTGATATGGGCACCTAGATCGATAGTGGGATCGATCATCGAATCGATAGTGTGAACGATAGGGAGGACGAATCGTAAGGTCTATCGTGAGACCGAGACGTCGATTCAGTGAGATCGATCGTGACATCGATCGTGAGATCGCTCGCGCGGTCTATAGTGAGATCGATTGTGAGATCGAATGTGAGATCGACTGTGCGATCGATAGAGAGGTAGGCAGTGAGATCGATGGCGAGACCGATCGATAAGGAGATCGACCAGGAACCCAGCCGGAGCCAACAAGCGGGAACCTAGGGACCCTGAACCGGGAACCCGGGAACCCAGCCGGCTATACCGTTAGGTCGGGCAATGTCCCCCTACAGGGGGATCTTAGGCGAAGAATGAAAAATACGCCAAAAATGCTCCAAATACCAAAACAATCGCCCCCAGACTATCATTTAAAACTATTTCTGAATGTTCCTCCTGTACAGGGACAAGCCCGATTTAATGCTACCGAAATCCGCCGGCCTTCTGCAGGCTGAGCGGCCCCCCTTTCGCGTCCGCCGCCCTCCTTCCGCCGAGGCAGAGATGCCAACTCCGTAGGTCCGCGAAGGCAAGGCCTTTTCCGGAGCGCCACATGTTTGTGGTTGGCCCAAAAAGGGGGGGGGGGTCCAGCCGAAAGGGGGTGGTGCCATAGATCTTGGGCGAGCGCATTGCACATGTACTGTCCTGCAGAATTGGATTGCAATCGACTGCGACCGATGTATTGCACGCGAGACTCCAGCCATGCATGCGCGCACCGGAATGCACTGCACGCCCCAAATCTACTGCAGCCCTACAAATCGATTGCACCAGATCTATGGCACCACCCACCCTCATTTCGCTGGACCCCCTGTGGGTCCGGCGCTCCAGGCGCCGCCCAGGTGGCCCAGCGCCAATGCGAGAAATCCGCGCGGACCTCCGGAAGCTTACACGTCGGTCGGAAGAAGCAGGCAACAACAGGATGTAGGACGGCGGATTAAGTAGATTGGGCCCAGGCCCGCCCAGAGAAAACAAAACGCAGCATAAAAAAAACATCGATCCATGGAGTCGGAGGGCGCGTATATGGGGAACTGAGAGCCCAAGAATGCTTGCTTTCGAGGACCGACGTGTATGCTCATCCCACCGATCCTCGAGCCTCGAACCTACGGCCAGATTGGGAAAGCCGACGCCGGGCGAAGGCCCCCGAGAAAGGCAGGCCTAATTGCTGCACCGAAGTCGGCTCGAATGCCGAGGCGGATCGAATCGGAATCGCGGCCCCGCCCGGCGTTTCGAATCGATCCGCAGCGGACCCAAATCCCCGACGAGATGATTTGTTCAATCCGGGCGCGTTTCCTCGATCTCGTTCGGCCTCCAGGGCCCATTATAAGGCCTGGAATCCGGGACGCAAAACTGCCTCCAGCCTCCAGGGAAAAGGGTCGGGAACTCTGGGGTCGCTGATTGAAAACATCATATCCGCCTCCTCGTCCTCCTCCTCGCCCTCCTCCTCCTCACTCGGAGGAGGTGGAAGACGAGGAGGAGGAGGAGGAGGAGGAGGAGGAGGAGGAGGAGGAGGAGGAGGAGGAGAAGGAGGAGGAGGAGGAGGAGGGAGAGGGAGGAGGGAGAGGGAGGAGGATAATGAGGAGAAGGAGGAGACGGAGGAGGAGGAGGAGGAGGAGGAGGAGGAGAGGAGGGGGAGGTGGAGGAGGAGGAGGAGGAGGAGGAGGAGGAGGAGGACGAGGAGGAGGAGGATAAGGAGGAGGAGGAGGAGGAGGAGGAGGAGGAGGAGGAGGAGAAGGAGAGGAGGAGGAGGAGAGGGAGGAGGGAGAGGGAGGAGGATAATGAGGAGAAGGAGGAGACGGAGGAGGAGAAGGAAGAGGGAAGATATCGGAGGATGCCTGGGGACCGCCGGCACCCCCGCAGGGCGGGCTCGATAGTATGCCGAAGCGGATCGACTCGGAATCGCGGCCCCGCCCGGCGGGTCGAATCGCAAGCGCCTCACTCGGAGGAGGAGGAGGAGGAGGAGGAGGAGGAGGAGGAGGAGGAGGAAAGGGAGGAGCAGGAGGAGGAGGAGGAGGAGGAGGAGGAGGCGGAGGAGGAGGAGGGGGAGGAGGATGGGGAAGAAGGAGGAGGAGGCGGAGGAGGAGGGTCCGCCAGCGGGGAGCGGAGCAGCAGAGGAGGAGGGGGAGGAGGAGGAGGAGGAGAGGAGGGGGAGGAGGAGGAGGAGGAGGAGGAGGGGGAGGGGGAGGAGGAGGAGGAGGAGGAGGAGGAGGAGGAGGAGGAGGAGGAGGAGGAGGAGGAGGAGGAGGACGAGGAGGAGGAGGAGGAGGAGGAGGAGGAGGAGGAGGAGGAGGAGGAGGCGGCCCACTGGGGCGGGCTCCTTCCAGGCGCCTCAGCGCCTCCGGGCTGTGTGCGTGCTGCGCCAGCACGCGCTGCTGGAGGTGGTGGGCCGCCCGCCCGACGCCCAGGCTGCAGCTCTGGTGGAGGCTCCTGGGCGCCGGAGTGCGGCCGCCGCCGTCCTGCTCATCCTCCTCCTCCTCCTCCTCCTCCTCTCCTCCTCCTCTTCTCCTCCCCCTCCTCCTCCTCCTCCTCCCTCCCTCCCTCCTCCCTCCTCTTCCCTCCCTCCCTCTCTCCTCCTCCTCCTCCTCCTCCTCCTCCTCCTCCTCCTCCTTCTCCTCCTCCTCCTCCTCCTGCGGCTGATGCGCAGCCCCGGCACGCACCTAACTTTGAGGTGCGTGTCCACCGGGGCTAGGCGTGTCGGGCCGGAGTCCGAAACGCGGTTCTGCGGCACGGGGTGGGTGGCGCATCCCCTTTGGTCGGGGCCACTTCCGCCACCACCCTTTGCGCGCACGCTCGACACAGCCGAAAAATGCGCGACAGGCGCAGCGGCAAGGGCGGCCCTGCAGGGGAGGGAGAGGGAGGGAGGAAGGAGAGGGGGGACGGAGGGCGGGGGGCGGTCGTGGGGGTCGTGCCGGTGGTCGTGCTGGTGGCTGTCGTGGTGGTCGTTGTCGTGGTCGTGGCCGTGGTAGTCGTGGTAGGCACGTGGTAGCCGTGGCGCCGGTCGCTGGCGCCTGCGGTCGTGGTGGTGGCGTCGTGGCAGCCGCCGCGGTGTGGTTGCGGCCGTGGTAGTGGCTCAAGTCGTGGTTGTGGCCAGCTCAAGGTCGTGGTGGTTGTGGCGGAAAGTGCGCGGCAGTGCTAGCGGGGGCGTATGTGGTGCGGTTGGTGGTGGCAACGGTAGCAGTACTAGCCGCGGCCGTTCGCCTCGGCGGCGGTGCGTCACCGTGGCCGCCGGCCCTTCACCGGCCCAGCGCGCTGAGCAGCAGCTCCGCGTACCCGGTCTGGAGATGCGTGCTGAGCTGTTGTGCCACTCAAAACGGATGACCTCCGTCCGGCGGGCTCTGGCCATGTCGTGCGCCCAGGACCAGACGTAGGCCACTGTCTCTTCACCAGGCCGCCCGCCAGCCTCGAAGATGACGGGGACCAGCTCCCCTCCGTGCGGCGGGTACCGCAGGTGCTTGGCGTCCGCAGCACTCCGGGCCGCAAGCCCATCTCGGCCGGCGCGGGCCTGCTGACGCGACAAATCGTCGCTGTGTGCGCAGATCACGCGAACGTCCCAGAAAACCGGCTGTCCCGTGATGGCGTCCCGGGTGGCCACGTCCAATCTCGCCTCCTCCAGCACCCCTGTCGCGTCCACGCGGTCCCAGGCTCGCTCTCCCCCGTCCTCCCCGCCGCTGCTGGGGACGCCGCTGCTGCCCCCTTCGACCGCCCCGTGCTCAGCCCCCTAGCCGCCGCGCCCGAGCCGGACGCGGAGGCTGAGGCAGCCGCCGCCCTCCTTAGACCGTACGAGCCCGACGAGGCCGAGGGTTTTCCTTTTCCGCCTTCCTCTCTCCCCCCCTCCTCAGGTGATTTATATGCTGATGGTCCGCTTGCAGGAATTCAGGCCAACAGAATTGCAAGCAGAGGGCGGAGACACAAGCGCATTGAGCCGTGGGGGGGGTGGCTCTCTCGAATTCAGATATGAATCCCTTTTGTGTGTTTTCTGGGGCCCAGCGTTGCTGTCCTCCGGTTTGCCCATTCGAGATGTGATGTGAGAACGCCTTGACTGCAAAGCCACAGTTCCCCACCACCACCGCCGCCCTTTCCTCTTGCTCCATCTCCTCCTCCTCCTCCTCCTCCTCTTCTTCCATCTTCCACTCTGCTATCCTCCCTCTTGGCGTGGGCGTGCAGCCTTCACGGATGGCGCTGCGCACTGGTCATGCTCGAGCCTGCTCGGACCGCCACCCGGGTTCTTACACCTCTGCATGGCCCTCCTCCTGGACGCACCGGGACCCTGAGATCCTGGCGTCTCCATTTTTCCTAGCAAGGCGTTTCCGCTCAGATCGGGCCCCCCAGGGCCATCATGTGTATGTATGTCTGTCTGTCTGTCTGTCTGTCTGTCTGTCTGTCTGTCTGTCTGTCTGTCTGTCTGTCTGTCTGTCTGTCTGTCTGTCTGTCTGTCTGTATGTATGTATGTATGTATGTATGTATGTATGTATGTGTGTGGGCCTGGGGGCCCCGATCCGGGGCTTTGGGACCCTCCTGACGGGCCTCGAAGCGGCCCCCCCGGGCCTCGCAGGCCGTTTTGCCAAGCCTTCCAAGCACACCTAGGGCGATCAGGGGGTCATCGGAGACGTCCCAGAGACCCCCAAGACAGCACAAGAGCGCTCCAAGAGTGACCGACGTGACCTCAAGATGTCCCAGGACTGTCCCAAAGAGGCCTCCAAGAGCACTCCCAAGAAGGCCCCAAGAGGCAAATCTCATTGACTTTCTGCTGGATTTTGGTAAATTTTGGGGTTCTCCTCTTTTCGGCTTCCCGATGCTCCAAGACGGCGGTCTTCTGGGCGTCCGAAGCCGCCAGGGAGGCTCCCAAATCGCCCCACAACCATCCGAGAGGCTTCCAGGCAGTCCAGGAGAGCACAAAAACGGCACAATACGGGTCCAAGATGGCTCTCAGAGAGCCCCATGGCGGCCCAAGATGGCCCCAAGACACCCTCCGAAGCATTCCAAATCGTGACCCGGTCGTTCAGGGAGACCGCGGTTGGAGGCAGTGTGGCCCGAGAAAGCCCCTAGAGGCCCCCCAGAATACGCCCAGGAGGCCTCCAGAAGGCCTTAAGAAAGCCTGTAACAACTTTTGTGAGGCCCCAAGAGGCTCTCCAAGGAGGAGCCTCCGCAAAAAAGAGCTGAGGAGGATGGGGAGAATGCGCAGGGTATGGCGAAAATGAAAAAAGAAACATGGAGGAAAGATAACGAATAACATTAGTATAGCGGAGATGCCGGAAATGGCAAGAAAGAGCCATCGCTAAATTGTCGGCTGGACCTTCCTGCTATTCCGCCTGCGCACCAGACTTCAAGGATCAAGGTGCCTTGCGCGAAGCGCCACTGCAGTCTTGTGTATATGTCGGGAGCGGCCACGAGGGGGGTGTCCAAGAGGGGGGGTGCAAATCATGGCTGGCGACATGTGCGCGGCCCTTGGGGGGGGCCAGGGACATAATGAAATAAGAAGAGGCGCCATGACATCTGAAGAAATATCATGACCCCCGCCATGATATCCACCCCCCCTAGTCATCACCCCCCTCTTTTCCGCCCCCGAATATATGTATACATATATATATATATATACACATGGACTCGGCTCGAACAGTGGGGCAGAACAGTGTGGCCTGGGGCTCCCGTCGCGACTGCTCGCGATGCCTCCGTTCTGCCGAGGTGCCGGACCTCAGGGAGCGCAACCTGGGCCGCAGCGCGCCCGCTGCAGGCCCACACGGCCTGCCTCGCGGTGAGTCACAGTCAACTTTGGGCGGCCGGCCGCTTAAGCCGACGCGGCCGCGGGCGCACGCTCGCTTCCACTCCTTATGTCCCTCAGCTCGCTTTCGAGTCGCGATGCTTCCATTCTGCCGAGGTGCCGGACCTCGAGGAGCGCACCCGGGCCGCAGAGCGCGCCCGCTGCAGGCCCGCGCGGCTGGCCTCTCGCTGGCGGCGCTCGAGGCGCCGCCCCGGCGCCCCTGGGCTGCTCGACTCAGCCTGCGCGCCCGAGGCCTCTTGGGCCGTCTTGGGCCAGCTTCGAGCCAACTTCGGCCATCGTGGTGGGTTCCTGGCACGTCTGACGCCGTCGGGAGTCGTCTTGGGGGCCCCTCTGGGCCGACTTGGGGCCCTCTCGGGGCGCTTCGGGGCCGTCTTGGAGGCCATCTTAGACGTCTTGGAGGCCTCTTGGGCCGTCTTCGGGTCCTCTTGGGGCGGTCTTGGGGGCCGCCGCCGCCGCCGCCGCCGCCGGCCTGCGGGCAAGAAACGGCAGCCGTGGCACACCTCCGGCGGCGAGCGCGGGGGGGGGGAGGTGAGAAGGAGAAGGCCTTCAGAAGGAGGCGGCGGGGCTTCTCGGGAACTCTTCACCCTCTGAGAAAGTATGTTTTCTGTCTTCGGGGAAGGCTTGGGGACCTTCTCGGAAACCCGGGGGGACTTCCGAGCCCTCTGCCCACACCCCCGACGTAATGACTCGTTTCATGACGTCGATCCCCCAGAGGTCCTGACCCTTTCCCCATGACCGGCTTGGCATCCTGGATTGTTTTCTGACGCTCCCAAGGCCCGGCGAGGGCCCCCAAGGGCCGACAATCAAGAAAAACCTTCCGTCATGTTTTTTTTCATAGCTCGATAGGGGTCTGGGTGAGAAGGCCCGCCCCTTCTCACCTCTCCGCCCTCGCTCGCCGCCGACATCTGGAGAGGAGGAGGAGGAGGAGGAGGAGGAGGAGGAGGCGGCGGCGGCGGCGGCGGCGGCGGAGGAGGAGGAGGAGGAGGAGGAGGAGGAGGAGGAGCTGGGCGGCGGGGGTCTGCCTGCGGCCCTCGACGATCCACGGGAGTTCTACGGAAGGCGCCCTGGCCCGTGCGCAGAGAGTGGGAGCCGGGCCCCCTATAGTGCCCCCTGCTGGCGCTGCACCCATCCGCCAGTCCAGTTTCTGGCTTCCCAGACCCTCTCGAGTAATGAAAAAATCATGACGGGAGGTTTTTCCTAATTTTCGGCCTCCGGGGGCCCTCACCGGGCCTCGGGGGCGTCAAAAACGATCCAGGATGCCAAGCCGGTCATTGGGAAAGGGTCGGGACCTCTGGGGGTCGACGTAATGAAAAAATCACTACGTCGGGGGTCTGGGTTCTCTGGAAATCTGGAGTCCACGGATATTTACACTTGTTTTTAAAGTAAAAGAAAACCTGGCGAAGGACCCGACCGTGTGCGGCTGTGGGTGCCGCAATTGCGAGTATCTTCTTCGGTGAAGCTCTTGATGGGGCCACGAAGCGCTGCACTGGGTGAGGGAGAACGCATGCGGGCAGTACCACTGGGGCCGTCGGTGGAGCTTCCTATGGGGCCACGAAGCGCTGTACTGGGTGGGTGAACGTGCCAAAATGGGTGTGTGGGACGCGTGCGGGCGGTCCCACTGGGGGTTTCGGTGGGGCTCCCTATGGGGTCACGAGACGCTGTACTGGGTTGGTGCAAATGCGAAATTGGGTGTGTGGGGGACGCATGCGGGCGGTCCCACAAGGGCCGTCGGTGGAGCACCCTACGGGGCCACGAAGAGCTGTACTGGGTGGGTGAAACAGCCACATTTGGTTTTCGGGACGCATGCGGACGATCCCATTGGGGGCTTCGGTGAAGCTCCTTATGGGCCACGAAACGCTGTACTGGGTTTGTGTAACTGCTAAATTGGGCGCGTGGGGCGCATGCGGGCGACCCCACTGGGAGCTTCGGTGGAGCTCCTTATGGAGCCACGAAGCGCTGTACTGGATAGGTAAAAATGCTAAATTGTGTGTGTGCGTGTGTGTGTGTATGTATGGGACGCATGCGGGCGGTCCCACTGGGACCTTCGGTGGAGCTCCCTACGAGGCCACGAAACGCTGTACTGGGTGGGTGAAAATGCCAAATTGGATGTGCCGAAACGGGGGTGGAACCGCATGCGGCCAACACGCGAACGCAGCCACTGGGACCTTCGGTGGAACTCCCCATGGGGCCACGAAGCGCAGCACTGGGCGGGTGAAATGCCAAATTGGATGTGCCGAAATTGGGGGGGGGAACCGCATGCGGCCAACACGCGAACGCAGCCACTGGGACCTTCGGTGGAACTCCCCATGGGGCCACGAAGCGCAGTACTGGGCGGGTGAAATGCCAAATTTGATGTGCCGAAATGGGGGGTGGAACCGCATGCGGCCAAAACGTGAACGCAGCCACTGGGACCTTGGGTGGAGCTCCCTTCTGGGGACACGAAACGTGTGAGGGGTGTACCGACATGGGTGATGATGATGGGCGGAGGGAAAAGGAAGCGGGAGGAAGGAGACGCGGGGACCGTTATTTCAAAACGGAGACCCAACACCACGGGATGATTGGGAACAAATTCTGATGGGCGTACGGCTGCACACCGCCCCCATCGTCCGCCAGCCACGCCATGCGGGGTACGTCTGTACCTCCTCCCCCCAGACATGTGAGGTCCTGATGTTTTGAAAACGGGGTACCCAGAAGTCCCGACCAAGTCTCTGGGGCCGGCTCTCATCCTGAGTCGTTTTTGACGGGCCCACGACTTGGTAAGGGCCCCCCACAAACCCGAAAACGACAAAACACCTACCGTCCTGATTTCTGTCACGACCCCAATACGTTCGGGTTCCCCATATCCACCTCCCCGTCCCTACGCAGGGCCAAGTCCTGAAGGACACTGCCCCCGCCTCCTTTGCGATGGCCCAGGGGCTCTACAGGGCCGAGGCGCCCCCAACAGGGCGGACGTCGCCCTGCTGACCAGCAAACGGATCTACTGAGACTCGAACTGAGCCTCCATCATCCTCCGAGTCGATGCGACCATCCCTCCACCCTCATCGCCACTCCTCCCCCCTCACTCTTACCTCCTCCCCCCTCACTCTTATCTCCCCCTCCCCTTCCCAGCCCTCCCTCCCAACTGCCTCCGCCCTCCTGCCTCCTCGCCGACCAAAGCTCGATCCCGAGACCCGTTCAGAGGCTCGCTCCGAGCAGAACATTTGAAAAGGGGAAGCCCCCCGCGGCGACGCGACGCCTCCCGGCTGCCCACCTTGGCGTCCACCCTCGATCCTCGAGCCCCGAGGCCCCCTCGAAGACGACCACGACGACCCCGACCGCGACCGCGCTTTCCCACGACGACCGCGCCCTCCCACGACGCCCCCCCCACGACGGCCACGCCGACGCCGCCGCCGCCGCCGCCGCCGCCGCCGCCGCCGCCGACGACGACGACGACGACGACGACGTCGGCGCCTGGGGGAACGCGCTCCCCTCCGCGAGGCGCGGCGGGCGCGGCGCGCCCCCGCCCCGTCTCCTCCGCACGGTGCGCGGGAAGAGGAAGCGGCACGCGGCCGCCAGGCTGCTGCACCACGCCGGCACCGAGCCTGCCGGCGCCCCGGCGCCGCGGCGGCGCGGGTCGCCGGAGGCGGCCGAGGTTAACGCGGCCGTGGTCGTCGTGGGCTCCACGACGGCCACGGCCGCGGCGGCCACGGCCGCGACGACGTCGTCGTGGTCGTCGACGTGGTGATCGCTGTCGTCGTGGTCGTGTTGGCGTTGGTCGTCGTGGTTGTCGCCGTCGCCGAAGTCGCCGGCTGTGCAGGAGGCTGGACGAGCGAGGAGGGATGATGGGGATGGGGCGGGAAAGGGAGGAGCAGGAAAAGGGGAAGGGGGGGATGAGAAGAAGGAGGCGGAGAAGGAAGGGGAGAAGGGAGGAGGGGCAGAGTGAGGCGGGAAAGCAGGACAGTTGGGAGAGAGGAGCTGGTGGGCCTCCTGCGTCTCCCGCTCCTTCTGCTCCGGCTCTCGATGCTGCCGTTCCTCCTCGTCGGTCTCCTCCTCCTTCCCCCATCCCTCTCTTCGTCCTGCTGCCCCTCCTGCTCATACGCCACCTCCTTCTCCTCCTCCTCCTCCTCCTCCTCCTCCTCCTCCTCCTCCTATGACTTCAGCTCCTCTTGCCCGTCTTGTCCGATCACGCACGGGACGACGATGCGGTTGTTTGGGGGGGGGGCTTCCAGGTCCGCGCGTGGACACGCGTCGGCGGACAGAGACGGAATGGGCGCAGTGGGAACGAATGGGCGGGAGGTAAAGGCGGAGGAGGGGAAAAGGGGGGCGCCAACTTAGGAGGCAACTGCTGGGAGGCTTTCGTCGGAAAGGTCAAAGAGGATCAAGCCCCATTTGGGAGCTAAGCAGAACTAAGCCAGATTAGGAGGGATTAAGCCGGAGCGCGCGGGATTAAGGATTGAGCGGGATTAAGCCGGACTAAGAGGGATTAGGCGGGATTAAACGGGACTAAAAGCCGGACCAGGGCAAACATCAGAATTTGACCTCCCAGGAGTTGAATCCGAGGCCAACGATGAGGCAAGACTCGGGTCCACAGAATGGGAGGCCGGCGCTGGGGCGGGAGCTCCACGTGGCACGCCGGGGCCAGAGCGCTTGTCCCGAAGTCCTGCCACCGCAGCAGCGGCAACACCGTGCTGAGACGCCAAGCTTTGAGACCTTGTGTGCAAACCATCGCGGAGGGGGGCGGGCGACTCCTTGGCCATCTTCGGGGGAGAGAGGAACGTAGCATTCACATTGGGTAGGTGTGGTGGGAGGCTCAGGGGATGGAAGGATAACGAGGGTGAGGGTGGTAGAGGGAGGATGGAGATGAGACGTCCTCACCATCGTTCTCATCATATTCCCGTTCCTCTTCATCCTCCTCCTTGTCCTTATCCCAGTCACCCCCCCCTCCCCCTCCCCCTCCCCCTCCCCCTCTCCCTCCCCCTCCCCCTCCCCCTCATACTCCGCCTTCTTCCGATTCGTCGTCCTCCACCTCCACCTCCACCTCCTCCTCCTCCTCCTCCTCCTCCTGCTCCCTCCCTCGTCTCCGTCTCATCCCTTCTCCTCCCTCCCCCTCCCCCGACCGCGGCCTGTGCACACCGCGAGGGGGTCCGAGAGCTGACGCAGGACCAGGGACGTCAGGGCGTTGCAGTGGAAGATGCCGTCGTCTGAGGTGGGCATGGCGGAAAGGGAGGGAGGGAGAAAGGAAGGGAAGGACAACGACACAAGCAACACCAACAACACCAACACCAACAATTTCAGCAATAATAGCAGCAACAACAATACCAACAACAACATCCACAACAACAGCCACAGCAACAACAACAGCAACAACACCAACAACGACGACAACAGCACCAGCAACAGCAACAGCCACAACACCGACAACACAAACAACAACAACCGCAACAACCACAACATCAATCACAACAACTTCAACATAAGCAATCATTTGAATACCGGTCGCTGTCCTCTGCTCGCTGGCCGCTCAACACGTATATCCCAAACCCTCGCGATACCCGCCCGCTTCGCCTTCGATCGTACCTCTTTGGGGGTACACTTTTCTCACCTGCAATGTGTACTTCGTGCAGCGACCAAATCAGGAGAAAAAGGGCGGATGGAAGGAATGGGCAAGGGGGAGGGAGGAGGATGGAGCACGAGAGAGAGAGAGAGAGTAGCAGGAGAAGGGCTAGGAGCATAAAACACGTGGCAGAACCAGACGGTCAGATCGGGCAGGTAGACTCTAAAGGGCTGGTCGGGAAGGCGCGCCCAAGCGGACAGGTCGAGCAGGCGGCTTGCTGAAGCAAGGTTGCCGCGTAAGTCGTATAGCAGTCTCTAGCGACAGCGCGATTCCGAAATAAATCGTCCGGAAATCGACAGCGAGAGCGTGACACCTGAGTTGCGCGGCGTATGAAAACAGTTGCGCGAAAGTCCCACGCGAGAGCGCGACTTCTGTACCTATTGTGCGGCAATCCCACGCGAGAGCGCGACATCTGTGGACCAAAAAATACACGACACCACCCCGCCTACGGCACGACGGCGCTGGAATTTCAAGCACTTGCCCCACGCGGCCTCGGCTTGTCATCGCGAAGGCCCCGCGGCGGCGCCGGGAAGCCGCCGCGCCACGCCGGCGCCGGACGCCACCCAAACACCGTTCGCAGCAGCAGCGACGCGGGTTCCACGTGTTGGCCACGCGAGATTCCCGATCGCAGAGTACACACCGCTTGCCTCGCACAGCACCTGGCTGCACTGTTCGGCGGCACGCTGCCGCCACTCGTCGTCTCGCCCAGCCCAGCGACGCGCGCGACGCGCGAATCGCTAGCGTTTTCCAACAGCGTCGCCGCACCCCGTCGAGCTGATATGCGTCGCGCTCGCGGCGCTCGTCGCGCGGGCCAGCATCGCGGCGTAATTCCCGCCGCGTCCCCGCGAAGTGGAAAAAACGGGCGCCGCGCTGGACGTCGCCGCACTGATCCGCGCTGCGACGATGGCACCTGCCGCGGCGATCGAAAACGCGTTGTTGGCGTCCGGAATGCGGGCCCCTAGTGACTGTCGAAATGGAGTTGTCGCGTTCGGTCGCGCTGCTCGGCGCCCAGCCATTCGCGCCCGTCGCGCTGCCTTGCACCGCGGTCGCGCTGCCCGATGGGCCGCCCACTTTTGCGCTGCCGCGCCGAGCGCCGCTCGCTGCAAATATACCCACGGGAGCTAGTCGCGGCCAACTGATCAGCACCGCGTCGACGGTGCCCGCCACGGCGCTCACCTTGATGTCCGCTGCGCCTGTCGCGCCGCCCGGCGTCGTACTGGGGGCGCGCGCCGCGCGGCCCCCCGGTGCCCGCCGAGTGGCCCAGCGTCGCGCCGGCGGCACCAGCTGCGCCTGCAGCCACAGAGCGACATGGCTTGAACCGAAATGGCAACGGAGGATAAGGGAACGGGCGGCGGGCGGGGCACGAGGAACCCGAATGGGGCGGACAAAACAGCGGCAATGTGGGCAGCGCCCGCGCCGCCACTGCCACCGCCGCGCACGCCCGCGGCTGACGCTGCATAACCACCAGCTGCGCTTGTGACAAAAAAAAATCGAAGATAACCGGGAGGGCTAACGTGGCGGAAGCAGGAGGCGGCAGCAGGACTGAGAAAAAGGGAGACGGGGAGGAGAGGGGAAACAATGAAGGCGAGGCATAAATATGAATGGGGCGAAGAGGAGAATGAGGCAGGCGGCAGGGGGGGAAGTGGAAGGAGGGGCCGAGGGGGGGCGGGAAGGGAGACGAGAGGGGGAGAGGCCGGGGGCAAGATCAATGAAAAGGGACGGGGAGGAGGCAAAGGGAAGGCGAGGAAAGAGGGGAAATAAGGAAGGAAGGTGGTCGGGATACTGCGAAAAGCGAAGACCGAAGAAGGACGGGGGGAGGGGGGGAAGAGGGAAAAATACGGGGAGGGACGGGAGGAAAAATGAGGAAACAAGAAAATGGAAGAAAGGAGGAAGGACGAAAAAGGAGAGAGGGAACGATGGAATCGCAGGGAGGCGCTAAAGGCGCTGCAAAACACAGCCGCATGGAAAGCGCCAACGTTTCCGGCGAGGGGCCGGGGCGCTGGGCGCCCCCGCGGGAGCTGCAGGGGTCAAGGCGCGGCCAAACTGGAGATGCCGCGCCCGAACCAAAGCGGCCGGGGGCCCGCCCGCCTTGATAAGACAAGGGGGGGGGGCCGTAGCGCATGCCTCTCGTTTGCCGGGTATTTTTACATGGTATACGCTACGGCACTGCAGTGGCCGTTGCGTATACCATGGCTTTTGTATGGTATACGCTGCGGCCCTGATCGGTTTCTTCCGATGCGCGGGGCGGCCCGCGTTCATGCCGGCGCCCCCCTTCTGGGGCCCCAAAGGGGGGCCTCCCAGGAAGCCGGCGCGACCTGCGCCGCCATCAGCGGCGCCCTACCCCGCAGGCGGTCCGAGGAGGAGGGGCGCAGACGAGGAGGAGGGCGACGAGGGAAACGGAGGAGGATGGGAGGAGGGAGGGGGGAGGAAAACGAGACGGAGGAGGACGGGGGGGCGAAAGGGGAGAAAGCAGGAGGGCTCCGACGGGGGAGAGAGGCAGCAGGGTGGAGGGCGGCGGAAGGGGGGCAGGGGCAGAGGGAGAGGGGGGGGGGGGGGGGGGGGGGGCAGGAAGAGGGACGGGGGGGAGACAGGGAGAGGAAAAAGGGGAGGAAGAAGAAGGGAGGAAGAACGGAGGAGGACGAGGAAGGAGGGGGGAGGGACGAGAAGGGAAAATGGGCAGACCAGTCGGCGGAAGCAGACGGGGACGGGGGCGCTCGCGAAGTGAGTGAACGGCTAGGGAACGGCGAAGGAGGAGAGGAGGGAAAAGCAGGAGGAGGGAGAAAGGAGGATGCAGGAGGGATGAGGGGGGAGGCAGGAGGGAGGCAGGAGGGAGGAGGGAGGCAAGGGGAGAAGGAACGAAAAGGAACCATCCGAGAAAATGCAGGAGGATGGAAGAAGGAGGAGGTAGGAAAAGCGAGGCGGAAAGAAGATGGAAGGAAACTGATGACGTCTGAACCGGAAACGACGATGGACGGACCAGGGAGCAGGGATAATGCATGAAGAGGGAGGAGAAATGGATAGATGATTGATTGATGCATGGGGCACGTGGGCGGGCGAAAGAGCCCGAGTGATGGCACCGACGCCCGAGGCTTGTGCTGCACGCGTTGCGGCGCGCAGTTGCCGCGGCCTGCCAGTAGAAACGGCGAATGCGGAAGGCGCCTGCGGGTCGCCAAGGAAACGCGAAACCCATGCTGACAGCCAGCTGGCAAGGCGCCCGCCCGCCGGCACGCGCAGGCTCCCGCAACTGACCCAGAAGCACCCGCGCAAGCGACGGCGCCCGCTCAGCTCGCCCGCGCAAAACGACGACAGCCGCCGCGCGCCAAGGACGACGCCGAGGAAGTTATACAGTAATGGACACCAAACCAAGGACTACTCTGGTAGCCTCTGGTCGCCTCGCGAGATGCCCGACCCGAATCTGACGCGCACTGTCAAAACGCGCGCGCGAGGGCCAAGTCCGACCCGGCACCGCCGAAACCACGCGATGCGTCGGAAGCTTGCGCCAGGCTCTAGAACCTTACAGCCTACACGCTGAACCCGCAAGGGTTGATCAATTCACCATCCCAACACCAAGCAAACTCAACTTGTGCCCCGCGTGACAAGAAGCCTGTACATCCGGCGATGCAGCAGCCCTCATACCGCGCGACGACACCGCCCAGACAAGCGGCGAACTGACAGAACAACCTGCCCGCATTGACAATGAAGTGGCCTTAACCAGCACGTCGAAGTCATGTCGAACTACGACTGCCCAGCACGTCACCATCATGCCGTCGGCGGCCAGGAGCCAGGAAACACCACGCGAAGGACAGCGAGGCAAGGTCGCAAACATCCCGCACGGCGCGCCGTAGGTGGGGCGGTGTCGTGCGTTTCTTGGTCGATGTTATACAATGTCTGAAGACGTCCTACGCGAGAGCGCGATGTGGGAATACATTGTGAAGGAAATTCAGGCGGGAGCCGTTGTTGTTGTATTGTAAACAGGGGGCCAGGGGTGCAGTTTGGTGGCACCTCGCTTTCTCTTGAGAAAAAAAACAGGGCGCGAGCCCCGGGAGAAGCACTGTAATTGAAAAACACGATGGTGATCGGGCGCGGGGGTCAACAACAGGTGTTCTCCGAACATTAGATTTCAACAGCAACCACCACCGACACCACAACAACAACAACCACAACCACATCCACATCCACAACCACATCCACAACAACAACAACAATACTCATTTTAAGACTGTTCGCTCCTATCTGCCCACGCGCCAACCAACACGTATATCACAAACCCTCAGTACTCGCCATCGTCGTCTGGGATCGTACCCCCGTGGGGATGTCTATACATATCTATATATATACACATATTCCTTACCTGCCACGTGCATGTAGTGCAGCCCCTAAAACAAGAAAAAAGCAGACGGGTGGAAGGGGGAGGGAGAAGCATGCAGAAAGAAAGCCATTTGCAGGAGGGGTGCAAGGGGCAGAAGCCAACTGGTAGAACCAGACGGGCAGATCGGGTGGCAAGACCCATAGCGGGCAGGTCGGGAAGGCGGGCCCAGGCGACCAGGTCGAGCAGGCGGGTTGCTGGAGCGTGGGTCCTGCATGAATCGCGAGGAGGTCTCGAGCGATAGCGCGATTCCAGGTTAAATCGTGAGACAAGCCAAAGCGAGAGCGTGGTTCCTGAGCGCCGAGGGCGCATCGTCTGAATAAACTGCGAGGGCGTCCCACGCGAGAGCGCGATTCGTACAAACATTGTGAGGAAGTCCCGCGCGAGAGCGCGAGTTGGGAATTAATGGTGACGAAGTATCAGGAGAAAACCGCTGTTGCTTTGAACCGGGGGCCAACAACACAGTTTGAGCCCAATGACCTTCCCTGATAAAGACCAGGGTGCGAGTCCCGGGGGAAGCACGTCAATTGAAAGATACAATGGTCAAAGGGAGGGGGGGATCAACAACAAATATTCTTCAGTATTGAAAACTCAACTACAACAGCAGCAAAAACAACAATCTGTGCCTTGTCCCTGCACGGGAAAAAACGGCGCGGTCTAGCAGGGCCAGCGAGGGGATGGCAGGGATGAGGGAAGAGAGCCATGGACAAACCTACGAGCGAGTAGAAGAGAAGCGTAAGAAATACCGTGAGAAAGGGAACGAAAGGAACAGGTGTTAGACAGGTGTAGCGACTGTGTATCGTCATATTCCTTCCTCGTCATTCTCTTACTCGTCCATTCCACCTTATAGTCATCATCAGCCTTCTCCTTCTCCTGCTCCTCCTCCCCCTCCTCCTCGCTGCCCACCGGCTTCAAGGACTTCTCCTCCTCCTCCTCCTCGTCGCCCTAGTCATCTTCTCCTCCTCGTCCTCCTCCGCATAATTCTCGTCGTCATCATACTTAATATCATCAGGTCAACAGAAGCATCAGCAACATAAGCGTCAGCATCAGCGCCATCATCGACATCAGCGTCATCATCATCATCAGCATCATCATCATCATCATCAACAACAACTTCATCACCCATCATCCGGATCAGCAGCATCGTCATCATGATCATCACGATCGTCACGAGCCTCATCATAATCAACATCCTCATCCTCATCCGCGTCATCATCATATTCATCGTCACCATCAGCAACATTAAGCTCATCGTCATCATCATCGTCGTCATCATCACCACTATCGCCATCATCATCGGCACCATCATCAGGTCAGCATCATCTTCATCATCATCATCCTTATCTTCCTCCTCCTCCTCACCATTATAATCACCACAATCATCGTCATCAGTATCCTTATCAGCGTCAGCAACAACCTCACCATCATCAGCAGCAGTCTCATCATCATCGTCGTCATCATTATCAGCAGCATAATCAGCAGCACCCCTACCCGTCCACCACTCACACACACACACACTCTCCACCTTCTGTTCGTCCTCTCCTCCGCAGTCTTCGCCTCCAGCCTCAAGTCGGGCCGGTCCCTCCACAGGAGGCACATTCGAAAATAGTCAAACATATGAGTATGGGGGCCGTGTTCCTAGCATGTGTTCACTAGGTTTGAATTTGTTTGGGGGGGTGTCACCTTATGTTTGTCCAAGAGCCCCCTGTAGGGGACTTTGCTCCTGCCGCCGCCTCCCCTCCGGCTGCCGCACACTCGCCTCCAAAATCCCCTCCAAAATCCCCCGACCTGCCTGCTCCTGCCGCTGCCTCCCCGCCGGCTCGACCCCCGACGGCGCGGCGGGGCACGACGCGTCGCGCGACGGCCCCCGCGCCTGGACGCTCCGCGCCGAGCGCGCCCCTCCAGCTCGGTGCAATCTCCCGAGGACGACGGCGACGACGACGACGACGACGACGACGACGACGACGACGAGGACGAGGACGACGTCGAGGACGAGAACAATGTGGAGGAGGACGAGGAAGAGGAAGAGGAGGAGGAGGAGGAGGAGGAGGAGGAGGAGGAGGAGGAGGAGGAGGACGACGACGACGACGACGACGACGACGACGACGACGCCCGCGCGAAGGACCCGCGCCTGGACGCTCCGCGCCGAGCGCGCCCTCCGCCTCTCGGAGGTGCTCCCAGACGCCTGGGCGGGAAGCGGAGCCAGCGGCGGGAGGCGGGAGACGGAGGAGGCCGGCCAGGGAGTGCCCGCGGGGGTGGGGGGGGAGGGGGCCCCATGGGCCGTATGCGACCCGAGGAGGAGGAGGAGGAGGAGGAGGAGGAGGAGGAGGAGGAGGAGGAGGAGGAGGAGGAGGAGGAGGAGGAGCCGCACCCACTTGCGCGGCGGGCCGTTTGTCTCGGCGCGCCGCCCGAGCGCCCGAGCGGCGCGGCGGCCCCCCGCCTCGCCGCCGCGGGCGCGGCACGCCCTCGCGGCACGGCGCCGACCGCCGCCGCCGCGCGGGCGGGCACGGGCCTACGGCCTCAGCCGCCAGCCCACCTCGGCGCAGGCGCGGCACGGCGCAGGCCGCCTCCGCGCCCCGCCAGGGGCCTCACGCCGCCCAGCGCCCTCCCGCTGCCGCCCAGCAGGCCGAACGGCCGCAGCAGTGCCCAAGCTGGGCGGCGAGCCGCCCACGAACTTCATGTCGATGACGGCACCTCGTCCGCTGGGGCCTCCGTTAGGCGCGCCTCCAGCTGGACGGGCTCGCCAATGAAGTGGCCCTTGATCGGGTGCTTCCCCGCCTTCATCCTGTTGAGCCTCGTGCCCGCAGTGGCGTTGGCGATCTTGCCCAAGCACTTCGTCGCCAGCAGGACCGCCGCGCCCCCGCTCGCCCTTGCACCACACGCGCTGCAGAACACCACGTCGCCCATGGTCATCAGGCGGTGCGAGGCGTCGGCCGCCAGCACAGCAGCAGGCGCCCCGCGGTACAGCCCCGCCTCCAACTGGGCGCGGTCCCTGCAGCGGACCCCGCAGCGGTCGCATGCGAAGGGCAGCGCGCTGTCGCCGCCGACCCACTGCGCACGGTGCCGCAGCGGCAGGCCCACCACGCTGCCCTCGTCGTCGGGCATGAAGAGCTGAGGCCCTCGCTCACGCTGGAGCCGTGCCGCCACGCGGCGGCCGATGCCGTCCAGGCTGGCAGTCCTGCCATCGGCCTGGCTGCTGCTCGCCTCCAGCGCTGCTTGCCGAGCTTCGGCCTCGCGAGGCCGCTTGTCACCTCCTCGAGCCAGCGTGCCCTTCGCCGTGTAGAGCTGCCGTCGTCGCGGTGCCGCCTGCCTGCGCGGCTGCACCAGCGGCGCGTCGTCGCTGTCCTCGTCGTCGTGGCAGGCCTGGCTGCTGCAGCCCTGGCCGCTCCGCGGGGTGACCCGCGCTGCCCAACCGCCCGCCAGGCCTTCGGGGCCACCGCCGCTGGCCTGGCTCGCCGTCCCCTGCTGGGCCCCGCGGGGCGCGGCGGGGTCGGCCTCGCCCCTGCTGCCAGCGCTGCCACGCTGGGCCAGGTCCTTGTCGTCGGTCACGCCGTCGGAGCCCCCCGCCAGGCCTGCGCTCCCAGCTGCCGCCGCGAGCGCCGCCGCCGACAGCACCGCGGCCCCGCGCGGAGGCGGCTCGCCTCCGCTGCTGTCGCCGTCCTGGTCGTCGTGCTCCATGCTCAGGCTCGCGTCGACTCTCCTGCCGAGCTCGGGCGCTGGCTGCCCGCAAGGCTGGGTGCGGCGGCGCTTGGCGGCACGCACCATGCCGTGCTGCTCCTCATGCCTCGGGGCCCTCGTCAGAACCTGCTTGCCCGTGGTGTCCCTCTGGCTCCCGTTGGCAAGCACGCACACCTGGGCCACCCAGCCAGCCATGCGGCCCGCCGCCCCTTGCTGGGAGGCGAAGCGCTCCTCCTCGGCCTGCGAGCTGCAGGGGTGGCAGGCCGCTCCCAGCTTGGCCTCGGTGTCGGCGGCGTGATTGCCAAGGGCGAGCCGCCGCTCCACCGATCCGTACGCGAGCTGGGTGATGGCCTGGTGGGCCTTGACCTTGCGGAACTGAAGCTGATCCTGCCCGATGTCCATGATCAGACGCCAGATCCTCCTCCACTGCTCAGCGTAGGCCTTGCCAGGCGCGCAGCACACGGCCGGCCCCGCGGCGATGCCGTCGAGCAGGTCCTGGTAGTCGCTGTAGATGGTGAACGGGGGCACGGCGTGCTGCAGCATGACCTCCACTGCGAAGAGCTCGCCCTCTCCCACCTCCTGTAGCCAGCCAGGAGATGGCCCGTGGCAGGCTCCCGTGACTCGCCCGAGGTGGTCCACCGATGCGCAGCCGAAACCCACTCGCATGCCATCAGGACCTGCGAGGCTACGCCCTGATCCGTCCACGAAGCCGTCGTCCATGAAGAAACCTCCTGGGACCTCCACGCTCCATACCGTGTGCCACGCTCTCGATGGCCTCGGCTCCGCGTTCCAGTTGGGCAGCAGGCACCTGCCCCAGAACGCCTCCTGCATCGCGGTGAGCGTGCCCTCTGGGAAGCGGACCTGGCCGATCTCGCTCGCCCTGCGCTCCCGCGTCCACGCCACGCATGCACCGTGGCGGTGCGGGAGCGTGCCAGGGGCCTCTCCGCAGCGCTGGCACAGCGGGGAGTCAGCAAGACCCGCGGCGTGCAGCTGCTGCTGGGGCCACTGTGCTCCGATGACGGTGGAGCGCAGGCCGCGCGCCTCCTGCTGCAGGCCATGCTTCTCGAGGTTGCGGATGACCCTGCGCACTGGCTCCAGGTGAATGCCATCCTTGAGGTGCTCCAGCCCTTCATGCATACTTATCTGCGTGTACTGCCACCGCTCGATGGCTCTGTCCAGCAAACCTTTGATCGCCCGTGGCCCCACGCCTTCTCCCAGCTCCAGCTCCTCGCCGTCGTGAGATGTCCACCTGCTGGCCGAAATAACTTGCCAACCTATCCTCATTGCCGTGGCTAGCATCGCCCCCGCTGGCCCGACCACGGCGGTCCACGGGTGCAACTTGTTCCGCTGAGTCGCCTCTGCTCGGTCAAGTGCTCCCTGCAGTATGTGGGTGGGGATGCGCTTAGTCCAGACCGCCTTCGCCCATTCGACCAACGGCGCCGCGGTGACGGCGTAGGCTGGGTCCTGCTTGCCTCCCTCCAGCATGAAGGACAACGTGAGCGAGCGCCTCGCCGTGTCGGTGAACATCGCCGCTCCGACCGCCGCCCTGATCGCGTGCAGCTGCGAGCCGCTCCTGCCGAGCACGCTGGCACCGTACGTCATTGCAGGCTGCGTGCCCATCCTGCCCACCTTGCCCGACTTTGCGCCTTGGCGCCTGAGGCACGTGACTCGTCCGAGGCGGCGCCTCTGCTTGTCGAAGTTTGCGTCCATGACCTTGGTGCGCCTCCTTGCCCCCACCATCGAGTCCACACCTAGGTTGCGGTGGTGCTTCCTGACCTGGAGCCGCTGCGCCGTGTGCGTGTGCACCTTGTCGGCGATCCACTTGCCCGCGTACGCCGTGGAGATCACGATAGTGGACTTCGAGCCGTTGATCTCGAAGCCCAGCTTGCGGGGGAGCTCGATGAGATACTGCAGGCCATCCGCCGCTACCTTGAGTAGGAACCGCTGTGACCCGATGCAGAGGATGGTGATGTCATCTACGAAGGCGAACAGCTGGATGCACTGGCACCTGCCTCCGAACAGCCTCAGGCTGCGGTACATGAGGACCTTCAGCCATGATGTCGCGAACCCGCATCCCGCCAAGATGCTGCAGCCCAACTCGACCTCGCCCGAGATCGCGTCATCGACCTTGCACCGCCGAGGGCTCGCATATATGCTGATGCTGGTGCGCAGTAGCACCAGGTTGGCGCCGCTGGCGCAGCCTTCGTCCCAGAGCGTCTGGTGGCCCACCCTCTCGTAGGCCTTGGTCATGCCGAGCTGGTTGGAGGCCGTGACCATGTCGACCTTGAGGGCCCACTCCTGATAGACGGCCTGGTCCCAGACGGCCCGCTCGGCCGTCCTGCCGCTGGCGTTGTGAAAACATGGCATGTCATGCTCGTCCTCCCACTGCTGCATTTGTGCCCGACGTACCTTTGTCCAAACACGAAGAAATCCTCCTAGTAGAGCGATGGGCCTCACCCCGCCCTCCTCCTTGGCGAGGAAAACGATGATGGTGGTCAGCTGCTTCGGCTGGTTGCCGACCCTCTCCATGTACACCATGAGCTGGCCCAAGAAGGTCAGGGCCTCGTCGGACAGCATCGCGAACCACCGTGGGTGGAATGCGTCGGAGCCCAGGGCCGTCCGATGCTTGAACCTCCTGCTCGCTGTCCTGATCGCTCCAGCCGTGGGCGCGTCCAGCACGTGGTGCTTGATCTCGTCCCAGCTGGTGGCTGCCATGGGCTCATGGACATTCCAGACCTGCTTGAGCCAGTCAGCGCAGAACTTGTCGGCAGCATCCTGAACGTCCGCTGCCACGCCGTTGGCCAACAGCCCTGTCCCAGCACCCGTGGGCCCACGTGTCCACTTGCGGGCGAGGCCCGCGCCGTTCAACGTGGCCTGCTTCGCCCAGGTGTCAAATGAGCGGCAGCGTGCCTTCTCGAACTCCTTGGAGAGGCGCACGCTCACATTCTGGGCCTGGTCCGCCAGCTTGGCCAGGTCGTCGATCGTGAGCTTGCGCAACCGCTGCCAATACGCCTCGAAGTGATGCCAATCTTGAGTCTTCATGAGGGAGCCGTTCCAGTGCTCCAGAGTGTTGAGGAGTCGCTTCGCTGCCTGGCGGTGCCTCAGCTCGTCTCTCTCGCACGCCCGCTGGAGCTCACGTAGACGGTCATGCAGCCAGAGGGCCTGACGAGCCTCTGGGGATGCCTTCGCCACCGCCGCGTTGTTCCTCCTCGTGGGGTGTATCTTGACGAAGCGCGGCTCCAGCCCTCGCCTTGTGTACTTCGGCATGTCGACCTTCGGGATATGGAACAAGCTGCCCAGCTCCTCCTCAGCTCCCTGCATGAAGGCCGCGAATCCGTTCGCCAATGCCTCCTGACAGCCCTCTGTTTCCCCCAAGGCCGTCATGGCCTCACCCCAGGATGTCGTCACCTCCCGCCCAGGCCCTATGGGCCTCGTAGCTGGGAAACTGGCGGGGGCCTTGTGAACCGTGATCAGGTCCTCCACCACCCCGTTCTTCAGCTTGAGTCCAACTGGGCGGTGGTCCTTGATGGTGGTGGTGTGGATGACGAAGCAGGACGCGACCCTCGGCACGAAGGCCTTCGGCAGGACCCAGTAGTCCAGCACGGAGCCCTCCGCCAGGTCGCCCAGCGCTGCCTCCTGTGTGAAGATCGGCTCGGCCCTCAGCTTCTCGAATATTCCCGACTTGGCTAGCTCCGTGGGGTGCATGTTGAAGTCGCCTCCAATGATGAAGGGCCGATCTAGCCGCGAGGAGGTTGACCAGGAGCCTATTCCTGGCTGTCATGCCCTCGCTGTGGTGCAGGTAGACGTTGGCCACCACCACGCCTCCTGGAAGCCATCCTTTCCAACATCTCAGCTGTACTCGGCCA
>CAUYUJ010022174.1:76879-91981 GCA_963575745.1 Prorocentrum cordatum
AGGCCTCGGCTGGCTGCGCGTACGCCGCTACTCGGCCGTGCCTCCCAAGAGCCCAAATAGTAGCGACAATTGCACGATTCGCGGCCACTCATGATGCGAGGTCTCGGCTGGATGCGCGTACTCCACTACTCCACCGTGCTCCCCGGAGCCCACGAAAGAGGCGACGTTTGCGCCATTCGCGGCCACCCAGGGAGCCTTGAGGTCCCGCCCGGGTGCGCGTACTCCCCTTCTCCACCGTGCCTCCCAAAAACATACAAAAAAGGAGATGCTTGCGCAGTTCGAGAAACCCAGAGGAACAACGAGGTCTCGGCTGGATGCGCTCACTCCGCTGCTCCGCCGTCCCACGAAACATGGCGACCGCTGTCCAGTCCGCGGCAACCCAGGGAGCAGCGCAGTCCCGCCTGGATGCGCGCACTCCACCACTCCTCCGTCGTGCCTCCCAGGAGCCTGCGCAAGTGGCGACGGTTGCGCGATGCGCGGCCGCCCGGGGATCAGCAAGGTCTCAGCTGGATGCGCGTACTCCGCTACTCCGCCGTGCCTCCCAGGAGCCAACGAACAATGGCGACGTGTGCCCAGTTCGCGGCAACCCAGGGAGAGGCGAGGTTCCGCCTGGATGCGCGTACTCCGCTACGCCGCCGTGCCTCCCAGGAGCCCACGAGAGTGGCGCAAGTTGCGCAGCTCGCGGCCACCCAAGGGAACAACAAGGCCTCGGCAAGATCGAATCCATGTCGGGCTCGTCGGATCATCGTCGAATCCGTGTCAAATCCGCATCGAATCCGCGCCAAATCCGTATCGATTCCGCATCGAGCCTGCGTCGGGCACAAGAACCAATGCGTCCCCCGAAAATGCAACGCAAGGATAACCTCGACGTCATGATGTGTTCATGACGTGGACCTCCAGCGGTCTGGACCCATTCCCAGGGACTGTTTTTTCGTCCTGAGTCCTTGTTTGACGGTCCCGAGGCCCAATAAGGGCCCCCAGAGGCCGAGAATACAGAAAAACCTCCCGCCGTGATTCTCTCATGACCCGAGGGGGTCTGGGAAAGCTGATGTCAGCGTCGCCGTCCAAGGTTCTCACGAATGGCGCGATATCTTTAGGAACCAACAATCCACCGATGCCGCTACGCCACGGACCTCCCCTGGGGCGCTCTCTGTCTAGGAATTCGAAACGAATCCGGCGGATGCGACGAGAGCCTCCGAGGGGAGCCCCAAAAACGGGAAAACGGGCGGAGGGTAGGGGTACCTTTTCCCCCTCCGAAGCAATTCCCCAACCTCTGGCGGGGCGTTTATTTTGAGGGGCACGCGCGCAAGGAGGAGGAGGAGGAAGAGGAGCAGGAGGCGGAGAAGGAGGAATGGAGGAGGAGGCGGAGCAGGAGGAGAAGGGGAAGAGGCGGAGAAGGAGGAGGAGGAGGAGGAGGAGGAGCGGGAGGAGGAGGAGGACGAGGAGGAGGCGGAACGGAGGAGGAGGAGGAAAAGGAGGAGAAGGACGAGGAGGAGAAGAAGGAGAGGAGGAGGAGGAGGAGGAGGAGGAGGAGGAGGAGGAGGACCAGTGCAAACCCAAGCGCCATCAACGATGCTGGAATAAACCCTCCCTCCAAGCTCCCTTCCTAGGCCCCTACAAAAGTTCATGTCCCTTGATGGAACTGCTTCGTTGGAAGACACCCGTTTGAAGATCCCGCAGCATGTCAAAACATTGTTCTCGGGATTCCAACGCCACGAATCAACCTGACTGCTGCGTCCTTGACGATCCGGAATCGTGCCAGAACGCCATTTCTAGAACTTCAACGCAGCGAAACAACGTAACTGCTGCATCACCATAATCCTATTCAGGATTATGGTGATCAGAAAGGGTGTTTGGGAAGCAGGATCATAATCCTGCTTCCCAAACACCCTTTCTGATTCGTTGATGATGGGAATCCGTGAAACTTTTGTAAATGTTTGAAACGAATGTGCGCGGCGCTCAGGCGAGAGCCACATGTTGAAAACGACCCGCCCTCAATACGTGAATCTCTTGCAACTGTTTAAGCGAATGTGCGCCGCGCCAAGGCGAGAACCGCATTTTGAAAAGGAACCGCCCTCAATCCGTGAAGCTCTTGCAATTGTTTAAAACGAAATGATGTGCACCGCGCTATAGTGAGAACCACATTTTGAAAAGGACCCGCCCTCAATACGTGAAACTCTTGCAATTGATTAAAACAAATTTGCGCCGCGCTAACATTAGAACCATATGTTGAAAACGACCCGCCCTCAATCCGTGAAGCTCTTGCAATTCTTGAAAACCGCGCTAAAATGATAACCATATGTTGAAAACGTACGGCCCTCAATCCGTGAAACTCCTGCAATGCGTTAAAACGAATGTGCGCCACGCTAAGGCGAGAGCCACATTTTGAAAACGGCCCGCCCTCCATCTGTGGAACTGCTGCCAACTTCTAAGCTTCAGAATCATAAATGGTGAGGACGTCTCAAGCGAAACGCCCAGACCGCCATAAAAACTGGCCTCGGGGTGCGACACGGAACACTTGCTTTTAAGGAAAAGGACCGGAGGAGGAGAGGAATAGGAGTAGGATCAAGTCTGGCATGTCCCCCTACAGGCGGATTTGGGACGAAAAATCACAAATACCCGAAACAGATTCCAAAATAGTCAAAAATTGTCAGAAAATCGTCCCCTGAATCTGTTTTGACTATTTTCGAATAATTACTCCTCCTGTAGAGGGACGTGCCCGACTTAGGAGGACGAGGAGGAGGAGGAGGAGGCGGATGAGGAGGAGAAGGAGGAGGAGGCGGAGGAGGAGGAGGAGGTGGAGAAGGATGAGGAGAAGCGGGAGGAGGAGGCGGAGGAGGAGGAGGAGCGGGAGGAGCGGGAGGAGGAGGAGGAGGCGGAGGAGGAGGAGGAGGAGGAGGAGGAGGAGGAGGGCGAGGAGGAGGAGGAGGAGGAGGAGCAGAGCGCGGAGCAGCACCACACACTCCCTGCAGCGTGAGGCTGCACTCGAAGACACAACGCAAGGCTGGGCCGTGCTTCGGGGGCTGCAGCGGTCGGGGGCTGGGGCGCGAGCCCCGGGCCTCCCGCCCCCCCGGGGGAGCTCTCTCCGAGGCGAGGGGGGCCCGGCCCCGTGGCAGCAACCGCCCGGGCCACGCGCGTGGAGGCGGGCGGGCCCAGCATTGTCCTCGTCGTCGTCGTCGTCGTCGTCGTCGTCGTCGTCGTCGTCGTCTCGTCGTCGTCGTCGTCGTCGTCATCATCGTCGTCGTCTCGTCGTCGTCGTCTTGTCCTCGTCCTCGTCCTCGTCGTCATCGCCACCGTCGTCGTCGTCGTCGTCGTCGTCGTCGTCGTCGTCGTGGTCGTCGGCGTCGGCGTGGGCGTGCGTGGGACGGAACCTCAACCAGGCTCCAGAAATCTCGCAACTCCCTCCCTCCTCCTGCCCGGCGGCGACGCCGATGCCGACGCCGATGCACCGATACCCGCGCCCAACGCCACCACCGACGCAGACGCCGACGCCGATGCACCGATGCCGACGCCGATGCCGACTCCAGGAGAGCCCAGAACTGGATCGATAAGTCGAAGCGGCGATCGAAACGAAGCGGATCGGCGGAAATAGGCAGCCGAATCGGGAGAAGTCGAACCAGCAGAAATCGGCAGGCTAGTAGGCCTCCACTGGGAAATCGGAATCCAAATCGGAATCCGAAGTCGAATCGGAATCGGAAGCAATCGAAAATAGAATCGAATCGAATCGAATCGGAGGCGTCGAAATGTGCCCTCTCAAGGTGGGGCCAGGCCCCCTACTGCCCTTTCCGGCACCCCAGACATGCTCGCGTCGTTGGAAAAAGTCATGACGACAAACTCGCCATTGTGTTCGGCCTCCGGGGGGCCCTCGCTGGGCCCCGGGACCGTCTCAAACGAATCCGCATGAACAGCCAGCCCTGGGGGAAAGGTCGGGCCCTTCCTGGGAACGCGCATTGGGAGAGATCGGGGCTCTGCATGTCTGGGGCTGTCAGACAACGGACGGGCTGCGCGAGGAGGATGCAAAGGGCCTCCGAAGGCCACGTGGGCGCTGCTCGAGCGGGGCGCGGCCATCTTGGAGGCCTGGAAATGGGCACCAACACCAACACAGAGGGTTGCCTCCACAGGGGGAAGGTGATCCTAGATATCGGTGTTGGTGGTAATATTTCGGCCACCTCGGAAGCCAGAATATTACCACCATCACCGAGATCGGGATCTTCTCCCCTCGATGGAGGCACACCGCCGAAATTGGTGTTGGTGTCAACCTCTAGGCCTGCGACATCGGGAGTGCCCGAGGCTGGGCCGAGAAGGGAAAGGATGCAAGCTTACGCTGCCCTGGGGGAGCCGGTCATCCTCACTGTCGGTTTCGACTGTGCTGCCCTTTCTGGATTGTCCTCAGGTTTTCGATACGAATGCGAAATCGAAGTTCAACTTATGGAAAACAGGGGCCTCGTTCCTTATCTAGGGTTCCTTAGGTCAACGCCTCGACTGTATGCTTGCCCTCTTTGGTCATCTTGGGGGCGTGTGTGCGGGACGGGAAAATGACCACAGCCACTGCTTCTCGTTTGCGCCGCCTTCCAGCCGGCCGAAAGAGAAGCAGTGGTTGTGGTCATCTCCCTGGTGCATGCCAAGCTCAAGGAAAATGACCACCACCACTGCTCTGTTTCTGCGGGCTGGAGGGCGGCAACAAAACAAAAGCAGTGGCTGTGGTCGTTTTCACGCCGCGTGGCTGCTCCTATGCGTCAGCCGCGCTCTGGGGGGGGGGCACGGCCGCACGGCTTCCGTCTCCTGCGCCGGCCACGCCCTTGGGGGGGGGGCACGGCTGCAGGCCGCCCCCCCGCGTCCTCCGGCCACGCCGTGTGGGCTGCGCCCTGTTGGCCTCGGGACCCTCCCCGGGACACCCCCCCAAGGGATCCCCTCCCGGGACCGCTCCCCACGGCGGGGGAAGGGACCGCTCCCCACGGCGGGGAGGGGACCACGGGCTTCCCCTTCGACTCGGTTGCTCTTCCCCACTCTCTTGGACCGTCTTGGTCGGAGGAGGGGGCGGGATCACGACCGCCAGGGTTCCCCCCCAGGGAGGCGAGGGGCGACCTCCCACCCACAGACACGCGACGCCTGGATCTGTTCAGCACAGTCAGCCCGTAGAAAGAGTGAATCGCGCGAGGACGCAGAGGGGCCCTGGAAGGCCACGTCGACACTCTGCGCGCGGGGCGCTGCCAGCGAAAGCGGCCAAGGGTGGGCCGAAGGGGAAGGATAAGGATGCAAGGGCAACCTTAGAACGTCGCTCATCCCTACGATGCGGGTTGACTGCACGCGGCCCCCAGAAGTCCCCAGGGCCAGCTTTTTAATCCCGAGTCGTCCCGTTGACGGTCCAAGGGCACGGCGAGGGCCCCCAGAGCCCCAAAAAGTTTGAGAAACCGCCCGTCCCGAGCTTTACACGACGCGAGCAGGCCCCCTGAGATCCTGGCGTCTCAATTGATCGAGCGGGGTGCTTTCGTTCGATCCGGCTCGGAAGCGGCGCAGAAATATGGGGTCTGTAGGACTCCAGTCGTGACGTTTCGAATTGTAGGGCCAAACAGAGCCGCGCATGCAACAACATATCCTAAACATGTGGAGTGCTCACGACTACATTCCCCCATCTTCCGTACACCATCCCTTCATCTTCGCCAGGCTGGTTAAAGACGAGCTGCACAAGTTGATGCTGACAGACGCGAAGCACGTCGGCTTCGTCAATCAGCTGATGCTTTTCACCACGAAACTCAGAGCGCGGGGCTACAATATGAGGCTTGCAGGCCAGATAGCAAGTAGCTCTAAATCTGATCACCGGCGAAATACGATCGCCAACATGTCCAACAAGAGGCAGCAACATGCGTAGAAATAAACGTTCTCTTTTGCAGGGTTTGGGTGTCATTTTCACTGATACCCAGAGCTCGGAGAAAGTCGATCCATCCCCAAATATTGACTGCCACGTTTGGGGGGGGCCAGCGAGCGTCTGCCCAAGGTCTGGGCTGGCAGGAATGATTTGTGACTTCTGTATAGGCACACATGGCGGGATATCGTTTTTAGGGTGCCTTGTTTTCTATGGCATCCAGTAGCCATATCCAACGTGCGATGTTCCGTATAGGCACTGCGCAGGGGGGCAGAATTCGTCTGTCCCCAGTATTTGAGCATCATGTAAGGATCGGTCTGAATGCAAGGATCCGTCTGAATTCTCCTTCTGGCGGGGGAGGCGGGCTTGCAGCACCGCTTCCGCACCTCCGCAGCCATGTGCCTCCGAGGCCCCGCGGAGGGCCGTGCCGGCAGCACGCTGCGCAGTGCACACCAGCGACGAGTCCACGAAGGCAATGCTTTTGCCGAATCGTCGGATCTCAAGGCCCGGGGAGCCAAGTGTTGGGGGGCGGAAAGATACGGATACGTGTTGTCCCCGGACCTCTCTTGGGGTGCGTTCTGACCAGAATTTCGAGGCGAATCCAGCGGTGACAACGAGGATTCCCCAGGAGGACCAGGAAAGGCCGAAAACGAAGGGGGACAACACGTATCCGTATCTTTTTCTCCCCCGAAAGTGACCGCTCCTCCCGGGCAACGGTCTCGTTACCCAGGGGGGGGAGTCCGGGCGGGACGGCAACGGTAATGGCGGCCGCGGCGTGCACCTGCCGGGGTGCGTCCGCGCGCGCCGCTGGCGCACCAACCTCCTGTGTGCACCACAGCATGCAGGGAGGGGTTAAAACGACGCGAAGATCGGGACAAAATCGGATCGGGATAACTCGAAATCTCTGAGAATCGGCGGGTTTGGGGGATGTATTGGGCGCCGCGGCCGCTCCAGAGCGTTCCGGAACGCTCTGAGAGCGCTCCGGAACGCTCTGGAGCGATTTATCCCGATCCTAGCCCTGTTTTAGGGGTCAAGGCCCCCCCCCTCCAGTACGATCGTTAGCGTTACTCAGAGAGGAGCGGGGGAGGGCGTCCTGGCCCAGGGAACTAACAAGCGCTGCCCCTGGGAGAGACAGAAAGCGCTCCCTGCTTGTCGAGACCCTGGGATCCGACGTCTCTAAAAAAAACTGCAACGTCGCCAGCATTCACGACTGGAGCCCTAGAGCCCCTCGTTGTGTGCCATTTTTCGAGCCGGATCGACCTGTGAGGGCCCCGGAGGCTCGAATCTGGGCAAAAGAGGCCTTGCTTGAAGACGTTGAAGAATCCGGATCCTCAGGGGACGTCGGATCTCAGGATGCGGGGAGCGAAGAAAACCTCCAGCAGCCAGCGACAAGAACGGCCCGCGGCAGTCCGGCGCGGGCCGTCCGGCGCGGGCCGCGCCTCGGAGCGCCGAGGTCAGCTGGAGCATCGTCGTCAGCTCGGCGCCCCCAGGAGAGGGCGGCGTGCCGGTGTCCTCCGGGCGACGGCGGAGGTGCAGGCCCTGGAGCTGAGTTGTGGCTGTGCAGACGTGGGCGCGTCGTAAACCAGAAGCCAAGACGGGAAGTTTCTCGCCATTTTCGGCTGCTGGGGGCCCTCGCCGGGCCCCGGCACCGTCCAGGAACGACTCAGGATGAAGAGCAGGCCCCGGGGAAGGAAGGGGTCGGGACTTGCAGGGACCGCGCGAATTGAACAAGCAGGGCGTCGCATGTTTGGGCCTGCTTCTTCGTCAGCGGTCAGCGGTGCACGCCTGATGGCCTTCGAGGCTCCGAGACATCACTTGCACCTGCACCCATACCGTGGAGGCCCGACCGCAAGAAACCTTACACAAGAAACCCAACCCTGTGACCACAGGACGTCCATCGATTTTTGGTGTGAGGACGCCACGCCTTCCATAGAAAAACCATCGAAACCCACAAATCACAGGGCACCCTGGAGGCAAGCAGGGTGTTTCTTGGCATGGGCCCCCACCGTAAGAGGGGTCCGGGCTCACCGTCTGGGCAATGAGAGCCGAATGAGAAGCGGATGGGCTCTCCTGGCAGTGGCCCTGCGGAACTGATCAACATCCTCGGCGTATGCATGTCTTGTTCGCTCGCGTCAGGTCTGCCAAGTCGTGGAAGAGAGCATTATATTTGAGCAGGGGCCGACCGTCCCGGCATTTCTATAGGCCTACCCCGACATGTTCTTAGAGCCCTGAACTGTTCTGAGAACACAAACAAGGTTCTTAGGAAAGAAGCCCGGTGTGACGAAACAGGTCAAGCTCAGCCAGAAATGCTCTAAGAACATGTCGCACAGATCACAAAAGGTTCTTGGAGCACTCTTTGGTGGGCCTCTAGGCGAGCCGGAGCGCTTCGCCACCGCCTGATAATATGGCACACCCGCAGCGGCCAGGACCGCACGGTGCGGGCTGCGCAGCAGCGAGCGCCTCCGCGCGGCCGGGGCGCAGCAGTCTGCACCAGGGAGCGCCGAGACGTCGGCGGCACGCCGAGACGGGGGGGGCGGGGCGCCTGCCTTCTCAGAGGGCGGCGGGCTTCGCAGAAGCCCTCGGGACTTCCGATGATCCTCAGAGCGTGTGTTAGCGCCGACGTGCGTTTGCCCACAGAGGCCCTCCACTAACTACGACGAAGGCGATGTGATGATCGACTGGTTGGGGTTTGAGCGGGGTGGACACACAGTGGGCTAACACACGTCCTGAGGATCATCGAGACTTCCGAGAGTCCCCCTGGTGTCTTCGGACCCAGACTTGCGACGTCCTGACTTCTTCAGTGCGCGGTGCCCGGAAGTCCCGAACCCTTCCAAGCGGGCCGGCTCGTCAGCCCGAGTCGTTTTTTGCATGACGGTGCAGAGTCCTGGCAGTTGGCGCCTGGAGGCTGAAAATGACGAAAGCCTTCTGTCCAGATTTTTTGTTACGACGCGAGCATGTCTTGAGAGGAGGCTGAGACAGCTCCCAATGAGACCAGAAGCCTTTTCTGAGCCTTCCTGGAAGGCTCGCCTCCATCTGCATCCCTCTGCCTTCCCACCTGGGCGCGCCGCCGACGCTAGCCTCAGGTCGGGCATGTCCTCTTACAGGCGGATTTCGGGTGACAAATGATGATCTAATAATAATAATGATACTAATAATTAAAAAGAATATCAATAACAATAGCAATATCAATAACAATAACAATAGCAATAATGATTATAATGCTACTACTACTACTACTACTACTACTACTACTACTACTACTACTACTACGACGACGACGACGACGACGACGACGACGACGACGACGACGACGACGACGACGACGACTACTACTACTAATACTACTACTACTTCAAATAAAAATACTAATAATAATAGTATTATTAATAATAATACCAATATTATTAAAATACGAATAATACTAATAATAATGATGAGAATAATAATAATAAGAAGAAGAAGAAGGAAACAACCATGATCCAAGAATAATGGAGAAATCGTCCCCTGACAATTATTCATTATGTTTTGGATTTTCCTCACGTAGAGGGACCTGCCCGACTTGACGCTAGCCCTGTCTGGCCCCACCAGACCAGGACGCTCGGCGGCGAGCGAGGTAGGAAGGCACCACCTATACACCAACACCGATCCTGGCCAGGATCACCCTGGGCCCAGGATCGGTGTATACGCCCTCCTGCCTTGCGCAAGAAGGCATATACACCGATCCTGGGCCCAGGGTGATCCTGGGCCAGGATCGGTGTTGGTGTATAGTTGGTGCCCTCCGACGAGGGGGGGAAATCGGAGACGGCACATTCAGCAGGCGGCGGGCCTCCTCGGAAGGCACGGGGGGCCTCCGAGCCCTCCGAGATCAGGCCCGCCCCCTGCTCGATTCTAACCCGGGCTCGCCGTCGAGACTTGCACTGCCCTGAATCCCAGACCCCCTCGAGTAAAGAAAAAAATCATGACGGGCGGTTTTTCCTTAATTTTCGGCCTCAGGGGGCCCTCACCGGGCCTCGGGAGCGTCAAAAACGACTCAGGATGAAAAACCGGTCCCGGGGAATGGGTCGAGATCTTTGGGGGTCGACGTCATGAAAAAATCATGACCTCTGGGATTGGGGGTCTGGGATTGGGGCCTCCTCGTCCCTCGTGCGCCGCACGCCCCAGACCCCCGACGCCCCGACGCCATGATTTGTGGCATAAAACGTCGGCCCCCAGAGCTCTCGACCCCGCCCCCAGGACCGGATGCTCATCCTGAGTCCTTTTTTGGCGGCCCCGAGGCCGAGGAGGAGGAGGAGGAGGAGGAGGAGGAGGAGGAGGAGGAGGAGGAGGAGGGAGGAGGGAGGAGGGAGGAGGGAGGAGGAGGAGGAGGAAGAGGAGGTAGAGGAAGAAGAGGAGGAAGAAGAGGAGGAGTAGGAGGAGGCCGAGCATAACGAGAACCCTTCCGTCACGACTCTTGCATGACCCGAGGGGGTCTGGGTCTCGCGGCCGTGCCCCCCCGATGCGGAGCGCCGCAGCCGGCGCGATCACGGAGGCCTGCGGAAGTCTCTCGGGCAGCCCCCCGAGTCCTCCCAATGGAAGCTCCAGTTTGGACGCCCGAAATGGGCACGGAAACAATGGGCACAATGCCCAACAGCAAATGTCGTCCCGAACCAACAGCGTCCGCTGTTGGGCAGGCGGCCTTCTGTCTCAAATGAACACAATCCGCGGCGACGCCGACAGCGAATCCTGTTCAAAATGAACCAGACGTCTTTGTACCCATCCTTTCCGTACCCATGTCGGTCGTCCCGATCCAGGGGCCCAGGCTCCCAAAGAAGGGCCCCAAGAGCGATCCAAGCACTCGCCCCGTGGGCAGACGACCTTGGACTGCACGTAAGGAGGCAACTGCTGGGAGGTTTGCGTCGGAAGGACTACAGAGGATTAAGCCCCATTGGGGGGCTGTTACGTCGGAGTGGGCCTCGGACTAAGCCGGATTACGCGGGAGTCAACCGGATTTCGGACCAGGACAAAATCCGAATTTGACCTCCCAGGAGTTGCATCCGAATGCATGATGCGCGAATGACGAGAAGACTATACCGTGCTGACGGGAGGCTACACGGGAGGCCCTACGGCGAGCCTTACTGGACACCATGCGGGATATCGCGCGGGAGACCATGTGAGAGACCATACGGGAGACCACGGGCTATACGCCATCGAGTCCGGCTCTTGAGGAGCTCACAGGCGCTCCAGAAGGATCGTGGAGCTTGGCTCTCGGCGACGCCGTGGACACTGTCCGTGCCTCGAGCTCGCTGCGCAGTGATGCTGCTCAGCGTGGCCAGCGGCAGCGCGTTGCAAGCAGTGACTTGCGCCACTGATGGGCTGGATCGGGCTGGCATTGGTGGGCACACCTCGCTGTGCCAAGACTCGAGCAGACATTCTGGCAAGCCTGGCGTCAGACAAAATGGCCTCGGATGAGAACAAGGCCGAGGAGGAGGCCGAGTAGGAGGAGGAGAACGGAGAAGATTGAGGACGTCGAGGATGAGGACAATAGGAAGGGAGCATAATGCGGTCGCGATGGTAACAACAACGCCAAGAGCCCATCTCAGTTCACGCTGCGGTGTGGCCCCTCGCGGTTGGAAAGGGCAAGGTGGGGGAAGAGGAGAAGGAAGGAAGGAAGGAAGGAAGGAAGGAAGGAAGGAAGGAAGGAAGGAAGGAAGGAAGGAAGGAAGGAGGAGGAGGAGGAGGAGGAGGAGGAGAGGAGGAGGAGGAGGAGGAGAAGGAGGGAGGAGGAGGAGGGAGGAGGGAGGAAAGGGAAGAGGAGGGGAGAAAGGGGATGTGGTTCCAGCGCACCTCCTGGCCGGAAATGCGTACGTAGAGTGAAGAGGCACGCGCAAACTGGCAGGCAGCTCGGGAGGCCAGCACGGCGAGGCCAGCTCTCAAGCCTCGGGCTGCCGCCACCAGAAGAAGACGAAGTCCGCCGACCCCCCGCCTGGCGGGGGTGAAAGAGCGTGTTGAACCTTTGGGTGTCCTCCTCCTCCTCCCCTTCATTCCTCCTCCTCCTCCTCCTCTCCTCCTCCTCCTCCTCCTCCTCCTCCCCCTCCTCCTACTCCTCCTCATCATCCTCCTCCTCCGTTCCCCCCTCCCCGTTCACCCCTCCCCCCTCGGACGCAGACGTCTAATTGAAGCCCCCCCCCCGCCTTCCCCAGAGGGGGTAAAGCACGAGCTCGACAGCGCACCTCCTGGGCGCTCGGAGACCCTGGCCGCAACAGAGCCCGAGACGGCCCCAGACGGCCCCACCGCGGTCCAGCACAGCTTCAAGTCGGCCCCCGGGGCCCCCAAGGCAGTCCAAGAGTGCTCCCAGAGGATCGCCGAGAAGGCCCCAAGAGGCACACATCGCCCCCATCCTCAAGAACATGCTCAGGTTTAGCGCTCGCCTGCACACCACCCCCAAAGGGCCCCCACGATGGTCCCAACACAGCCCGCAGCGCCGCCGAGAGGGTTCCAAGACGGCCTACCAGGGCTCAACGATGGCCCGCCCCAAGACGGCCCAAGAGAGCGCCAAGAGGTGCCCCACGGGGGAACTACAAACTGACATGTCGAGCCTTCCCCCCCCCGAGATGCCTCCAGGAGCCCCCCAGAGACCCCCGAGGCTCTCCTGAGAGGCCTCCAGGAGCCTCCGAGAGGCACAGAAGAGGCTCCGGGGTACTCCCCCGAAGCCCTCCCAAAGCCCCGAAGAGCTTTCCGAGAAGCGCGCAAGAGAGCCCAGGTTGCACCAGCGCGGGCCCGAAGGCGCCCGCGCCGGCGGGGGCTCACGATGCCCCCAAAGACGCCCCGAAACGCCTCCGAGAGGCCAGCATGGCAGTTCCACGGCCGCAGGAGGCCCCATACTTAGGTCGGGCATGTCCTCCTACGGGCGGATATTGGGAAGACATGGGAAATGGCTTAGAACTGCTCAAAGTCAGACTACCTTTCTACGATTCTTGAATACTCCTCCTGTTCTAGAGGGACATGCCCGACTGAACCCGAAAGCGCCTCAACCTCGGACTTTCACTTTCCCGTGGGGGACCTGCGGTCGGGCGTGCGCAAGCCCCCTGCATAGATGCAGATCGCGGCCGAGGCCGCACCGAGAAGCCACGGACGCCCCGCACTTCCTTCTTCCTGAACCTGTCAGAAGGCCAGAAGGCGGCGGAAAGATACACGTTCCTCCTCCTCCTCCTCTTCCTCCTCCTCCTCCTCCTCCTCCTCCTCCTGCCGCCGCCGCCTCCTCCGCATCCTCACTCCTCTCCTCATCCTCCTCCTCCGCCCCCTCCTACTCGGCTCGTCTGTCACTCCTCCGCTGCCGCCCTCTCCTATACTACGCATCCTACTCCGCCTCCGAATGTCTCCTCATATCACTCCTCGCACCTCCTCCTCCTCCTCTCATCTCCCCTTTCCCCTTTTCCGCCTCCTTCATCCTCAATCCTTTCCTCTCCGCCTCATTCGTCCTCCTCCTCATCCTCTCCTCCTCCTCTCATCGTTGCTCTGTTCACGTTTTTTACCCTCCTCCTCCTCCATCGTCCGCGCGAAGTTCTCTCAGAGGCCTCCCAGATGGGGTCGGAGGATCGCGCCGCATCGCGGTGCGTCGACGATGCCTCGAGGATGCCTCGGCGAGGCATCGGCTGTGCATCGGCGACGTTGGCGTGGAGAAACTCGGACTCCACATCGAGCCGCATCGCCGATGCACCGGCGCTGCGACGGGATCCTCCGACCCCATCGACCAGGCCTGGAGTTCCGGGGTCGGCGCTGGAGACCCCATCCCACATCCCGGGCGGCGCATCTGACGTCGCCCCAAAGGCGCTGCGCGCGTCGATCCACCAGGCACTCCCTGGGGGAGGGGGGGGGGGGGGCGAGCCGTGTTCCTGACCCTCCCCGGGGCAGCCCATCGTGTGGACGACCTCTTCCTCAGGGTGCCGAGGCCGGTGAGACCCCCCGGCGGGGCAGGGGAGGCACCACGGCCCCCACAGGTTGCGGCGGGTCTCGCCGGGGCGGTGCGGGGATGCGGGGGCCCAGCGCCGAACCCCAAGAGGTCTGCGCGGGGTCTGGCTCACGCTTGCACCGAGGAGGAGGAGGAGGAGGAGGAGGAGGAGGAGGAGGAGGAGGAGGAGGAGGAGGAGGAGGAGGAGGGTAGTAGGAGGTGGAGATGGAGTAGGAGGAGGAGGAGGGATCTGGTTCACGCTTGCACCCACGGTCTTCGGGAAAGAAGGCCGCGATGTATTGCAGCTGCCTTGCGGCCCCGCTCTCGAGCCTGCGGGGCAGGCCAGCGCAGGCCCGAGAGCGGGGGGCGGACTGCCCAGGCCGAAGCTGCCCTGCGCACAGCCTTCCTGCCCGAGGCCTCGTGGCGAACGTGCCGCCTTTGGCACCCAGGGGCCTTCGGCAGGCCCAGCAGCCACCACGCCCGCTCCTCCTCCTTGCGCGGGGGACGTCGGCTGCCCGGCCTCGCCGACCCCGGCCGCGCGTGTGCCCTGCACCCTCCTGGCCTGGCCAGGGAGGCATGTACACACCCATCCCGGGAGGACAACGAGGTACCGACACGCGTTCCACCAGCGCAAGCGAGCCTTTTGGCGAAAGAGGAGGTGGAGGGGAGGGGGAGGAGGAGAGGGGAGGGGGTGACACAAGCAGCCCCAGCGCTGGGCTGCGTCACAAAGGAGGTACCGATACACACCGCTACTCCCCGGACCTCTCCGGGGGTGCGTTCTAACCAAAATTTCGAAGCGAATGTGGCCACAGTGACGAGGCAAGGGCAGCGGCATCGGTACTCCTATCTCTTCTGAAATCCTGGGAGGTTTTTCATGTTTGTGTTTGCCTCAGTATTTCTTGTCTTACTTCCACTACCGGTCGTTACCAGGGGGGGGGGGCAATGGGCGGGCAGCAATGGGGGGTGACCCAAATTAGGGGTGAAGTCGAGAGCCCCAAAGGGGCCCTTTAGGGCCCCTGTTGAGCACCTACTGGCTCCAAGAGGCGCCCTAAAGGGCTCCTTGAGAAACGTTTCTTCCACCCCCCATGTGAGTCACCCCCCATTGCCGCCCGCCCGAAAGGTATTCTGCACACGAGCGCCGGCATGTAGGGGCGGAGGTTCAGAGCCCCCCGCCCCCCATACGCACGATCGTCATGACGTTCTAACGCTACCAAGGGGGGGGAACGACCATTGCGCGCCCCGCTACGTGGCAGATGATGAAGCACAACAGCATCTGATGACCCCAGGGACCGAGGCAGGCCCTAGGGAACAG
>CAUYUJ010022174.1:92081-94581 GCA_963575745.1 Prorocentrum cordatum
GAGGAGGAGGAGGAGGAGGAGGAGGACGACAACAAATCCACCTATACTACATGAAACGGGCTAAACCTTACACGGTTTCCAGAACCCCAACGTCGTGATTTTGTCATTGCGTCGACCCCCAGAATTCTCGACCCATTCCCTGGGACTGGTCTCTCCTCCTGAATCGCTTTTGGACGGCCCCGAGGCCCAGTAAGGGCCCCCACAAGGCGAAACTAGCAAAAGACCCATCGTCATGATCTTTTCACAACGCGAGGGCGTCTGGGTTCTTATGTCCCCCTGGGCCGCCGGTGCAACCCCGCTGGCCGCCGAGGGCGCCGCGGGCACCCAGCGCCCGCCCCGGCCGCAGCGCAGCTGGCGGAGCCGTGCAGGGCAGCGCGCCCCGCGCGCCGCCGGGCCGCACCGCCGCCGCGGCGCAGCGGGCGGCCCGCGGCGCCGCCGCCACGGCGCGTCGCAGCATGGCGGCGGCGGCGGTCACGAGCCGACCGACGCCCACGGGAAGAGTGGGCCCAGACGTGGCCGCGCCTGCGCCGCGAAAGTATCTAGGCGATTTCAGACACCCCGAAGCCAAAACATGTGTTCACCTCTTGGAGGCGTTTTTGTTACTTCTGTGGCCTTCCGCCGGCTTCCGCCGGCGGAGGCGGCCTCATTTTACTTCCGCCGACCTTCCGCCGCCCTTTCGCCGCCTTCTGCGGCGGAAGAGATGACAACTCCGTCGATCCTCGAAGGCAAGGCCTTTTTGGAACGCCCCAAATGCAGACGGTCACCCTCCGACGAACTTTGCAGGTACCTTCGGGGAGGGCGGCGGTGTGCAAAAAGTCGTTGGCTCTCGGTGGTGGTTCTTATACACCGCCACCCTTCCCTGAGGCCCAGGAATGGTCCATTGAGGTATGAGATGCAGTCTATGCGTTTCAGGCTGTGCGGCGCAAGCTGTGGGTGAGATGGCCTACGGTCGGAAGATTTTGTATAGCGTGTCGCGGCGGCGGCCTCGGGAGCACACTATGCCATGCGAGCAAATATAACATGTCGCTCCGCTCCGCGGGGCGGGGGGTTCGGGAAAGCTTGGGACGCTGACGCCTGGAGGTCGCGCCGAAGAGTGGTGGGCCAGAACTGGCGTCGCGACACGCTAAGCCGAAGTTCTCGACCGTGGTTGCCAGCGTGGACCCCCCGAGAAAGGTTTTTGCACCCTCGATGAACGCTCTATGCAACGTTACGTGGTGCAATGTACGTGTGTGTGGATGTATGTGTGTGTGTGTGCGCGTGTACGTGTATGTGTGTGTCTGTATGTGCGTGTGCGTATGCGTGTGGGTGTGTGTGTGTGTGTGTGTGTTTGTGTTTGTGTTTGTGTTTGTGTGCGTGTGCGCGAGCGCGCGTACGTGCGTGCGTGCTTGAGTATGTGTGTGTGTGTGTCGCACGTATGTGTGTGTGTGGGGGGGGAGGGCAATATGTGGTGCACGCTACTCGGTGGTGCAAGCTGCGGGGTGCAATATATGTTGTGCATCCTGCGGGGTGCCATACATCTATTGCGCGCCATGCAATCACTGGTCCGGGGGGGCGGGGGGACATGTCGGGCGCCGCAGCCGTTCCAGAGTGCTTTTGCCGCGCCTTGCTGTCTCCCTGGGCTTGCTGGCACGGCGGCCGCGGCGGAACGGGGGCGCTCGCGCCAACTGGAGCCAGAAGAGCGAAGGGCCAATGGGACAAGGCTTCGCGCGCGGCCGCGAGAGGGGCAGTCTGGAAGAAGAAAGCCTGCCACTCACCTCCAGCTATGGGCCGCGCGGTGTCGCACCGAGGCCCGCTGGAGGCCATAAAGGCCGCTGACTGGGTGCTTCTTGAGGTGCGCAGGGGTCTGCGCGATCCACCCCGCTGGGGGGGGGGCCTTCGAATCTGCGCATCTTCTCCTTGTCCCGGTAGGATGCCCTGAAAGCCCGTTGGGGTCCCGCAAGGTCCCAGAAGACGCTGAAGCTCCTCAGACGCCCCGCAGAAGCCACTTGGAGACCTTGGGGGGGGGGCCCTACCAGTACAATACGAGTGGCCAGAATTGGGGGCGTCACTGGGCGGAAGCGTCGCAGTCCCCAACCGGCCAGCTCGAAGCTCCTGGGAGGGCATGGGCCAGGGATTCCTGCAGGCTCTCCGCGGCATCCATCCAGGATGGGGCGGCGGAGGTGTCAGGCCGCGAAGCGCCCTCCGGGGGAGGAAGGGGACCTCAGGAGGCCCACGTGAGGCCTGATGACCGGTGCCTCCAGAAGGCTCGAAACGCCGCACGCAACACGCAGCGTGTCGACACGGAGCTCCACGCAACGCGTGGACGGAACGCGCAGGTCTGGCGCGGCCCGTCCGCCAAAGCGAGGGCGAGCGCGTGCCGGGCCGACGCGCAGCGTGCTGACACGGACGCTCTGAACACGGCACGTGCTGCGCTGCAACACGGGCGTATCAGCGCAGCCACCCAACCGCCCCGACGTCATGTTTTTCCTTGACGTCGTCACGCAGAAGTCTCGATCCCCGG
>CAUYUJ010022174.1:99581-127693 GCA_963575745.1 Prorocentrum cordatum
GCATCAGCATCATCAGCATCATGAACACCATAATCGTCATCGTCGTCATCACACCCACCATCACCACAATCACCATCACCACCATCATCACCATGTCTTATCAGTACCACCACCATTCATATTATCATACTCATCATCGTCGTCATCATCATCAGCTTCATCATCATCAGCTTCATCATCATCAGCTCCATCATCATCATCATCATCATCAGCATCATCATCATCATCATCATCATCATCATCATCATAACCATCGTCATCACCATCGTCGTCGCCATGGTCATCGTCATCAGCATCGTAGCTACCATCTCCATTACCAGCATCACGGTCACCATCATCATCATCACTCTGATCATCATCACGATTGTCATCAGCAGCAAGATCATTGCCCTAGTAGTGAGCATCAACATCATCACCATGATCATCACCGTCATCATCATCATAATCATAATCAGCATCATCATCATCATCATCATCATCATCATCATCATCATCATCATCATTATCATCATCATCATTAGCGTCATCATCATCATCATCATCATCATCATCATAATCATCATCGCCATCGCCATCGTCATCAGCGGTACTGCCATCGTCATCGTCATCCTATCAATATGATTGTCATGACCATCATCACCGCCATCATATTCATCACCACCATCACCAGCGTCATGATCAACATCAGCATTCGCATCATCACAGGTAGCACCAGCATCACTGGCACGATCATCATCCTTGTCATTACCATCATCACCATCATCATCGTCGCCATCAGCATCTACACCGCCAGCATCAACAACAACAACACCATCATCATCATTAGCATCAGCATTATTATCATCATCACCAGTCCCATCGGCATCAGCATCAACACTGGTTCCATCATCAATCACATTTCGGCACACCCTTCCACCGCGCCATTGTCGGCTCGTGGCCCCATCAAGGGGCTCCACCGAAGGCCCAGTTGAAGGACTCGCACAGCGCCACCACACCACTTCCGGCACACCCCTCACAGGCCTCGTGGCCCCATAGAGAGCTCCACCGAAGACGATACCCACAACTGCGTCACTCACAACTGCACATGGCATCAGGCGGTCGACGGCCCCTGGGGGGGGGGGGGGGCTCCCCAGTGTCACGCTCGGCGGCCTCCCCATCGAACAACCTTGGGCCTGCGGAGGTCTGGGGCAAAATCCTCCCTCGCGCCGCCGAAGTGCCGTCTATGAAAAAAACGGCCCCTGGGGCCGACGCGCCTGGACCCCGCCCACCCTCTCGCCTCGCGGCGCGAGAGCGCTGCACAGTCGTCGCGCGCTCTCGCGCGAAATTCCGGCACTGGCCGCGGAGCACGACCATACTCAAGGATGGACAGACCTCCCTTTAGTAAAACGTGGTTTAGTGAAAACGACCTGAGGCCCAAACCTGGCTGGCGCAGACCTAGAAAATGACGGCCACGGCGCCCTCTCGAGAACCGAAAACGGACAATTCACGAATCGACGTGTCACTGTTGGGGGCTCTGCCCAGCCCCGACATACCTTCGAGCCACCAGGGCGGCTCCTCGGCCTGCGCCACGAGGGAGCTGCAAGCAAAAAGAGGCCTGCCGGCGACGTGGCGGCTCCTCACGCTGTGCGTGGCACCGGCTATGTGCTGGCCGGCATGGGGGAAGGAACCCTTGGACCAGACACTGGCGGCGGGCTGGCGAGGCGAGGAGTGCGCGTCCCCTGCCCCGGGTCCTCCGCCCCCCGTCTCCTCCCGTCCCGCATCCGTCTCCCAGACCCTCTTCCCTTCCTCCTGTCCCTGCTCCTGTGCGTCCCCCCGACAGACACACAAACAAACTGTTTTGGTCTGCGGGTCGAGAGCGGGCCTCTTCCGGTTAAGAGCTCAGCGGGCTACGCAAAGTTCTAATTGGGGAGACAAAGCACAGGCGGGCGGGGCCTCAGGCGGCCGGAGGGCGGGCCAGGGTGCAGGCGGTGCCGAGGACACACAAACACACACGCACACACCTACACACACATACACACGTACGCACACACCTACCCATCCCCAATCCCCCGCCCGCACTTCTCCAAGGGTTCCTTCCCTCCCCCCTCCTCCCTCCCTTCCCCCGTCCCCTCGCCTGCCTTCATTATCCCACCTTCCTCCTCCCTGCCTGTCCTCCTCCTTCTCCTTCCTTCTGGATATTAGTACTATTCTCATTCTTCTTAGGATGATAAGTACTATTGTTTCTGCTCCTGCCTGCTCGGGAAAAAGGGATCGTGTCTCCTCCTGGAGATATGCTAGCCCTCTCCGGCCTAGGCAGGCTCAGCAGCCTCCGCAGGAACCCCCGGCACCTTGTTTCTTTGAACTTGTTCGTGTGGCGCTCAAGCTACGGTCGGGAACGCTGCTCTTCCAAAGGCTGCACCCAATTTCTGCTGTTGTTGAACATCTAGTTCGAAACATGTTTTATTGTCAGACCCTATATATCCACCACGACCCAGCGTTTCGGGGGCACCGCCCATACCGCCCCCCAAACCACAACAGCAATAGCAAACACAACAGCAACATCATCAACAACAGCAACATCATCAACAACAGCACCAACAGCAACAGCAACGACATCTTCACCAGCAACAACATCAACACCAACAACAAGTATGTTACATTTGTTCACTCTTATCTGCTCGGGTGCCGCTCATTAGGTATAACCCTGACCCTCGACACCCGTCCTCTTCGATTTCGAACGCACCCCCTCTTCGGGGACATCTATATATATATATATATGTGTGTGTGTACTACCTGCGACGCGTATCTCGTGCAGCCATTTGCGCAGGGCAATAGAGGACGGATGGAAGGAAGGGACGAGGGGGGGGGAGGAGGATGGAGCATGAACGAAAGAGTCGCAGGAGAGGGGGCAACGAGCAGAAAACAAGTGGCAAGACCAGACGGGCAAATCGGGAGGGTCGACCCGAACGGGCGGCGTGCGAAGGCGGACCTAGGTGGCCAGGTCGACCAGGCGGGTTGCCGAAGCGCGCGTCCTGCGTGAATCGCGAGGAAGTCTCGAACGATAGTGCGATTCCCAAACATATCATTAGAACAACCATACCGAAAGCGTGCCTCCTGCGTGAAGAAGGCGCAGCGTCTGCACCCATTGTGCGGAAGTCCCACGCGAAAGTGCGATCCCTGCATAGTTTGTGAAGACGCCCCGCGCGATCGCGCGATTTGGGAATCACCTGCGGGGATATATCGGGCGGGAGCCGTTGCGTTGTAACTCGGGGGCCAGGGGGCCAGTTTTTCTTTCCCCGCAGGCACGGGCCAGAACATAATTAGCCCAACTTGGTCTGCGTGGATGTCTTACTACATCGGCCGCAGTTGCAGCAGGGAGGCGATCGCACCGCGACTCCAGGAGCACCCAGGTTGCCGAGTCTCTACTGCGCTGCATTCGCCCGCAATCAAGACGCCCGCGCACCCCGGGAATCGCCGCCGGTGGCAAGCTCAGCTCACATCCCTCTGTCGGGAAGCATCCTAAGAAAAACTGGAGGGTCTGCCAGCGCAGCCCAGAACATAATTCACCCAACTTTGTCTGGGTGGCTGTCTACCTATGAACCGCGACGCAAGCCGCCGTCCACCCGCGCTCAATGTAGCCTGGCGTTCGATCCGGAAATCAAGCCATACTAGCGTCGAAAAGCACGGGTAACTCTTAATCCCCGTCATCGTTGTCGCCAATGACGCGGTCAACTGCGAACTCGCGAAGCTTACCGTCCCCCAGGCGGTCGGCTACCTCTCCTCGACCTGATATGTTCGTCCCTCGGCAGCAGTTGCAACTCTTCACCAAAACCTTCATGCCAAGGAGGTGGGGCTCGCCACGCACGTCGCCAAAACTCGCTGCGCAAATGTCAGAATAGGAGTCGTTCGTCATGATGTCCGCTTTGTGGCTGTCGGTGGCGCGCACCTCCTTGTCGGTAAGTGAGCGTTTCTTTTGTTGTTTCCTCTCTGGCGTAACGCTCGTTTCCCGGGCCAGCCCTCCACCCCCCCCGGGTTGGTGTTCACAAACGTATTGTGGCGCTTGCAATCGTCATCGTCGTCGTCGCCGCCGCCGCCGTCGTCGTCGTCGTCGTCGTCGTCGTCGTCGTCCGTCGTCGTCCGTCGTCGTCGTCGTCGTCGTCATCGTCGTCGTCGTCGTCGTCGTCGTCGTCGTCGTCGTCTTCGTCATCGTCGTCCAATGCAGCTGGCGATGGCTCAGCTACCGCAGGCTGGTCGCAGGCTGGTTCGACTACAATTCCGCAAGTGCAGAACGTGGTGGCTTTCTCTTTTCCTTCTAGCCTGTGCTCGGACGCAGTGTGATACAGTCAACGCGCCTAGTAAGGACTCGCGCCTTCTCCAGGGTACCCTTGTATCGTTACCTCTGCGGCCTGTCCTGTGCCGCTTTCATTGGCCAGAGTTTGCAACCAAATTCCATCTTCCGCTTCCAACAATCTTGCATCCTGAAGACCCGTCCTTGATGCACTTATCGATTGTAAACCCAGCGCCATGGAGAAGATGAAGACTGGGCGGCCCCGCGCCTTCTCCCGCGGGAGCTGAAGTGCGCGCGGGCGCTGTGGTTCACGCAGGCAGCGTGGTGCACACCGGCGCTGCGTTGCACGCGGCTGCTGCGGTGTACGCAAGTGCTGTGGTGTACGCAAGCGCTGTGGTGCACGCGGGCGCTGTGGTGTACACCGACGCTGTGCTGCACGCGGCTGTTGTGGTGTACGCAAGCGTTGTGGTGTACGCACAAGTTGTGGTTGGTGCGCGCGTGTAGAATCCTTCGGCGTTCCAATTTCCATACGGTTTCTTTCAACACATTTACAAAAGAAACGTTCGTTTTCTGTGGGATCAGGAGGCGCATTTCCAGAGCGATTCCTTTTATCAAACAACGGGTTTTCTTTGAAATCCAGAGGCGATCCGCTTTCCATAGCGATTCCTTATTTTATAAAAAACTGATATCTAAAAGCGGGCTTGGTGGAATCCGGAAGCGTTTCAATTTCCAGCGGGCTCCCTTTATAATCAGACCTTAAACACATGGCTGTCTGTATGATCCTATTATAAACAACGGTTGCTGCAGTGTGCACAGGCACTGCAGTGTGCATTGGCGGCGTGGCGTTGCAATACACGCGGCCGCTGTGGTCTTCGGAGGCACTGTGATGTGTACACAAGTGGCACCGTGTTGCGCGCGAGCATGGGGCACTGCTGTGTACACAGGCGACTGATGCGCTGGTGGCGCGCGCTAAGGCTGCCGTTGCCGTTGCCCTCCCGCCCTCCCCCCCCCCGGGTAACGGCCGTCACCCGGGAAAAGACAAAAATGGCCACTAACCTGCGCAATCTGCAAGAAGTCGGTCTTGCTGCTCACATCCGCCATACATTTAGAGTTTCCGCGGGACCGAAACGTCGCAGCACACTGGAAACGAGCTGCATGAGTAATGTTTTCAAACGCAGCCGAAAGGTCACGAAGAAAACCTCCGTCAGGGTGAACAGCACGGTTGCGACGAGACGTCGGTTCCTTTTCTCGAAGCCATCAAGGGCCCAATTTGGTGACCCGTCGCTTTCCCTTGTAAAAAACAAGGTGCGAGTCCTGGGATGACCACCTCAATTGAAAAATACATGATGTGCCCTGGAGGGGGGCATTAGCAATAGTTATTTCTTCGGAATGAGAACTCAACAACAACAGTCATTCAAAGACTGTTCGCTCTTATCTACTCGCGTGCCAGTCGACACCTATATCCCAAACCCTCCATACCCGCCCTCTTCGTACATATCGAACCCCTTTGGGGGTAGATGGCTTTCTTACCTACAACGTGTGTTTCGTGCAGCCCTTAATCTGGGGATGAAAAAGACGGATAGAAGGAAGGGGCAATGGGGAAGGAGGAGGATAGAGCACGAGAGAGAATGGCAGAACCAGACGGGCAGACCAGGCGGGTAGACACTCGCGGGCGGGTCGGGAAGGCGGGCCCAGGCGTCCACGTCGAGCAGGCAGGTTGCTGAAGCGTACACCCTGCGAAATGCTTAAGAAATCATGGGTTAAGAAACTCAGAGCCTCAGCATTTGAATTAAAACCCAGCGTTTCTATTGAAATCTAAGGAGTTACATTGAAGCATTAAGAATAATCGAGACTCTGGCCGAAATCTTAAGTTTTCTTAAGCATCGCCTAAGGTGTACGCCCTGCATGAATCGCGAGAAAGTCTCGAGCGATAGCGCGATTCCCAGACAACCCGTGAAGACATCCACCGCGAGAGCGGGATTCCTGAAAATCGAGAGCGCGGCGCCCAAATACATTGCGAGGAGGTCCCACGCCGGAGGGCGATTGCGGCATCCATTGTGAGGACGCCCCGTGCGAAGGCGCGACTTGGAAGTACACGGCAAGGCAGTAGCAGGCGGGAGCCGCTGTGGAACGCATGAGGGCCTCTCGCCCTGCCCGTCGGGAACCCCGCACGCGGTGGCCTGGCTGTGTGTTCTGGTTGCCTGCAGCCGCCACGGACCTTGTCGTGGCAGCCATCGGCTTGATCCGTCTCTTACCCACCACCCCTCTGTATCCCGCCAGGATGAATAGGATTAGCGGCAGAGGCGGGGTAACGGTGAGGATGGACAAAGGCGGGGCAGGTAGTGCGCAGCAAGCCCTGCCATGGGGCCTTGCTGATGCTGGCAGCGGGGACGCTCGGTTGCTATTGCTGTGCTGTACAATCCATCATGCGCTGCGGCCATGGAGGACGGTCGAGTGGTCAACTGGCCAACTGTTGCTTTTGCTGGGTGATCAATTAATGCGCTTGTCTAGTGAAAGAGTAGTGCCGGGAAAAACAAAATGGTTGGAACAGCTGGTCGACACAGGAGTCTCCAGTCGGTACGTCAAAACAGAATTGGACACCATTGTAGAGTAGTAGGAATGACGCACTGGCGCTCCTCCCCCTCCTCCCCCCTTCCTCCTCCTCCTCCTCCTCCTCCTCCTCCTCCTCCTCCTCCTCCTCCTCCTCCTCCTCCTCCTCCTCCTCCTCCTCCTCCTCCTCCTCCCCCCCCCATTCCCTCTCCCCCCCCCCCATTCCCTGGGATCTGTCTGGATTGTCCTCTGATGGCCCTGGGGTCCCGGCCAGGGGGCCCTGGAAGCCGAGAACGGCAGGGCAAATCCCACCGTGACTGTGCACGACGCCCCCCTCGCGTTGTGACAAAAATCGCGATGGAAGATTATTTGTTTTTGTTTGCATCTGGGGCCCCTACCGGGTCCCAGGACCGTCCAAAAACGACTCGGGATGAGAAACTTGTTCCATGGAGGGGAGTTGATCGGCAATTCCGGAAGTCGATGTCATGAACAAATCATGACGTCGGGAATCTGGGCTTCCGGGGTCATAACTCAAGTCTCTGGCGGCCGTTCGGGGCGATGCGGGCACTCCCAGAACGCCCTCAATGAGGCGCATCTGCAAGCAAGATCCCCGAGGCTGGAACCCTTCCGAGAGACGGCCAAGATGGCCTAAAACCTCCTGGACGAGGTGAAGAGATCATTCCCTCTCCCCCTCCTCTGCAGCCCTTCTCCTCCTCCTTCAAAGACGTGGCCTTCTTCATTCCTTTCTCTTATGAATAAATCCTCTCTGTCGTACCCCCAGACATGTCTGTATGGCGGGCTGGGCCTTCTGCTTGAGACTTCCCCACAGATCCTGCAGCTTGAAATCTGCACCAGTGAGAAAAATGGAGGGCGGGTCGTTTGCAAAATGTGGTTTTCGTTTTAGCGCCGCGCAAATTCGTCCTGAAAGCTTGTAACAAGTTAACAGACGAAGGGCGGGTCGTTTTCAATATGTGGCTCTCGCATTCGCACCGGGCACATGTGCCTTAAACGTTCAGCTGCTTCAAATATGGAAGACGGCTCATGTTGAAATTTGTGGCTCTCGCCTCGACGCCGTGCACATGCGTTTCACAAGCTTACAACAGCTTCAAGGACTCGTATGGTTGAAGACCCAGGAATGGTGTTCTAGCACGACTTACAACTGCCAGAACGCAGCAGTCACTTTGACTTGCGGCGTTCAACTCCCGGGAGTAATATCCTTGCATGAATGACCGTTGTCAGGACACAACAGTCACTTTGCTTCGTGGCGTCAAGCCCTAGGAATGGTGTTTTGGTACGATTGAGGATGGCCAAGCAATTGTCTTCTGATGGGGCACTTCTCGCAATGAAAATACATGCTCCTGGGAACCTGTGAAGAGGGACCTTGGATGGATGGCTCATTGCAACATCGTGCGTGCGTCTTAGATTTGCACTGGTCGTCGTCGTCGTCCTCCTCCCCCTCCTCCTTCTAAGTGCCCCTCCTCCTCCTCCTCCGCCTCCTCCTCCTCAATCTCCCTGCTCCGCCTCTCATCCTCCTCCGCTCCTCCTCGTCCTCGTCCTCCTCCCCCTCCACCTCCTCCTCCTCCTCCTCCTCCTCCTCCCCTCCTCCTCCTCCTCCTCCTCCTCCTCCTCCTCCCTTCTTCCGCCTCTCATCCCCCTCCTCCTCCTCCTCCTCCTCTCCCTTCTCCGCCTCCTCCTCCTCCTCCTCCTCTCCTCCTCCTCTCTTTTCGTCCTCCTCCGCTCCCGCTCCCCTCCTCCCCCCCTCCTCCTCCGGCGCGACCTGCCCTGCTCCTCCGCCTGTGGCCCTCAGCTCGGGCGCGGCGTCCCCCCAATCGCCGCCCGACGGGCCACATCGTCGGCCGCCGAGGCCGACGACTTGAGCAGGGACCGACCGTCTCGGCATTCCTATCGGGGTCCCCTCGAGCAATGAAAAAATCATGACGGCAGGTTTTTCCTGAATTTTCAGCCTCCGGGGGCCCTCACTGGGCCTCGGGAGCGTCAGAAAACGACTCGGGATGAAAAACCGGTCCCGGGGAATGGGTCGAGATCTCTGGGGGTCGACGTCATGACAAAATCATGACGTCGGGGGTCTGGGATTGGCCTACCACAACATGTTCTCAGAGCGCTTTTTCCCAACCATCCTGTGGTGTTGGGTCCTCGTTTTGAAGAGACGGTGCCCCGCGTTCCTCTCCTCTCCTCTCCTCTCCTCCTCTTCCCCCTCCTCCCTCGTGCCCGCGCCCGCATGCGTCAGCCACACCCATTTCGGCACACCCCTCACACGTTTCGTGGCTCCATAGGGAGCTCCACCGAAGGCCCCAGTGCCCGCGCCCGCATGCGTCAGCCCACACCCATTTCGGCACACCCCTCACACGTTTCGTGGCCCCATAGGAGCTCCACCGAAGGCCCCAGTGTCCATAGGGAGCCGTGCCCGCGCCCGCATGCGTCAGCCACACCCATTTCGGCTCCACACCCCTCACAGCGTTTCGTGGCTCCATAGGGAGCTCCACCGAAGGCCCCAGTGCCCGCCGCCCCGCCATGCGTCACCCACACCCATTTCGGCACACCCCTCACACGTTTCGTGGCTCCATAGGGAGCTCCACCGAAGGCCCCAGTGCCCGCGCCCGCATGCGTCAGCCACACCCATTTCGGCACACCCCTCACACGTTTCGTGGCTCCATAGGGAGCTCCACCGAAGGCCCCAGTGCCCGCGCCCGCATGCGTCAGCCACACCCATTTCGGCACACCCCTCACACGCTTCGTGGCTCCATAGCGGGCCCCATGCCCGCATGCGTCACCCACACCCATTTCGGCACACCCCTCACACGCGTGGCTCCATAGGGAGCTCCACCGACCTCAGTGCCCGCGCCCGCATGCGTCGGCCACACCACACGCATTCCACCGAAGCCCCATGCACGTCAGCCTTTCGGCACACCCCTCACACGCTTCGTGGCTCCATAGGGAGCTCCACCGAACGCCCCAGTGCCCGCGCCCGCATGCGTCACCCACACCCATTTCGGCACACCCCTCACACGCTTCGTGGCTCCATAGGGAGCTCCGCCGAAGGCCCCAGTGCCCGCGCCCGCATGCGTCACCCACACCCATTTCGGCACACCCCTCACACGTTTCGTGGCTCCATAGGGAGCTCCACCGAAGGCCCCAGTGCCCGCGCCCGCATGCGTCAGCCACACCCATTTCGGCACACCCCTCACACGTTTCGTGGCTCCATAGGGAGCTCCACCGAAGGCCCCAGTGCCCGCGCCCGCATGCGTCACCACACCCATTTCGGCACACCCCTCACACGTTTCGTGGCTCCATAGGGAGCTCCACCGAAGGCCCCAGTGCCCGCGCCGCATGCGCCAGCCACCCATTTCCGTTTCGTCCCCAGGGACTCCGACCCCAGTGCCCGCGCCCGCATTCACGTTCGGCACACCCCTCACACCGTTTCGTGCTCCATAGGGAGCTCCACCGAAGGCCCCAATGCCCGCGCCCCGCATGCGTCACCCACACCCATTTCGGCACACCCCTCACACGTTTCGTGGCTCCATAGGGAGCTCCACCGAAGGCCCCAGTGCCCGCGCCCGCATGCGTCACCCACACCCATTTCGGCACACCCCTCACACGTTTCGTGGCCCCATAGGGAGCTCCACCGAAGGCCCCAGTGCCCGCGCCCGCATGCGTCACCCACACCATTTCGGCACACCCCTCACACGTTTCGTGGCTCCATAGGGAGCTCCACCGAAGGCCCCAGTGCCCGCGCCCGCATGCGTCAACCACACCCATTTCGGCACACCCCTCACACGTTTCGTGGGCCATAGGGAGCTCCACCGAAGGCCCCAGTGCCCGCGCCCGCATGCGTCAGCCACACCCATTTCGGCACACCCCTCACACGTTTCGTGGTCCCATAGGGAGCTCCACCGAAGGCCCCAGTGCCCGCGCCCGCATGCGTCAGCCACACCCATTTCGTCAACTCCCTCACACGTTTCGTGGCCCCATAGGGAGCTCCACCGAAGGCCCCAGTGCTGCCGCCCGCATGCGTCCCGCACACCCATCCCCTTCACACGTTTCTTGGCCCTATAGGGAGCCCCACCGAAATTGGTAGTGCCAACTGCGGTATTCACACCTGCACATGGTTGGGTCCTTCGTCAGGCTAATTTTTCTATTCGCGGTCACAGTGGGCGTTATGGGGGGGGGAGGTGGGCGAGACGGGAGGGGCCACCCCCAGACTGTGGTGCCAGACGCACTCCGCATTGCGGCCGTCCCGGGGACGCACTGAGGGGGAGGAGGTTACCTTATGTGTGAGGGGTCGGGTAAGGGGGTATGACGCGCGTCATGGCCCAGACGGCTACAACAACAGACAAACGAAAACTCTCTATTAGAACCGCAGAACGCTCTGAGATCACAAATGATGTTCTTAAAACGTGATCCCGAAGTGTGGAAGCCTTAGCCAGACATGTTCCAGGAACACGTCGTGCAACCCAACAAACATTCTTAGAACATTTAGTGTGGTGGGCCTGTATAGGCATGCCGGGACGCTTCGCCACTGCTGGAACGACGGTGGGGCCCCTCCCGCCTGCACGTGCCGGTGCACGAGGCAGTCGAACCGCGTGGGCACGAAGCGGGTGGCCTCGCAGGGACACTCCGAGTCGTGCTGTGCTCGCGTTGTGCAGAAACCACGGCGGGGAAATTGCCGCCATCTTCGGCCTCTTGGGGCCGTCAAGCCGCGACTCGAGCTGGAACGCCGGACCAGGGGAAAGGGCAGGGACTTCCAGGAACACGCATTGAACAGATGAGGACATCGCATGTCTGGGACTGGAACCCTCCGAAGTGGGGCCTGGCGGACGGGCCACGAGATCTGGTCGATGCAGTCCTCTCACTCCGGGCGTTTTAAGCCGGATTCGGCCCACGGGGCCATCACAGATCGATCTGGCTCGAAATACGCCGCAGAGAGATTGTGTCTGGGCCCTGGCTGTGATTTTCCTCGATGTTGCACTTTTGCTCCCAACCTCAGGTCTCAGGAAGGCCGAACATCACGCCACAGCGTCGACGCATCGTCAACGCAAGGGCGATGCAACGGCCACGTCGGCGGCGCATTGGCGACGTCGCCGGGTCGCCGTGGAAACACCAAATGTCAACATCGAGCCGCACCGCCGATGCATCGGCGGTGCAAGGCGATCCTCGGAACCGGTCTACAGTCGGGGCGTTGACCTAAGAAACCCTAAATAAGGAACGAGGCCCCTTTTTTCCATATGTTAAACTTGATTTTCTATCGAAAACATAAGGACAACCTGAGGCAAGCCGTGAAACACTTAAGGAACACGGAGCCCCTCCCCAACGAAAAGAGTTCCTTCTTCAGGGCCCCGACTGTACTCGGGTTCCATCTGGGAGGCCAGAAGGACACCCGGCTGCGGTCGGATTGAACGTTTACGTCCCGACGTTTTGTCCGCATTTCGGTCTCTGGGGCCGACTTGCGCACCGCTGGACCGTCAAACACTGATTCCGGGCGGAAAACAGACCCCTGCCACGGCAGGAGGTTGACCCTGATCTCCTCGCGCCGTCAACAACAAATGCGGACGCGGACGAAGCATTTATAAGGAACACGGCGAAGAGATCACGAGCGAGGAGAAGAAGAAAGAAAAGGAGACAAGGGTGAGGACGAGGACCAGTGTAAATCCAAGACCCGTCAAGGATATTGCAATACACCCTCCCCGAAGTTCCCTCTTCATAGGCCCCTACAAAGGTTCATTTCCACTGAAGGGAATGCCCCGTTGGAAGACAACCGTTTGAGAATCCAGACTTGTGCCAAAAACCATTCCTGGGACTTCAACGCCGCGAATCACCGTCACTTATGCGTCTTGGCGATCCTGAGTCGCGCCAGAACACCATTCATGAGAGTTCAACACCGCGGATCAACTTGACGAATGCGCCCTGACACTCCGACATCGTGCCACAACACCATTTCTGGGACGCTAGCCACGCACATCCGTGGAACTGTTGCGACCTCTTAAGACAATGCGCGCGGCGCTAAGGCGAGAATCACGTTTTGAATAGGAAGCGTCCTCCATCCTCTAGACCCTTGTAAAAGACGAAAGAGAATGTGCGCGGCGCTACTACGTTTTGCAAACAAGCTCTTGCTTGCAAACACTTGCAACGAATGTGCGCGGCGCTGAGGCGATAACCAGAATTTGAAAGCGGCCCGCCCTCAATCCGTGCAGCTCTTGCAAATGAGTAAGATATGTGCGCGGCACGACAGCGACAACCACATTTTGAAAACCACCCTCCATCCGTGAAGCGGTTGCAAAAGAAACAATGTTCAGGGCTATAACTTGTGAAGAAAACTCAAGTGAAACGACCGGCCCAGCCTTTCGACCGTGCTCGGAATCAGACAGGGAGCTGTTGTTTATAAGGGAAAGGGATAGAAGAGGAAGGAGGAGCAGGAGGAGGAGGAGGACGAGGAGAGGAGGAGGACGAGGAGGAGGACAAGGAGGAGGAGGACGAGGAGGAGGAGGAGGAGGAGAGAGGATGAGAAAAGAGGAAGGAGGAGGAAGAGGAACAAAGGGGTCGGCAGCTCCCAAGGAAGAGGAGGAGGCGGAGGAGGAAGAGGAGGAGGAGGAGGAGGAAGAGGAGAAGAAGGAGGAGGGAGGAGGAGGAGGAGGGAGGAGGAGGGAGGAGGGGGGGGGAGAGCAAGGAGGAGGAGGAAAAGGAGGAGGAGGCGGTGGTTTTGGAGGAGGAGGAGGAGGCGGAGGAGGAGGAGGAGGAGGAGGAGGAGCCAGGGGGAGCAGAGGACGGAGGACGGGAGTGTAAGGGGGGATTGGCGGGAAGGAGAGGGGAGAGGACGCGGGTGTGAGGAGGGAGGCTCGGGGGAGGGAGGGGATGAGGACGTGGGAGCATGGAGGAAACACACTACGATGAGCAGGATGAGGAGGCGAAAGGCTGGCCTTAGGGTGCAGGCGGACTGGGGAACTCAGACCTTGCTCCCATGACTTTTGACGTGTGCTTCTCGCATCCGCTGTTCGCTCCCCACCCGCTCCGTCTCACCCCCCTCTTGCATCCCAATGCCCCTGAAATTGACGCCATATGTATAGCAAGGGACGCTTGCCTCGCTCCGAACAGAGCGCTCCTCGGCTAAAAGTGCGCGCATGCAGCGGGATGGCCGCAATGAACTCACTCAAGGCAGACATTCACTTCACATACCCCGCCCACCCATGTAAGTCCAACGCTGTGTGCCGATAGACTCAAAGAAACAGGCTCCAAGCTCCCCTTCGCCTCTTTTCTCCTCCTCCCCCCTCCCACATCCTCTCCCTGCGCCTTATCATTATCCCCTCCCCGTTGGTCACTCTTCTCTGGCGCCTCCCACGGGCCAGCAGACGCGCACGAGTAGCGCCATGCCGCTGGCGAATAGTTGTGCCGACGCCCAGGCACCCTTCCTCCTCCTCCTCCTCCTCCTCCTCCTCCTCCTCCGACTTCCCCCCATTCCGCCTTCTCCTCCTCCTCTCCCTCCCCCCTCCCCGTTCCCCTTCCAGGCCCTTCACCATCGCCCTCCCCCCTTGCTCTCCTCCTCCTGAACCTCTTTCCTCCTCCCCCCCTCCTCCCCCTCCTCCTTCTCCTCTCCTCCTCCTCCTCCTCCACCTCCCCCTCCTCTCCGCCTCCTCCTCCTCTTCCTTGGGAGCTGCCGACCCCTTCCTCTTCCTCCTTCCTCTTTCCTCCTCCTCCTCCTCCTCCGCCTCCTCCTCCTCCCTCCTCCCCCTCCTCCTCCTCCTCCTCCTCCTCCCCTCCTCCTCCTCCTCCTCCTCCTTTTTCCGCCCCCCCGTTCCTCCCGCCACTCTTCCCGAACGGCGGAGGAAGGGGGGGGGGGGGGAGGTGGGCAGGCACCAGGCGCAGGGCCTTGGAGCTGGAGGCCGTGGCGGCGGTGGGCGGCGACTCGGCGTCCTCGGACACGCTCGGGGGGGGGGAGGGCGGACGGGCGCCCTCGAAACACCACAAGGGTCCCGGAGGGAGGCATGGCGGGCCCTGCGACGTTGCGACCTTCGCGTGCCGACCTCTGTTTTACAAGGCCCCGCCTGACCTAAGGCACGATAGATAAGGAACGGAACCCCTTTGTTCCAATTAAGTCTACGAGGTCCGAAAGGGACGGCCGAATCCCTTGTCAAGCGGCGTTCCGCAGCGACTTGCTCTTGCGATTCCGTTCCCGCCTTTTTCTGCCAAACTACCAAGGACAGTCCGGGCCCCCCCCCCCCCGCCGCTTCAATATCGCACGCAGAATGCGCAGCCTCCGAAGGACGCGTTGGGAACGCCAGGGGTTCAGGCTAGGAACTAGGTCCGTAACGTGACCACTGTCCGACTCGGCTCCGCGCGTGCACCCCCCCTCAGCATCGCCATCATCATGATCACCAGCGCCGTCATCATGATCACCATCGTCATCATCATTAACTGGATGCCCCTGGTAATAACCCCCGGGGGATATTAAAAGTCGGGGCCTGGCGGGAATGATCAACGATTTCCCTGGCAGAGGATGCTGATGATGATGACGATGATGATCCTGGGCGCTCGTGTAGAGTGACCTTGTATATCTTGGCACAAGACTGGCTCGACAGATCTCGAGTCTGGGCGCTCTTGCGTATTAAAATTGTGAATCTTGGCGCACAACTGACTCGGAAGATCTCGAGTCTGGGCGATCGTGTAGACTGACCTTGTAGACCTTGGCAAGAAGCTGGCTCGACAGATCTCGCGTCTGGGCGCTCGTGTAGACTGATTTTGTAGATCTTGACACAAAACTGGCTCGACAGATCTCGAGTTTCGTGGCTACAAATGGCCTCCGCGAAAGAGGTCCTCGGCGCCCCTGGCCAAGAAACCTCCCTTTCGCACGACCTCGAACCACTCGCCCATGCAGGCTCGGCGCCCTTTGGAACCGCCCTTGCACGGGAGGCACTTGGTGCAGGCCTGGGCGGCAGCGCTTGCCTCCTCGAAGGTGGCGTGCTTCGGCTCGACCGCCGTGGTGAGAATCCCATGGCCCTGCCACGCGCTCGTGACTGCGGAAGCTAAAATGGTGAGACCACCATTGCCATGCTCAGCGTTGTTGATGCTGTTGCGAGTCGCATAAGATGATGGCAACTTCGGTTTGCAACTTCCCCTGGGGACGATTAACTTCGGCCCCGCCGCCCCTCTCACAATCAAATCCTACTGACACAGAGTAATCAGTACCCAGGGGGGTTTAGGGGTATACTTTCTTATCGGGAGCAAGGGGTTACTCTCATCCTCCTCCTCCTCCTCCTCCTCCTCCTCCTCCTCTTCCTCTTCCTCCTCTTCCTCCTCCTCCTCCTCCCACTCCACCTCCTCCCTTCCTCCTCCTCCACCCCCTCCTCCTCCTCCTCCTCCTCCCCCTCCTCCTCCTCATCCTCCTCCTCCTTCCCCGCTTCCTCCTCCTCCTCCTCCTCCTCCTCCGCCTTCTCCTCCTCCTCCTCCTCCTCGTCGTCGTCCTCCTCCTCCTCCTCCTTCTCCTCCTCCCCCTCCTCCTCCCCGTCGTCCTCCTCCTCGGGCCAGCGAGCTCAGAAGCCCGCGGCCTAGGGAGCGGGAGGTGCTCAATCGAGGAACTGGACGTGAACGCCCCTGCCTTGGAACGCGGGTAACGGCGAAAACTCCGACGCGCGCCCCGCATGGAGCTGGACCTTAACGCTCACCGTTGCATCATGTCGAGCCAATGAGTTCCGAACCGCGCGGCCTGAGGAACGGGAGGTGCTCCAGCGAGGATTTTTTCCCACCGCACCCATTGGATGAAGGCTCGAACTCGAAATAAGCCAAATCAAAAAAACGCCGGCCGGGTTGACGTCACCCCAAACGGGCTCCGGTCGTATTCCTCCCCCCCGGAGGCGACAGAGATGCACCACTTGAATTCCTAAGACACTTCGGTCAGAAATCCAACTCCTATCGAGCACAACCCTGAGCTGCCGGATGTTATATATCTGACCCTGAGCACCGTGCACCAGCACGAACACTTAAAGTCCGACAGTCGGCTGGGGCGGGCCGCGAGCCACAAGAGCAGGCTTCAAAACGCGGATGCCGCCACACACCTAAAGCCGACTTCAAAGAAAGGTAACGAATTTCCCCCCTGCGCCAGGAGGAGGAAGCAGGAGGAAGAACGGGAGGACGAGGAGGAGAGGAGGGGAACGCTGGCCCGCGCGCACAAAACGACACTGAGAGTGCCCAGCGTGGACTCGTCGTCCGAACGGCTGGCACATCCGGCACCGACATAGTGACACCACGATGCCCAGGGGAGGGAGGAGGGAGGGAGGAGGGAGGAAAGAAGAAAGGGGCGAAACAGAGGACACAAAAATAGCTTCTAAGGCGGCTCCAGCCGGCGGGCGCTGGAGGCTCGCTGAGTAACAGCGGCCCGCCCGTTTGGAGTGCCCGGCACATGCACGCGTACCTCAGAAACCATACAAAATAAAGCAGCCGGGGAGGAAAAAGGAGGGAGCGGGGGGAGGGGGAAGGAAGGGCCCAGACTACTATCTGCGGCTGGCCTCAGAAGGTGCAGCCGAGGGTCAGAATCACGAGGCTCCTGTGAGTGGCCCTTCCACCACACCATAAGACAACCCCAATCCAGGGATCGACTCGGAGATGTCGAAGTGAGCGCGCTGCACGTGATATCCGTCGTGTTGCCAGTGGTGTCCGCCGTGCAGCTCCTTGTGCTCGATGCGCTGCTCGTGGTAGTCGTTGTGCTGCGCGTGATGCTCGTCGTGCCATGCTCGTTGTATCCGATGTGCTGCTCATTGAATACTCGTCGTGCTGGTTGCGTGCTCCGCCGTGCTGCTCGTGGTAACTGTCGTGCTGCGGTCGTTATCCGGCGTGGTGCTCATGAGACCCGCCGTAGGCGTAGGCGCCGGCGTCGGTGCTGATGCCAGCGTGGGCGTAGGCGTTGATGCCAGCGCAAGCGCACGCATTGATGCGGACGTCGGAGCTGGCGTCGGTTCCGGCGGAGGACCAGGCATTGGTGCTGGCGTCGGTGCTGGTGTCGGTGCTGGTGGAGGTGCTGGGCTTTGATACCGGTGGAAACGCCGTCGTTTGTGCTGGCGTCGTCGCTGACGTCGGCCGTGTAGGTGCTGGCGTTGGTGCCGGCGTGGGCGCAGGCGTTAATGATGGCGTCGTCTTTGGTGCTGGCGTCGGTGCTGGCGCCAGTGCTGGTGTAGGCGCTGGTGCTGGAGACGGTGCAGGCGGTGCCGTTCGTGCATGCGTCTGTACTGGCGTCGGTGCTGGTGTAGGCGCTAGCGCTGGTCTCGGCGCAAGCGCCGGCGGTGATGCTGGCGTCATTGCTGGCGTCGATACTGGCGTAGGTGCCGGTTTTTGAGCTGGCGTCTGTCCTGGCATCGGTGGGGCCCACGCTGGTGCCGGCGTGCGCGCTGGCGTTGCTGCTGGCGTAGGCGCTGGCCTTGGTGCTGGCCTTGGTGCTGGCCTTGGTGCTCACATCAACAAGGCCTTCCGCACGGAGTGCAACATGTGCGGCCTCCGGAAGGGCAGCTGCTTCCTCGCGAAGGTGGCGCCCAAGGAGCCCTCTCGGCGGGCGCCTCCGGCGGCCAATGAGCAGCGCGAGAAGGGCCTCAAGGCTAAGGAGGCCGAGCTCCGCAAGCGCGAGGCCGCCCTCGACAAAGCCGAGAAGGATGCCCAGGCTGCTCACAAGAGGGTGGCGGCGGGGAGCGAGGACCACGTTGGCGCAGCTGAGTCGGCCAAGGCCGACCGCCTTCGCGCCGACCTCGACGCCCTGGACGGCATGGAGGGCACCGGGGTCGAGCAGCTCCGCGCGGAGAAGCGGGAGCAGCTCCGCGCCCTGCAGGCCGCTCGGCTGGCGGCCAAGCCAGTCCACGTCCAGCTCAAGGAGCTCGACGAGAAGCTGCACCGCAAGCAGAAGGTGGTCGAGCGCCTGGAGCTCACCGACATCCCCGCGGCCATGGAGAAGGTCGCCACGCTCCAGGCCGAGCACGCCAAGGCGGCCGAGGAGAAAGCTGTGTTGCAGAAGCAGCGCGACTCCTTGGTGCTGGCGGCGGTGCCCTCGGCGATGCCCAAGGAGGGCGCTTCCCAGGGCTGTCGGGCACGTGCGGCGCTCGAGCTGTGTGGGAACCTTGGGAAGCTCCTGGTTGGCGACACCGCCGGCCCCTACAAGGCGGCATTGGACGCCCTGGAGGCCGCTGCTAAGGCTGACATCGCCACGGAGACCGCGCAGGAGCAGTCGCAGGCGGTACGCGGAGCTGCAGCAGGTGGCCTTGCCCCGCCCGCAGGCGCGGCGCCAGCACTTGCTGCTCCAGCGGCTGGAACAGCCGGCGCTGCCGCTGGATCGGGAGGAGTTGGAGGAGGTGTCGCCGGAGCTGGAGGAGGAGGAGGAGGAGCTGAAGCCCATCCAGAACTCCCAGACCTCGACATGCTTGATGGGGAGGACCAGGCTGCCCTCGACGCGGTCTTGGACGAGCTGGACACTGGTGGTGGTGGTGGTGCTGCTGGTGACAGCGATCGCTCAGCCAGGCGAGCCAAGGCCAAGGCGGCCGTGCGGCTGGCCGGGCAGCTGGTCGCCAAGACCATCAGCAAGAAGAAGTCGCTGGGGTAGCGCCCTCAGCGCCCCCGGGGGCGTTTCAGGTGCCCCGCAGCCGGACACGTTTCCTCGGAGCTCCGCGCCCCTCCTGTCCCGGCCTCGCCGGCCAGAGACGGATCGTAGAGGTGAGGAGGGCATGCCTTGGCTGACGGCAGGCCGGACGGCTGCCGACCTGCACATATTTGGGGTCAACGCCAACACGTGGAGCTCGGCCCAGGCAGCCTTGGATTGGTACGTGGCCCTCACGGAGGAGCAGGGCCGCCGGCGCTCGCCCGGGCTGTGGTGCGTCCAGGAGACGCGGTTGAAGTGCACCGAGCGCGAAGGACGCGCTCGGGAGTGGGCTGGCCGGCGCCACATGGCCATGACTTTCAGCAGGGCTGCCCCGACGGGTCCAGGCCCGCTCGAATCTTCTGGGGGCGTGGCGGTGGGAGTCTCCCAGGCCATCCCTTCGAGCCCCCTCGAGCTCGACATGGGTGAGGCCTACCAGGGCCGCCTGGCAGGACGGGTCCTGAACATAGGCGGCATGAGGGTGGCCGCATTCTCGGTCTACCTGGAAGACAGCTCCAGGCTCGGCGATTACAACATCGGGCTGCTGGATCTGCTGGCGGCGGAGATCCTGAAGCTGGACGTGCCGTGGGTCGTGCAGGGGGACTGGAACATCAGCGCGCAGATGTTGGAGGACTCGCAGTGGGCCGACTCCCTCCTGGGTGTGATCGTTGCGCCCTCCGGCGCCACGTGCTGGGCTCGCAGCCCGGAGCCAGACGATTGCACCGCCACGTTCGACTTCTTCGTGGTGGCTCGGGAACTCCGGCCCCTGGTGGCGCAGGTCCGGATCATGGGAGGTGCGCCCACCTTCCCGCACAGTCCCGTGCACCTGAAGTTGGCGGGCCTGGGACAGCACACGTGTGTTCCCCAGGTGCGGCGATGCAAGGCCTACCCCACGGAGCCCTGGATAGGGCCGCGAGCCCTGCCGCCAGGTGTGGATTGGTCTTGGAGCGGCGGTTCGGCACCCCCTTCCTTGGCAGAAGGGCTCGGCGAATGGTTCACCGCGGCCGAGGTGCAGCTCGACGTCTTGCACGACGCTCAGGAGGCGAATGCACGCAGGCCTGGCCGCGCCGAGGGATACCGCCTGGTACGGGTCCCTCTCCATGATGCCTGGGACCGCGCGCTGGTGGAGCGCCTCGACGGCCGCGCATCCATGTGGAAGAGCTTCCGGCTGCTCGCAGGGAAGGCAGCCAGCTTGGCAGGACGACCTCTCGGGGCAGGAGGGCGTGCACTCCGCGCTCAGTGGCAGTGCGTCCTCCGACGCACCATTCAGACGTTGGATTTCCAGGACTCTGGCATCACGCCGGGGCGGGCCCAGGAGCTCCTGGACCAGCTGGACGGGGTGGACGACACGATGCGCCAGCGCGTGCTGGAGGAACTTCAGACCGCGGAGGCGCAGGTGCAGGCGACCCACACGGCAGCAGCGCGGGCACGCTGGCGCACCTTCGCGGCGGGCGCCGTGCAGAACGGAGGGCGAATCGCCCACTGGAGGATCAAGGGGCCGCTGCCGCCGGCCGAGGCCCTGCTCGAGGCCGCCTCGGGGCCCTGCCCGCTGCCCGTCAACGGGGTCGCAGCACTGGAGGTGCTGCTGCAGGAGTGGTTGCCCATGTGGACCCGGCATGCTGGTTCAGAACCTTGGGCATGGAGCTGCAGGGATATCTTGCCGCCCATTTCCCTGCCTGAGGTCCTGCACGTGTGCCGACGCTACAAGCCCAAGGCGGGCCTGGGCTGGGACAAGTTCCACCCGCGCTGGATCCTCGATCTGCCGTTGGAGACCCAGCAGCGCTTTGTGGACTTGCTCAACCACTTCGAAGCGCAGCCGGAGCAGACCGTCGGCATGGCCGACATGCTAGTGAACAGCATCGTGTTCCTTGGGAAACCTGACGGGGGCGTCCGGCCAATTGGGCTGCTGCCACTGCTGTTCAAGATCTACAGCCGGGTGCGGCAGCCGCTGTGCAGGGCCTGGGAGCAGGCGCACCCGTGCAGCGCCTTCTGGGGTGGCGGCTCGAAGTCCTGCGAGCGCGCGGGATGGGTGCACAACATGTTGCAGCGATACGCGCGGGCCACGGGCATGTCGGCAGCCACCGCATTGATCGACATCCGCAAGTTCTATGAGGAGGTGAGTCACGAGTACCTTCTGCAGGCCGGGCGCGCGGAGGGCTTCCCCATGCGGGTGCTGCGGGCCCTGTGCACCACCTACGTGGCCCCCAGGGTGGTCATCTGGGACAGCGCTGTCTCACGGAAGGTGCGGCCCACCGGGACGATCGTGGCCGGCTGCTCCTGCGCGACCTCTTTGGCCAAACTCCTCCTCATCAAGCCCCTCCGGGATGCCATGGTTGGCAGGCCGTGCGTCACCATTCGCAACGTCGTCGACGATATCGCCATCCAGGGTGTCGGGACGCAAGGGAAGGTGGCAGAGCAGCTTGGCAGCGCGACCAGGGACGTCATCGACAGCCTCTCGATGCTGCAGCTGCCCGTGCACGAGAAGAAGCTCGCGTACCTCGTCTCGGACGCGGGGGTCGAGGCTGCCCTCGCGCCGCGCTGGGCGCTTGGCCCCGCGGCCAAGGTGCAGCATGCGCGGAACCTCGGGACCGACGCCAACGACGGGAGCCGCCGCCGAGTCAGCATCTGCGCCGAAAGGCAGGCCACGGCGCGGGCGCAGGCAGTCCGGCTTTGGAGTTTCCGCAGCGGGGACGGGCCTGTTCACGGCATCCAGCGCGGCGGGCCTACCGCCAAAGCCACGTGGGGTACCACCGTGACTGGGCTGGCCCCCACGGTCTTGCACCAGCTCCGGGTGCAGGTTGCACGCAGCTTTGGGCCTGTGGCCAGGGGCGCCTCGGTCGGACTTCGGCTCGCCTCCTTCGGGCGCCTCTTAAGCGCGGATCCGTTGGCCATCAACGCGGGGGCTGTGGCGCAGCAGTGGGCTCGCGCTGTCTGGGAGGGCTTGCCGCCGCGCGGAGTCCTCCGAGCGTGCCTGACAGACGCCGCAGCGCGCTTGGGCCACCTCAGGCACCCGTGGTCGCAGGCAATCTCCCCCGCGGACGTGGCGCTGCTGACGCTGGGTCGGTGCGGCTGGCGCTTCGAGGGCGAGGCCGTTTTGGTCACCGACGCGGGCGCCCGCTTGGACCTGGTGCGCACGGCCCCAAGTCTGGTTGCCCGTCTCGCCCAAGACGCCGCTTGGCGTGCTTCGGATTGCATGGCACTGGCGTGCGAGGCCAAGGAGGTGCGTGACGACCACCGCTGGGTGCAGCCGATCAGCTGGCTGGCCCTGCGGCCGCTGCTGTGGGGATCGGCACGCAGTTGGACAAAGCGGCAGCAGAATTCCCTCCGGGCCCTTGTGGGCAACACGCATTGGTGCCAGGAGCGGCTCCGGCGCCATGGCCTCGCAGCGTGCGGGCTGTGCAAGCTGTGCCGGGCTAAGGCTGGCACGATCTTCCACAGGGTGTACGAGTGCGATGCCCATGCCAGCCGCAGGCGGACCGCAGCATCCCCATTTCTGGTGGCGAGGGCCCGGCGGGCGCAGCGCGAGGGGCCCTTGTTTGCTGAGCGATTCGCGCGCGGGATCTTCCCGGACCCCCAGCACCTCTGGAGCGTCATCGGCTGCCAGGAGTTCGAGATCCATTGGTGGAATCGGCCCAGCTCGGGCCGCCTCGGGGGCATGCTGTTCACTGACGGCTCCGCCTTCGCAGGGCGCCTCCCGGGCATCAGCCGGGCTGGGTGGGCAGTTGTTCAGTGCAACCGCTGGGGCGTACCTGAGGCTGCTGCGTATGGGCCGGTGCCGCTGGCCATGTGCCCCAGGCAGCTCAGCCGCGACGGCGAGGATTTCGCCATCTTCGCGCTCCCGCTGGTTGCACTGGGGCACCTCGACCTCTTCGTTGACTGTGCTGGGACCGTGGCCGCTCTCAGGCGCGGGCCAGGGGACTCCTCAGGGGACGAGCGGGCACACCTGTGGGGCCCATTCTGGGGTTCCTTCGGGCTCGGGGACTTCACAGTCACGAAGGTCCTCGCTCACGCCACGCACGCCGACGTCGCTGCGGGGAGGATAACCCACTGGGAGCGCGCCGGCAACGCGGCCGCCGACACGTGGGCCAAGCACGGGGCAGAGTGCCACAGCATGCCCGCGGAGGCTGAGGAGCTCACGCTAACGCTGCACGACATCGCCCAGGAGGCCGCGCGCTGGTCAGGGGAGCTCCACGCGGTCATGGCCGACGAGGGCACCAAGGACTGCGATGGCTTGGAGGCCCGGCCGCAGGGGCAGCCAGAGGGCGGCGCCGAGGTGCAGCTGGTCGTCGGCGACGGCCCTAGCACCGCGCACGCCGAAGCCAGCGGTGGGCCCGCGGCTGTCGACGGCGGCGGTGTCAGAGGGGCGGCACGCAAAGGATCCGGAGCGGCTTCGCATCAGCTCCGGGCTGCCGAGGCCACCGCTCCGGGCCGCCCGCCCCAGACCCTGGTGGCGTGCCTGAGGTGCGGAGCCTATGGCACGAGATACGCCCGCAACCTGGCAGGCACGTGCCACGGGGCAACCACAACCACGCTCCAGAGCCAGAGAGCCCGCCTGGCTGACGGCCGGCACCCGGGGCATCGGCAGTGCCGAACGTGGGTGCTCTCCACGCTGCGGGAGCCAACTTCGGCGGACCTCGCCGCGTGCCTGGGGCCAGACTTCGGCCGCGCACCAGTGGCAGGGCCCACGGTCGGACCCCAGATGGGGAGGGGGGCGCCCAGGCGCATGCTGACCAGGGTTGAGATCTTGGCAGCATACGGCTTGAACGAGGAAGACGTGGAGGCGGCCGTCAATCGCTGGCGCCAGCGGCGGCGCGCCAGGGCCACGGAGGAGGACGATTCCGACATCGAGGAGTAGGTGAGGCTATGCGCGGAGGCTAGCCTCTCAGCGGCTCCGGCGGGGGCGCCGAGCCTGTCTTTTTCCTGTCGTTTGCTTCCCTTGCGGATTTCCATTCCATTCCATTCCAACTCCAACGCGCGCTCCGCAAGGAACGGGAGGGCCCGACAGGGGCGCCGGGCTTGTGCGCGACCGCCGTCGCACTACGTCGAGCAAGCGCAAGGAACCGAACCCCTCTTGGAGCCCCGTTCCTTAGACCAGCCGCCCTCGTTGACAAAACGAACCCGCGCGTCCAAAATCTGAAGGAACACCAGGGGGGCTCGCCGCCAAAAAGGTAGCGGAACGCATGCAAACCAAAGCAAGGCCTTGTGATAAGTAGGCGTTCCTTATTCAAGCCGGATCCTGTACGCCGAGCATCTCCGATCCCCTCGCGTTGTGGGAAAATCACGACGGGAGGTCTTTTGCGACTTGCGGCCTCTGGGGGCCCTCACTGGCACTCGAGACCGTCAAAAAACAGCTCGGGAGAAACCGGTCCCGGGGAAGGGGTCTGGACCTCTGGGGATCGACGCTTTGACAAAATCACGACGCCAGGGCTCTAGGATTCTTGCCCAGCTGCGGGCCCACGGGCCCTCCGGGGCCGAGCCGGGTGGGAGAAGGTGGCGCGGAGATAGGGGGTCTATAGGGCTCCGGTCGCGGTTATTTCGCGATGTCGCAGCTTTTTCGCAACGCCGGGCATCAGGGGAACAGATCCTCCGTCGTTCTCCCGCTTGAGTGGGAACGTAAGAGGGGGGACCGGCCCAGCGGCGGAAACTGACTTCGAGCCTGAAACAGCGATATATATATATATATATATATATATGTATATACACATTATCACATATAGATCGGCGACTGGCCCCCAATAGCGAGTCCGCATGTTCATGGGCGGGGTGGGGGAATCGGGCCCTTGTCGGCGATCAATTGGCGACTGGGTTTCGATTGGTCCCCCCCTGAGCCTATCCCTCCTAACGTTGCCCCTCACTCCTGCTTCGCACCTTGATTCAATCACAGCCAGTCGGGCAACCTCCGGACAAGGAAGCAGAGGCCTACCTACGCGTCCGAGCTTCGCTCCAGGCTTCTTGCCGCGGCGGGGTCCTGGACATCGTTCAATGCTGGCTGTTAGTCGTCATCCTCCCTCCCTCCTCCTCCTCCTCCTCCTCCTCCTCCTCCTCCTCCTCCTCCTCCTCCTCCTCCTCCTCCTCCTCCTCCCCCGTGCACGATCCCGCACACGCTGCCGTCGTACGGGGGCCATACTAACTCAGGCGTCGGGCTTTGCTTCGATGCGCTCGTTTGGCCGCGGGTCGTTTCTCTGCTAGCCCAAGGTGCCAGGGCCCCAGAACAAGAGATGACAGCAAACGCGCCAGTCGCATTTCTGTTACAACTCCGGCGTCGTCGTCGTCGGCGTCGTGAACCCACCCTCCTCCACGAGCTCCTCCTCCTCCTCCTCCTACTCCTCCTCCTTTCCCTCCTCCTCCTCCTCCCCTCCCCCTCTTTCCTCCCCTCTCATCAAACACTCCACCCCGACCTTGCTGTGTCCCTCTTCCCCTCCTCCAGCCTGCCACATCCGCCAACCCTCCTATCACATCCTCCTCATCCTCCTCATCCTCCTCCATCCTCCTCCGCCTCCCTCCTCCTCCTCTCCTCCTCCTCCTCCTCCTCCTCCTCCTACCTCCTCCTCCTCCTCAGCCAGCCTCCGCCTCCATCACCCCTCCTCCGGCCCTCTTCCTAGGCTTCCGACCTCCCCTCCTCCTCCTCCTCCGCCTTGCCCCTCCTCCCCTCCCTCCCCTCCTCCTCCTCCTCTCCGCCTCCACCAACTCTCCGCCTCCCCTCTCCTCATCCTCCCCTCCCCTCTTTCGCCCTCCTCACATCCACCCCTCCTTCTGCCCTTCCTGTCCCTCCTCCTCCTGCCGGCCACATCCTCCTGCCGCCGCCTCCCCTCCTCCCCTCCGCCCTCCGCCTCCTCCTCCGACTCCCCGCCTACCTCCTCCTCCTCCCTCCGCCTCCCTCCTCCTCATCCTCCGCCCCTCCCTCCTCCTCCTCCTCCTCACTCCTCCTCCTCCTCCGCACTCCTCCTCCTCCTCCAGCCTCCTCCCCCTCCTCCTCCTCTCCCTCTCCTCCTCCTCTCCTCCTCCTCCTCCTCCTCCCCTCCTCCTCCTCATCCTCCTCCCTCCTCCTCTCCTCCTCCTGCTCCTCCTCGTCCTCCTCCGCCTCCTCCTCCTCCCTCCTCTTCCTCTCTCCTCCTCCTCCGCCTCCTCCTCTTTCTCCCTCCCTCACTAAACCCACCCCATCCTTCTCTACCCTCCTGTCCACCTCCTCCTGCTGCTGCCACAATCCTCCATCTCCGCGCCCCGTCCTCCTCCTCTCCTCCTCCTCCTCTCCTCCACCTCCTCCTCCTCCTCCTCCTCCTCTCCTCCTCCTCCTCCTCCTCCTCCCCTCCTCCTCCTCCTCCCCCTCCTCCTCCTCCTCCTCCTCCTCCTCCGCCTTCCAACCCCTTCCGCCCCAGGGAGGGAAGAGGAGGTGAGGCCCCCGGGCTCCCAGTGCTCTTCCGCGGGCACGAACTCGTAGGTCATGGTGTGCACCCGGCCCCACACGGCCAGCTGCGGGGGTTTCCCAAGGGCGCGCGCCGCGCCCTCCTCCCAGGACGCCCGAAGTGGCCCGACAAGGGCCCCTAGGGGCCGCAATTGGAAAAAAACCTCCGCCTTGATTTTGTCACTGCGTTGGATCTCTGGGGAGGCCCGGCGAGGTCCCCCAGAGGCCGAAAACGGTGAAGAGCCTCCCGCCGTGATTTTTTTTCACTCCTCGAAGGGGTCTGGGCTCCGATCGTGCCGACTCTTTTGGACGCCCGAAGTGGGTACGGGAATAACGGGTACAATGCCCAACAACAAATGTTGTCCCAAACCAACAGCGGCCGCTGTTGGGCAGGCGGCCTCCTGCCTCGAATGGACACAGGCCGCGGCGGCGTGGACAGCGAATCCTGTTCAAAATGAACAGGAACTGCTGTTGGGCATTGTACCGATTCTTTCCGTACCCATTTCGGGCGTCCAGATCCTCCCGCCGAGAGGCCACGCCCAGCCCTCGACGATCCAGGGGGGAGGCTTGCCCCCAAACAGCTTGTCGGTTGGGGCTCCATGGCCCAGACCCCCTCGAAGTGTGAAGAACTCATGACGGCGGGAGGTTTTCGAGCCGGATCGATCTGTGAGGATCCCGGGGCCCGAATCTGAGCGAAAACGCCGGGCTCGAGACACATGGAACGCCAGGACTTCAGGGCTTGCGTTTTGAAAACATCATGACGGACACTGTTCGTTATTTTAACATCCTCAGGGGGGCCTTAGGCCTCGGCAACCTCAAAAAGCGACTCGGGATGAAAAACCGGTCTCGGGGAAGGGGTCGAGAACTCTGGGGGTCGACGTTGTGAAAGCACGTCGGGGCGGGAATGGGCTCCGATCGCCATAGCATGCGCACGAACACCACCACGCGAGGGGGAATCCAGCCACCCCCCCGCGTAATTACGATCGTGTCCGTTGCCCCAGGGGTGGGGTACCCGGGCAACGACCGTCACGCGCCAGATAAAAGGCAATCTCCTGTCCCCGGACCCCCGACGTAATGATTTGTTCATCACCCGACCCCCAAAGGTCCCGACCCTATCCCCATGACCGGCTTTGCATCTTGAGTCGTTTTTTGACGCTCCCGAGGCCCAGTGAGGGCCCCCGGAGGCCGAAAATTAAGAAAAACCTTCCGTCATGATTTGTTCATCGCTCGAAGGGGTCTGGGTCTGATGCAGCAGGGGTGCCTTCTATGACGTTCGT
>CAUYUJ010022175.1:0-52182 GCA_963575745.1 Prorocentrum cordatum
TACTACTACTACTACTACTACTACTACTACTACTACGACGACTACTACTACTACTACTACTAACTACTACTACAACTACTACTACTACTACTACTACTACTACTACTACTACTACTACTACTACTACTACTACTACTACTACTACTACTACTACCACTACTACCGCTACTGCTATAACATCGACGATGAGGAGAAGGAGGAGGATGGCGTTTACCATTACTATTCATATTGCTCTCCTCGGGGCTCCAACTTATAGGTAGGGTCGCTCTGGGATAAGTTGTATCTTCAGCTCGCGTGCGTTCCGAAACTTGGAGGCATCTTGGGGCCCCCTTGAGATTCTCTTGGGCTTCATACGGTGGGGCTGTGTGTCGCCCATTCTCTTGTCGGCCTCGTTTGGAGCGCCATTTTCATACTTCAGTCAAGCCTTAGTGTTCGATTTCGACATGCCTAAGCCACACTGGCCCGGCGCGTGCCATTTCAAATGCCTCAACCACCCTGGCTCGGCAATCTCATCGCACTGCATCCCGTTTCTGACTTGGTATTGCGGGGCTGAGTGTCGCCCATTCTGCTTTTCGGCTTCGTCTGGAGTGCCAAGTACTGATGTCGTCCACGGACTTGTGTTGATTCGGCATGCCTACGCCATCCTGGCTCGGCATTTCTCCTCACAGATGCCTCGGCTGCGCTAGGCAATGCTGTGCTGTGCTGCGCTATGCTATGATATGCTATGCTATGGTGTGCTATGCTATGCAGTGCTGCGCTATGCTATGAGATGCTATTCTATCCTGTGCTATGCTATGCTGTGCTGTGCAATGCTGCGCTATGCGTTGCTACGCTAAGCCATGATATGCTACTAATACTACTACTACTACTACTGCTACTGCTACTGCTACTGCTACTGCTGCTGCTACTACTACTACTACTACTGCTACTACTACTACTACTACTACTACTACTACTACTACTACTACTACTACTACTACTACTACTACTACTACTACTACTACTACTACTAATACTACTACTACTACTACTACTACTACTACTACTACAACTAATACTACTACTACTACTACTACTACTACTACTACTACAACACACGACTACTACTACACACGACTACTACACGAATACGACTACTCTCTAACACTCTACTGCGTGGCTTGCACTACTACAACTACTACTATTACTACTACTACTACTACACATTAACTACGATTATAACGTCTATTACTTCTACTACTACTACTACTACTAGTACTACTACACAACTACGCCGACGACGACGTACTACTACTGCTACTACCTGCATACTACCATACGACGACTACTACTATACAATTACTACTACTACTACTTACTAACTAAAACTACTACTACCACTACTACTACTACTACTACTACTACTACTACTACTACTAGTACTACTACTACTACTACCACCACTATCACTACTACCACTACTACCGCTAGTGCTACAACTGCGACGATGAGGAGAAGTAGGAGGATTGCGTTTACCCTTACTATTAATATCGCTCTCCTCGGGGCTCTTACTCCTAGGTAGGGATGCTCTGGGATAAGTTGTATCGCAAGCTCGCGTTTGTTCCGAAACTTGGAGGCATCTTGGGGCCCGCTTGAGATTCTCTTGGGCTTCATACGGTGGGGCTGCGTGTCGCCTATTCTCTCGTCGGCCTCGTTTGGAGCGCCACCATCATACTTCAGTCAAGCCTTGGTGTTCGATGTCGACATGCCTAAGCCACACTTGCCCGGCACGTGCCATTCCAAATGCCTCAACCACCCTGGCTCGGCAATCTCATCGCACTGCATTCCGTTTATGACTTGGTATTGCGGGGCTGAGTGTCGCCCATTATTCTTTTCGGCCTCGTTTGGAGTGCCAAGTACTGATGTCGTTCACGGACTTGTGTTGATCCTGCATGCCTACGCCATCCTGGCTCGGCATTTCTCCTCACAGATGCCTCGGCTGCGCTATGCGATGCTGTGCTGTGCTGTGCTATGCTGCGCTATGCTATGATATGCTATGCCATGCTGTGCTATACTACGCAGTGCTGCGCTATGCTATGCTATGCTATGCTATGATGTGCTGTGCAATGCTGCGCTATGCGTTGCTATGCTAAGCTATGATATGCTACTACTACTACTACTGCTACTACTACTACTACTACTACTACTACTACTACTACTACTACTAACTAAACAACAAACATCCTACAACTACTACTTACTACTACTACAACTGACAACTACTAACAACTACAACTACTACTACTACTACTACTACTTACATACTAACTACACTACGACTACTAACTACACACGACAACGACTACTAACTACTACTACTAAACTACTACTAACTACTACTAACTACTTCTACTCACTTAACAACTACTACTACTACTAACGACTACGACTACGACTACACAACGATCTACCACGACCAGCTACTAACTCACTAACTACAACTACTACAACTACTACTCAATAGAGCACTACTAACTAACAACTACAACTACTGCACAGCTACTGCAACTGCTACTGCTACTGCTAACTGCAACCACTAACTACTACTACTACTAATTACTACTACTTACCTACTACACTTACAACTCCTACTACTACTACAACCATACTTACAACGACTACACTACGACTACGACTACGACTAAAACTACTACTACGACTACGACTACCTGCTACTACCTACTACGCAACTACTACCTACTACACGAAGCTACTGCTACAACTATACCACTACTACACACTAAACTACTACTACTAAACTACTCTACTACTAATACTAACACTACTACAGCTGCTTGCATCTACTACTACAACTAACACAGCTGCCTGCTACTACAACTCAACTACTCTACAACTACAACAACTACTGCTATTACTACTACTACTTACTACTACACTACTACTAACTACAAACTACAACTAACTACTACTACTACTACTACTACTACTACTACTACGACTACTACTACTACGACTACTACTACTACTACTAACTACTACTACTACTACTACTACTACTACTACTACTACTACTACTACTACTACTACTACTACTACTACTACTACTACTACTACTACGACTACTACAGCAACCACTATTACAGCAATTCTTTACGTTTCGCGTATGCCCACCAGCCCATCTCACAACAGCAACTCTCGCGAAGCATGCCGACAGTAGTGTTTTTCAGGCGTGTGTCCGCTGGGCCCCGCATATCTCCCCTGTTTCCTTCCCTCCCGCCCCCTTGTACATCCTCCTTGCGGGGGGAGCGGGAGAAGGGCGAGGCGAAGGAGGAGGGAGAGAACGCGTTCCTCGTGGTTTGAGTCGTTTGGGGTTTCCCGTCCTGGTCTGAGTCGTTCGGGCTTTTCTTCCTGTTGTGAGTCGTTCGGGCTCTTCGTTGTGTGAGTCGTTCGGGCTCTTCGTCCTGGTGTGAGTCGTTCGGGCTCCTCGTGGTGTGAGTTGTTCGGGCTCGTCGTCCTGGTGTGAGTCGTTCGGGCTCCTCCTCCTGGTGTGACTCGTTTGGGCTCCTCGTGGTGTGAGTCGTTCGGGGCCCGCGTCGTGGTGTGAGTCCTTCGGGCTCCTCGTGGTGTGAGTCGTTCGGGCGCATCGTCGTGGTGTGGGTCGTTCGGCCTCTTCGTGGTGTGAGTCGTTCGGGCCCGTCGTCCTGATGTGAGTCGTTCGGGCTTCTCGTGGGGCCCCTTGGGGGCCTCTTGGAGCCTCGTGTGGCCTCTTTTGGGGGCCTCTTGGGGGCCTCTTGGGGGCCTCTTGGCGGCCTCTTGGGGCGTCGTGGGCCTCTTGGGGGCCTCTTGGGAGCCTCTTGGGGGCCTCTTGGGGCCTCGTGGGGCCTCTTGGGGACCTCTTGGGGTCCTCTTGGGAGCCTCTTCGGGCCGTTTGGCGGACCCTGGGGGGCCTCTTGGAGGCCCCTGGGAGCCTTCGGGGGGCCTCTTGGGGCCATCTTGGGGCCTCTTGCGACCTCCGCAGAAGCGCGAAGGAGAGCTGCCCCCTGAGAAGGACAAAATGAGCCCAAAACCCAAGTGGAGTAGGAGGCAGAGCAGCAGTGGTACGATGAGTAGTAGCAGCAGTAGTTGTAGTAGACTTCGTAGTAGCAGTAGAAGTAGTAGTGGGAGTAGTAATAGTAGGAGTCGTCGTAGTAGTCATAGTCGTCGTTGTAGTAAATGACTGAGGGCGGTCGTCGTCGAAACCAGCGATCTTTCCCGACCAGCGTTGTTGTCGTTGCCAGTCTGGCTTCTAGTATTGGAGTGTGGCTGTGAGCTTCGCTCCGCCTACCCGTAACGCACGCGCCTTGAGTTTTTTTTTGGCACGAGGTGGCCTGTGTGCGCAAATGCCGCGCGTAGCCCAGCATCGCTACGAGATTTCCATTTTTGCATCTCATGTGAGTCATATTCTTCTCCATTCGCCCCGCGTTCGTGTCAGCAGGTCGTCGTGGCGGTTAGCGCTCGGTGACATGCAGGCGCGGCGGTCAGCGCGAGATGTCTCGGAGACGCGCCACTCTCGAGATTTGATCCGCAGGATCCATCGGCACTGCGACATCAGATCATGGATTCCCCTTCGCACCTATACACGCATGTATTCAATACAGACGCGCGCATACATCAAAGGCGGTCCGACACACATCAAGAAAGCACAGAAAGACATGCGTAGAAGTTCAACATTGTCCTCTGCCTCTCCCCCAGAGAGTACGAGTGGTGCGCCCGTTTTCTTGCGGATGTTGAGTAGGCACGTGTGGAGGTCTGGGAGTCGTCGTCCCAAGTGTTGTTTGCCGCGCTCGTGTGCAGGTGACGCGTGGAGCGTTACGAAGCGTGTGGGCTGAAGTGGTTCGCTTTGCCTTCTGGAAAGACGGGACTCAGTCGATTCAGGTAGAACGCTCTTCGTAGTCCTGCAGGAGTACAGTGTGCTGAGAGGTCTTGCAGGTATGCAAGAGCTCGAGACTCTCAACATGACTGTCGGCGTATCCCGTCACAGTCCACGTAGTGGATCGAGGCTTATCGTGCCTCCGGGTGTCCAGGGGCCTGGGTTCTAGTTCTCTGGTGTTGCAGGTGTTCCGATTGTCAGGATACAGTATTATACGCGGTTGTCCTTGGTGCATTTCCAGGTAACTTCCAAGGTTCCCACAGGGTGAGTCGATCGGGTTTCTCGCGGCGTGAGCAGTTCGGGCTACTGGGGCTAGTGGGAGTCGGTCGAGCCTTTCTGTGCGTGTGAGACGTTCGGGATCTTCCTGCAAAGAGTTGTAATCTCTGGTAGAATTGACGTTGGTCGTTCCGCTCTTCGTCTTCTTCCTCCTTTTCCTTCTCGGATTTCTTGTCGTGCGGTCACGCAGGTTGTCACCCTCGTGGTTCGGGGCATTGCCGAAGGCTTAGGAGCGCCCAGGAGTGCCCCAGCGTTGTCGTCGCAGTTGCCATTTTGGCTTACAGCATTGCGGTTCGGCTGTGAGCGTAGCTCCGCCCTTGAGCACAAGCGTCTTTTTCCAGGTGTCCTTGCTGTTGGCATGGAGATGTGCTGGTACGCCCTGCTACTTTGGCTTGCATAAGGGGCTCCTTGGAGCGAGGAGGGCGAGGAGTCGGTGATCATGCCTCCTTTTTGTGGCAAGTTTCGATCGTCGCCGTGCTGCCGTCGCCCAGCATGCATGGCGGAGTGTTTGCCGCCTGAGCTAGTTCTGCACCTCAACCGGAACGCCGTCAGAGCACTAGTGTTCACGAAGCAGGCTGTCGCGGTCAAATTCGCTCACATGACGAAGAAGCCGATGCAGTATGGCAGCGGTGACCCAATTGCATGAGGAAGCTCGTCGCTCAGGTAGGCGCAAGTTTGTATTTCCATGTGTGCAGCATGAGCCCGTTCACCGACCAGGACGCCCGTTGGCGCGTAGACTTCGTCGGCGACGTTGCAACTGTGAAGCATCGCGTGGCGGGGATGATGAGCACGCCGGAGTGTCGAACATGGGCGTCCAGGGCAATGCGCGTAGCGCAGGTTTTTGAGACCCTCTCATTGCTCACCCTCACGTGAGCCCACTTAGTTGGAAGCAGCTTATCGGAGCGGAGCGCTCTATGTCGGCGCGGCAGCGCCGAGAAATGAGTATGCTATTCGCATCAGGCGCAGTGGGCCATGAGCAGTCCTTCCTCTTCGGCGGCATCGTACTTACCCGTAAGAGCTTGCACTGAAGGAGTTTGTGTATTTCGCTGTGACGATGGCGCGTCTCTCGTGCAACAATTGGCAGTTTTTTCCTCGGCGGGTGCGTTTCGAATTCCAGGCGGTCCGTGCGGAATTGCCGAAGGAAGAGCGTAGGTGGTGTGTGGCAGTGGTGATGCTCGGGGACCCCGACGGCGGCGGCATGGAAACGTGGAAAGCGGCGACGACGATCACGACCGCGGTAGCGACGACGACGATGGCCGCTCGACGACGTCGACGACGACGACGACGTCGACGACCACGACCATGACGACGATGCCGTCGCCGAAGACCACGACGATGACGACGGCGACGACGATTCGTCGAGGAAGTCGTGGAGACAACGACGACGACTACAACGTGAGCGTGAATGGCGATGCTGCCGACGCCGACGCCATTTCGACGACAGGGGGAGCACTCCTGGTAGCGCTTTCATTCTGGAGAGCGAGCGGAACGCTCGCGGTCTTCCTTTTTGTGTCTCGATGCGGCAGGGTTGCTGAGGCAGGTGAGATCGGCCATGACCCGTGCGAGCTCGCCGCTGTTTCTCAGGATGATGTTTCGCTGCTGGCCCCCTTGGCCTCGCCGTCGTGTCAGCCTCGTTGTTGCGTTGACCGTCCGAGGACATGCAAGCGCGGTTGTCGCCGCGGAAGGTTCCGGGGACGCGTCGCCGACGAGCCTTTTTTATGCATCTCCCCGCCCTCTTGCCCAATACATGCACGCGCATGCGTGGAAAACGAACGCGCAGAACAGTCCAGTCATCCCCAATAGTAACACAACAGAAACACCTGACAGAGTTGGAACCGTTCGTCTCGCTGCGGAGGGCGGTCGATGGAGCGCTCGCCAGGCCTGGAAGTACACTGTCGATGTTCTCTATACTGCGTTTGTGCGCACTAGGCTCGTCGTGCGTTCCGCATCGTGGTGGCTGAACTGCATCCGCCTTGTCGTTGCAGAGTAAGATAGGGAGAAGACAAAAAGAGAAGGGGAACTAATAGTTCTCAACATATAAGATAAAGAATAGGAGCAGGGTTTCCCCGAAGGTTGCAGGCTCAAACAGGCTTCGCAGGGCCTCCCGAGATAATGCCAGCGTTCAGTCCTCTGTGCGTTGCAGATTTGTGTTTTGTTGTGGTCTCCCATGATGTACGGTGTGGCGGGCCACTCGTCTTTTCTCGTGTGAGGTTTTTCGGTCCCTTATTATGCGTGCGCCGTTCGGACCGCTCATGATGTGAGTCGTTTGAGCATTTCGTCTTCGTGTGCTCTGTTCGGGCTCCGTTGTAGGCGTGGGTCGCTTGGGCATCTGTGGTGTGAATCGTTCGTGCTCCCCGTCCTGGTGTGATTCGTTGGGGGGCTTTCTTGCGTGTGAGGCGGTCGGGTTCGTCGTGGTGTGCGTTCTTCGGGCCACTCGTCCTGGCGTGAGTCGCTCGGGCTCCTCCTTGTGTGTGAGTCCTTCGGGTTCGTCGTGGTGTGTGTCGTCGGAGCCCTTCGCTCTGCTGTGAGTCGGTCGGGCTTTTTTTGTCTGTTCGTCGTTCGGGCGTTTCGTGGTAGGAGAAACATTTGGGATCTTCCTGGTGTGCGTCGTTCGGGGGCTTTCGTTCTGGTGTGAGTCGTGTGAGTCGTTCGGGCCTCTCCTCGTGTGTGGGTCGTTTCGGGCACCTCGCCACCGTGTCGTACCCTTGCCAGTGAGCCTCATGCGTCTGCATGTTCGGTGAATTTGCCGAGATTGTGTCGCATTTGCGTGAGGCCCTGGGAGGGTCCGAAGATGTGTCTTGGGATCATGAAGGGCCTCATGAGTGGCCGACATCCACAGATGCTCTACAATTGTAGTCGCTGTTGCCATTCTGGCTCACAGCGCTGCGGTGTGGTTGTGAGCTTAGCTCCGCCTATCAGCAACCTTTTCTGCCGTTCAGCTTTCATGCCGTCGGCGTGGAGAGGTGCCCGTATGCCCTTGTAGCTTTGTTAGCAACGGGGGCTCCTTGGAGCGAGCAGGAGGAAGGCAAGGACTTCGAGGAGTTCATGGTGAACACGTTTGGAGCATCGCTCCCTGATGGCGTTCCGTCGGGAAGTCAAGGTGCGGAATTTAGCTGCGCTCATCCGGCTCGGAACGGGTCGAATTGTTTGCTCAAGGGTCGTGCCGCCTGCCAATTTCCAGATGCAGTAGAGACTCCGCGTGTCATTCTCGCTGTTCGTGGTGCATGGTTACCGAGTGTCGAGGCTGGCGGCATCCACAGTGCATTGCCTGGGACGCATTTGTTGAAGTTTTGGGGGGCAGTACGTGCCGAAGAGGAGGTGGTCATTCCTGTTGCTTTTGGCAACGACCGAGCGTCGCCATATCGTCGTCGCCCAGCAGACATTGCGGATTGTCTACCGCCTCAGCTAGTTCGTGCAATCAAACTGCACGCCGTGAGAGCCATAGAGATCGCGGAGGAGGGCCTCACGCAGAAGTGGGCTCAATTTGCGAAGAGGCCGAGGCATAATGGCTTCGGTGAGGCGAACTGCATGAAGCACCTCGTCGCACAGTTAGGTACGAGAGAGCCTCGCCCTCCCGAGCAACCCAGCACTTCCTGGAAAGCTTGCGGTGGCACGGTTTTTGCGCCCGCAGATATCGTGGCTCGGGGGTGCAGTTGCGCCCAATTGGTGAAGTTCGCCGTGCGCATGTCCGTGGACTGTTGTGGCTTGGGGCCCAGCAACGTCGCTCGCAAGACCAGGTTCAACGTCGAGTCTGAGCTCGTGCCGGCCTTGCTGCATGCTGCGAAGGGCAAGTTGCTGTGCGAATTGCGGGCGGGGTCTGTTCGCAACGAAGATGTGGTGCGTCTGAAGGTTCACGACGACAATCTCGGTAGTGCTACCATCGTGTGCAACATGCACACGTACACTGACAGGGGTGCTGGCTGGCACGTAGATTCCGACGGCGATTTCGCAACCGACAAGCATCGCATATTGTGGATGGTAAGTGCGCGCGTATTGTCCCAGATGGGCATCCAGGACAATGCGCTTAGCGCAGGCTGTCGAGACATTCGCATTGCTAGCCCGCACGTTAGCCCAGATATCTTGGACACCGCCTATCGGGGCGGAGCGCTTCATGTCGTGACGGCTGCGCCGAAGAAAGATTACGCTACTCGCATCACTCTGGAGCCAGAGGTGGCTGAAGAGGGAGAGTATCTCGGCGTTCTCCTGGAATGGGTTGGTAATCGACTATACCAGCGCGATGCTCTTGTCCGCAGCGCTACTGTGGAGAATACTCTGGGTCTCGGCGCTTTGCGGGCGGCGTTTTCCATCATGCAACCTGGGTCTGCCCCGTCAGTCGCATTTGGGAATGTGCTTCAGAACAGAGTGTCTCCATCGTCTCCTTTCATGGAGTCGGTATTGCGCAGGCGCTGCATTCAGCTGTCGAACGATCAGAAGCGTTGCTTGGAGATCATCAACGCCTCGGACAATCATCACCTCATGATCCAGGCTTTTGCAGGTACTGGAAAGTCGCTACTGCTGGCTTTGCTGGTGGAGACAGCGTTGCAGCACGTCAACAAACAGAATGGCGCAGTGGTGATCGTGACTCCTTCACGCAATTTGCGGGACTCCATATTACAAGGTCCATATTTCTTCAACAAGGTGTTTGAGGCTTCTGATTTCGGGCCCCGAGTTATTTGGCTTGGTCGGCCTTCAGATGCCCCTGCGGCGTTGAACACATGGGAAAATAAGGTTGCGGATTTGGTGAATGATCAGCTGCAGTTCCTGCGATCACAGGTGCAAGAGCTGGAAGTCTTTCAGTTACGTCCTGCTGATGAGAGGCTCATGGAGTTCTGCATGTCTTGGGAAGACTTGCCAGCGGCCGCATCCAAGGTGATTGGGGGCGCGGAGTTCGCGGCGTTGGAGGTGTTCCGCGACCTTGCTCGCCAACGCATGCGACAGATTTTCGCCATCAAGCGGAGAAGGGCGGAGCTCTGGGATAACTTCATCAAAGAAGGCACCAACGGTTACCTCATCGTGTCCACAATGGATTCGTTCGTCAAGTGGCGGGCGGGAGCCATCAAGGGCTACCTGAACCGTTTGTTGAATCGCCTGGACTTCAGCCTGTTCTGCATGGAAGAGTTTGAGTCCTACGACGTTTCCCAAGTTGTGGCTGCTTTGGCGAACGTGTCGGTACAGACACTGCTCATGGTGGGGGATCAGCATCAGAGAGTGGAAAATTCCGGTGGCCGACGTGCCCGCTCCACCGTCAGTTCTGACAGCCCGGAAGCGGCGTGTTGCCCTTCGCGCCGCATGGCCTGTGATGGCGAGGATTACACCGCGTCGGCAGTGAGCGTAGCTCAGCCCACGCAGTCCGCTCCGACAGGAAGCGTTGCCGTTCCTGAGGCCCGTCCGTGGTATGAATGGTGCCTGAAGGCCGAGAATGCAGTTCTCGACGTTTGCAAAAGGTGCGGCGAGGATGTGTGCAACTACGTGGCGTGCTGTTTTGAGTTCGCCAGCACTTTTGCTTCCGACGCCGCTGTCGCTCGTGATACTGAATTGCAGCACGTATTCTACGACGGCGGCCTGTGGTGGAGGAGTCCAGTGCGGGGCAGTGATGAAGTCGGCTGGCACCCCCTCTTGTTCGAATGTTTATGTCACGCCGTTGCCGCAGATTTGTGTGAATATCGTGATCTTCAGGAGGAGGGGCAAGCTTTCCCACGACCCACGGTGCTGATCATCATGCCTCTGAGCAGGTCAGCAATCCCGCTGTGTTGCTTGATGCAAGGTGTTTTCGATGACTCAGCTGTGGGCCCAGGGGTCGTGCAAGTGTCGCTCCCTTTGGATGTGAGGGGGGAGAGCGTCCCTATAGTTCACTGCGTACGGCATCGTCGCACAGTGCGTGCTGAGGACCAATGCTCTGGTACGCAAAGGAACTTGAACCAAGAGTACATCAACTTGACGCGCGGGGTGGTGAATACTTGCATGTGGGTCGAGGTACAACCCTTCGGGCATCTAGGAAAGCCCCGCGAGGCTCGCCATGAGTATGTCGGCGGAGGGTCGAAGGACGAGTTTTGCTCCGAGTACGCGAAGCGCAGGAACGCATATATCTGGCACAACCTGCCGTGGGGCCTTCTCGAAGAACGCTCGAATAATATAGCGGCGTCGTATCGCGACTGCTTTGGGGTTCATCTTCTGCCTGATGCTGTCCGTCGTGTGCAGGATATCGCTAATAATGTGTGGTGGAAGCTGGAGTGGAAGCAGATTCCCAACTTGCCAACTCTCGGCCAGGGACGCAGCGACTACAAATCCTTCGATGATGTCCTAGCGCAAGCTGCTGGCGCAGGCACCTCTCTGGCGCAATTCTTGCGCGCGCCTACCAGGTCGCTGCGGGAGTTGGGCCATGGAGCGGCAGCCGAGCGATGGACCGTGCAGGATATGCACGACAAGGTGAAGTGCGACGTGGACGTGCTGAATTGGCTGCCCGCCTTGAGGTTCGGCCATTTGTTGCTGCCGTGCGCCGCCGCAGAGGTGAGCTCCGAAGAGAGCAAAGGCGTGACGCGCCTCTGCTTTCCATTTCTTCATGCTCACGCTGGTTTGGAGGTCGAGAGTGCTATAACATGACTTTGCAGCCTGGCGTGGTTTCTGTCGTTCGTGCTGGAGAATGATCTCGTGTTGCATGCGCGGGTGAGCAGACAACTACATAAAATGCGGGTCATAGAGGACGATGGGGACCTGTGGTTCAACAAAGCCTGCCAGTCCGGACGCATAGCCACAGCCATCAAGGACAAGGGCAAGAGCGTCGTCTACATGTATGTTGGTGGCGGGGCAGTGGACCACGAACAGTCCTTCCTCTTGGGTGGCATCGTAGTTATTTGCAAGAGCTGGAAGTGGGCGGCTTTGGTGTACTCAGCGGTGAGAATTGCAGGTCTCGCGTGCAACAATTCAGTAGGCCCCTTGGAGTCCGCGTTGGTGATTTGCGACGAGACCGAAGCAAGTGAGTCGTCCTCGGAGCTCACGTCTGCGACGCCATCACCCGTTGATGAGTTTCGCCAACTGACAGAGCAGACGTGGGTCTCTCTTGGTCATGTATGTGACGTTTTCACGGCCGCTGTCGAAGCGGAGGGGCGCACTGGGATGAAACAAAGGTCTACGCACGCCGACTTAGTAGGTATCGGGTTAGTCACTCTGCTCGAGTCTGTTGAAGAAGGTGTGAAGGCTTTGCTCGACATGAGCGCTTAGATGCCCAGTCTTTCCGTTACGGGAGCTGTTGTGGTGCGTAGCAGTGATGCTTGGTGGAGGACGCCGACGGCGTCGACGTTGAAAACGTCGAAGGCGACAACGACGATGACGACCACGACGACGACGCTGACGATGACCGCCCGACGACGACGACGATGACGATGAGGACGACGACGACGACGACGACGCCAACGCGGAGAACGACGACGACGACGGCGCCGACCCGACAACGACGTCGTCTAGACAACGACGACGACGACAACGACATCGAGGACGTGAATGGCGACGCCGACGACGCCGACGCCACGGCGACGACAGGAGGCGCACTCTTCGTAGCTGTTTCACTCTGGAGACCGAGCGGAACGCTCGCGCTCATATTTGTTTTTCTCTCGCTGTGGCACCGTTGCTGGAGTAGATGACATCGTCCATCATATTGATTGCTTCGACATTTTTTCTCGTGATGCATTTTGCTCCTCCTCGCCCATTGGCCCCGCTTTCGTGGCAGCAGCGATCTTTCGGCCAAAGCCCGAGGACATGCAGCCACGGTTGCCACCGCGGCCTGCCCCAGACACGCGCCACTGTCGAGCTTTTATTTTGACGAGTGCGCTCTTTTCAACCAATTTAGGGTGGTCTACTCTGTGCAGCACACACGTGTACTTACATGCAAAACACAGTCGCAAAAACACACACATACACAATGACAAATAAACATACACACGCGGACAGTGTGTGAAGTTTTCCCCTCGCTGCCAAAGGTGTGAGAGATCGGGCGTTTTTCTCCTTGGACGTCGATCGGGTCCTCGCCGGGCCTGGAAGTCGAACGTCCGATGGTTGGTCCACTGGCTGAACAATCCGCCTTTGCCCCAGAAAGAACAGGAACAAAAAGCAGGGAGAAGGTCCCCCCTAAGCTTGCAGGGTTCGAGTTCCAATGGTTTGCCCCCAGAGACCATGCACCAGTTCGGTTCTGTGTGCGTTGCAGCTATGTGACTCGTTCCGGCTTCTCGTGATGTGAGTCGATGTGGCCACTCGTTTTCCTTGTGAGGGTTTCGGGCTCCTCATTGTGTGTTAGTCGTTCGTGTCTTTCGTGGTGTTAGTCGTTCGGGCTTCTTTTCCCTGTGTGCGTCGTTGGGGCCTGTCCTTCTGTGTGGGTCTTCGGGCTCCTCACCGTGTGTTTCGGTCGGGCCCCTCGTTCTGGTGTGAGTCGTCTGGGCGCCTCCTTGCGTGTGAGTCGTTCGGGCTCCTCGTGGTGCGAGTCGCTTGGGTCGCTCATCCTGCTGTGAGTTGCTGGGGCCGCTCTTTGTTTGTCACTCCTTCGGGCTCATCGAGGTGTGAGTCGTTGGCGCCTCTCGTTCTGGTGTCCGTCGTTCGGGCTTTCCTTTGCGTGTGGACATGAGAGGCGCTGAGCCAGTGCATCATGCACGTCGGTGACATGGCAAATTCTATTAACCCCGTTAGTGAGCTCCAGGTGTCTCCATGCAGTCGAGGTCTGTGCGTGAATGCGCGCAGCTCTGCTCTCCGCCCCCAAGCTACCAGAGATCATTCCCGAACCCAGAATCCACAGGGGGAGCCTTGGAAAGTTGAACTGTGCTTTTTGATAATCGCGTTGATGCCAGGTGTCTTTCGAGTTCCTATCGGGTCTACTAATCGTGTTGGATCTGGGGATGGTGCTCGCGTTGTTTTCTTGGAGTCGCGATCCAGAATTCGAGTGCACAAGGGTGTGTGACAAAGGCTGGGGTTCACTATGGCTTGGCCATCGGAGGGTCGAAGGGTTTACAATTGCCCAGCAGTTCTCCGTAGCCGCAGTCTGTGTACCGAGATTCGGTTTATCTACCAGCCTTCGGCCATCCCGCCACAGTTTATCTACTTGCCTCTGGCTTATCTTGCCACAGTCCCAGAGCCCCCCAGGAGGTCCGAAGCGGCTCCTCCAAGGCCCCCTAGACACTCCGAGAAGCCCCTAGGGCCAGCAAGAGGCTCACCAGACGCTCCCAAAGGGAATGAGGTGCCCGAAAGCCTCATGTTCCGAGGAGCCCGAACGACTCACACCAGGACGAATGGCCCGAAGCACTCACATTACGAGGAGCCCGAACGGCTCCCATCAGAAAGAAGGGCTCGAACGACTCACACCAGGACGAAGAGCCCGAACGACTCACATCACGAGGGGCGCGACCGACTCCCACCACGACGAGAGCTCCGAAGGACACATTCCACGAGGAGCCCGAACGACTCACACCAGGACGAGGGTCCCGAACACCTCACACCACGAAGAGCCCGAACGAGTCACACCAGAAGGAGGGGCCCTAACGACTCACAGCAGGACGAGACGCTCGAACGACGCACACCACGAGGAGCCCGAACGACTCACACCTCGACGAGTCCGAACGACTCCCACCACGACGAGAGTTCCGAAAGACTCGCCACACGAGGACTCCGAACGACTCACTCCAGGACGAGGAGCCCGAACGACTCACACCACGAGGAGCCCGAACGATTCTCACCACGACGAGAGCCCCGAAAGACTCGCAAAATGGGGACCCCGAACGACTCACTCCAGGACGAGGATCCCGAACGTCTCACATCACGAAGAGCCCGAACGACTCACCCCTGAAGGAGGGGTTCCGAACGACTCGCAGCAGCACGAGGCGCTCGAACGACACACACACCACGAGGAGCTCGAACGACTCACCCCACGAGGAGCTTGAACGACTCTCTCTATGTCGAGGACCCTGAACGACTCACACCACGAGGAGCTTCAGATGGGGCCAGGATTTGATCTCAGGAGAGCTCCACATATACATCTCCTGCACTTTTGTGGTTGCTGTTGCCATTCTGGTTCAGAGTAATGAAGCGAGGCTGTGAGCTTAGCTCGGCCAGCAGCAATCGCTGCTGCCTACGAGCAATCTGTCAGTGTTTGTGAGTTCTTTCCAGCCATCACTTGCGCTGTGAGCTTAGCTCCGCACGGACGGTCTTCCTTCCAACATCCTTGAGCGGTGGGCATGGAAAGGGTGGTGTGAGCTATGTCTGGGGAGTGCGAGGGCCAACCGTGGCGGTGCCGAATATGCAGTATGGATTTCGGCACGCGGAAGAGCAAGTATGACATCCACATGTCTGGGCGCTACCATGCTCGCCAAGTCCGCCAGCAGTCTGGTCTACGGGAGCGGAAGGGCAATATCTTGCGCCGAATGACGAACATCAGAAGTGCTAGCTTCGTCTCGTGGCTGAAAAGCACCATCAGGCGCAGCCAGCAGGCGATTCGGAACGGCGACCGGGTCGTCGACTTCATCCCGTTCGGCGTGTCGTGTCTCGTCACTCGTGATGTACAGGCAAGTCTCTGTCAGCTGCGGCGCCTGAGGACCCATGGTGCAGCCCTTTTGGCTGCCGTTGGTACTGCTTGCTTGCTCTGGACGGGCGCTTGGGTGCAGGCCGTGGGCATTCCCCTCACGACCGCATCCTACCGCGGCGATCTGGTGAGGAGGCTCTTGCAAACGCGCGCGGATGATGTGCAGGTAGCGAACCCCAGCATTCGCGTGTGCCGTGGGGGGTCGCTTCTCACAGGCACCCAGGCGCATGCTCGGCGCAAAGCTCGACGGCGTGCATCCTTAGTGTTTGGTGTTGCACGCCGAGCTCCAGGGGCGTACGCTCTACTTCAAGAAGGCAACGCCTCGAGCGCCATGGATGCCTTGTGCGGGTCTGGCCTGCCCATCGGGGGATACACTGCTAAATTCATGCCGGTGTTGTTGTCGCAACTGGGGCTGGCGCAGTGGGCGGCAGTTGCGACCCGCGGTTTCGCTGGTTCTGCCGGCTTGGCGGCTCTTCGCCTGCTCGTGGGTCGCAGCGTGACTTTGGCTGGGGCTGACACGGCGCTGGCGCTGCTGTCACAGAGCATCCGTGCAGATTGGGCCGGGCCGCCGCGGCTGCCCCCGTTCGAGATGCTGGACCTGGAATCGCAGCTCTGTGCGTGGCATTCTGCGGACTGCGCAGCTGCGAACAGCTGTCAGTACCGAGGCATGCGTGGTGCACTCCAGCTGGTGCAGTAAAGTGTTTGATTGTGTCGGTTCTGTGCACGTTTTTCACTGCAGCGGCAGGGCCACAGCAGGGTGCGCAATGCGCAGACCATGGGTTCGTTGCCATAGCGCGCGTTTGCATCCACTGCGCGGTTGGAACATAGCCACCCACAATAGTTGCATTCATCGCGCTTCCTTCTGTTTACTCACCCTTCCGTTCGTCGGCGTTGCACGTGCGATGTTGGTAGAGCGCTCAGCGGGCAGATGTCATGTCATGGGCGCAGTGCGCGCCCGCGCCTGAGGGAGGAGGGTGGGCATGGAAGGTCATGAATGAGGAAGTCCAATCAGCTGACGCATGGCTTTTTTGGGAACGCGTTCGTGTTTGAATGAGATGGCGGGAGAGGTACTCTAGGGGAAGCATCTGGGGGTCATCCAGGGGAAGACATTTGGTCGCTCTCGATTGGCAGAGGCTCCATGGAGGCCTCTGGGGGAAAGACGGAGGTCCGCAGCAGCCGCGTGATGGTGCAAGAGGCTCCCAAGACGAAACACGAAATCAGCAAGGCGTTTAGGATTGGGCAAAGTCCTTCTTCCCTGCACCTCAGGTGTCGCCGTTGCCATCCTGTCTCGTAGTATTACACAATGTGGCTGTGAGTTTCACGTGCCTACATGCCATCGCTTCCGCCTTACCATGTACTCAGTCGGAGCTCGGCAGGAGCAATGGCTCGAGGGGGCAGCACTAATTGAAGTTCTCTTGTGTTTTGATCGATGTTCTCCAAGCTGGCCCCGACAAGCGCCGAGGAGGCATCGAGAGGGCCCAAGAGTGTCCGACGATGGCTCTCGCGAGGCTCCACAGGTTCATGGGAAGGGCTACGATATCACCCAGGATAACAGGAGAGAGCTAAGGTCTCATTTCCTGCACCGTTGTCGTTGCTGTTGCCATTTCGGTTTGTAGTGATGACGCGTGCCTGTGAGCTTGGCTCGGGCAGAAGCACTCGGTGGTGTCTACGAGCTTTCCTCAGTGCCCGTGAGTTCTAACCGTGTATCATTTTCGCCGCCAAGTGCCTCCTTTATTCCGAGTGCTCGCGTGAAGGTGGGGATGTCTGCACCTCCAGAAGTACCGGAAGCCGCTCCGAAGTATCGAGGCCAATCGGAGGACCAGGTGATTGGGCACGTAAGCTGTGTGATCGAGTTGCAGGAGACGAATTTGCAAAGGAGCCGCGAGGTGACGACAGACATATTGAAGGTATTCGAGGCACAGATGGACGCCCTGAAGGCCTCCAAGCTGCAGCTGACGACGTGCTTGACTCGCAGCACCATGGTCGAAGCGCAGGCGTCGCAGCAGATCTACATGGTAGCGGAGAACATTCGTACCATCGAGGACCAGATCCAAGGCATCACGGCAGGCCTGGGAAATCTGATCGAGGCTCACGGGACGTTGAAGTACCAGACGGAGCTCCCCCTCATCTGGCCCTTGGCCAAATATTACATAAAGCCGCAGGCCGACGAGACGAATACCATCAAGGAGATCGAGTGCAAGCTGAGGGTGGCGCGTCGCGAGGAGATCGCCAAGGAGCAACATAAAGATATCTTCGATGTGGTGGCAGCCTGCAGAGAGCTCCGCGACGGGCGGCAAGCTCTAGAGGGAGGAAACCAGGCCTGGGACAAGAACAAGCCAGAGACGTGGCATGCCTACGGATGGAACGGTTATGAGGTGTGACCCGACTACAACAGCGTAAACACCTCGCAAGCTCAGGTGCCCGAGATGCCAGGGAAGCAGGAGGACACCTGGCCTCCTCCAGTGGGCTACGCGAAACGCAAGATGGAGTTAGCCTCATCGTCGGGGGAGCCACGATAAGCACAATATGATCATTGACAAGAGGATGGAGATCGTGCTGAGAGAGAGAGAGAGAGAGAGAGAGAGAGAGAGAGAGAGAGAGAGAGAGAGAGAGAGAGAGAGAGAGAATCACGGGTGGTGCGTCATTGGGTAGCTGCACGCAAGGCAACGAGCACACGTATTGGATCATAGGGTATTAGGTGATGGACAATTCGCACTCGCATTGGGAGTGGTTCCGTTGAGTTAGTGTGTGTTGTGCCTTCCCAGTCTTTGCTTTAGAGAAGGGGCGCGGCCCTGGCTGTGTGCCCTGTCTCTCGATCGTACTGCCAGCGCCACCTGACGTGTCATACAACAGCATCCTGCAGGATCATCACTTATTCACATCCTACCAGTCATGCCACAACGCAACGGCCAACCCAGAATCTACATGTCATCGTGCTTCACATCGATCAGGTGGCGCGTCATCCGTGATATCGTATCACATCGAATTATTGACATCATCATCAGAGTGACCGTTCCATATCCTACATCATGTCACATCCCCACACACTTGGGACGAGGGAATTTTGTGTGCCGTAGGGTGTCATGTCGTTGCAGATGTGAGTGATCGTCGTCGCAGATTTGGTTGTTATATGTAGTGCGTTACTCGTGGTTTTTAGTGCACGAATGGTTCCTGCATGCAAAGGTGGTGCACTGTTGCGAGCCGCGGGCTCGAGTCGAGCGCGTCTGCGAGGTCATCGGTAGTGAGCGTAGCTCAGCCGTTGTTCACGCCGCTGTTCCCATTCAATTCGCTTGGCGAGGTGGCCAATCCTCCAGCACGGTACTCGGGCCATGAGCACTCAGACCTTCCACGAGGCTGTGGAGGCGTCTTTCGACAACATTGCTGTGCAAGCGGACGGCGCGGCAGAGAAAGCTATCCTGAAGCCTGGTGTTGAGGGCTTGCATGTGTTCCTTGAAGGGTGTCGCGCTGATGGCGCGAGTAGCGGCGTGAGTGCCGAAGCGGTTACAGTGGAGTCGCTGAAGAAGATTTTCGAGAGCAGGGGTTGGCTTTTCGACAAATCGTTAGGGAGGGCCGATTTGACCACGCTGCTTGAATCGCTGGGCGAAGCAGGTTCTGGCGGCGAGGACTTGTCGGAGGACATTTCCAGTTTGGTGGGTGATCTGCGCTCTCGAGCGGCGGCGAAAGAGTTCCCGCTCATTCGCCCGATAGACTTGCGAGCGGAGGACGAGCCGAATGCCGCCGAGGAAGCCATGAGTCTCGTGGAGAAGCTGGATGCTGTGCAGATTCAGAGCTATATTGATTTTCAGAAACAGGAGTATTTTAAGAATAGTCCTGGAGATCCAGGCACGTCGATTGCCGAGAAGCATGCTCAGTGGACACTGAATTTTTACTACAAGCACGTGCGTGATTTTTTCGCCAAGCAGTCCCTTGACGCCAGGACATTTGCTCACCGGTTTTCCCAGTCGGCGTTCATCCCGCTCATCTCCCCGCAGTCGATCAGTGACAGGGAGAAGAAGGTTTTCGCTCGTGATGCCGCGTCGGCAATGAGGCCAGAATTGTTGGCGTTACTGGGCAAGAATTTGTGGTTAGCTTGGGATGAGATGGCTGAAGTTGTCGAACTCAGTGGAGCGGACGCTCATGATAGCTTCAGAGAGTTTTTGGAAGAAGACTACTTTCGCATTGTGCGCGAGACGTGCGATGCGAATGCGCTCCAAAACGCGGGGACTGGCTTAGGCGCGCCCGCGGCGTTTCGGCAGTTGGTGGACCCGGGGTTTGGAGTTTCCGCAGACGAAGCAGCGGAGCGTAAAACACTCCTCCTGAAGGCATCCGCGGCTGATCACACTTTCGCCGTGACGGGAGTGACGGAACAATGCAGCCAATTTGTGCAATCGCGCACGGCCAAGCAGAGAAAAATGCTACCATCGGAGCCACCACCAACATTTGCGGCATCTCGGTATTACACCTTATTGCGGAAAAGCGTATCGGAGCTCCGTCCTGGGGGCTCTGCTCTCCGACACGCCGAGGAGAGCGCCGTGGCCCATGAGTCGACGCAACTTTCGGATGCGGCGTCGACTTCTGCTTTGTCTGGCATCGATCTGATTCTATCAGGGCAGGCGTTTGGTCCGACATCGTCGGCGTCCGAAGAGATATGTCGCAAATCTGCGCTGGCAATTCTCCAGTCTTCCGAGGAGGGTGGCAGGTGTCATTTTCAGGGCGTTATAACTGTATGCGACAGTAATCCTCGCGATGTACATTACGCGGAGGGTTCTCCGCGGAAGCGGAAGGATCCGTCTTCGGAAGGGAAGGCGGCCGACGTGATCATGGTGGACAAGACGGGGCCCATCTGCGCGTGCCTATGGGGTGACGCCGCTGAAGATATCTGCAGCATCTGGCGCGCTGTACAGGAGCGTCGCCATCGAGGCGACGCTGCTCCGTGCGTCGTGGACCTGTCCAAGGTTCGCATCCAGGGAGCGGGGAAGAGCAATTGGAATGGGGAGTTGCTGACGCGGATTCGTATGTTGACGTCTATCGAAGGTGTTGGCGGGGAGATGGGCACGACAGTGCAGGTTCTGTCTGGTCCGGCGTCAGAGAATCTCATCCATGTGAGGTATGCGGTTCCTCCTTCGGATTGTTGCGTTTCCGTCTTTCGTTCTCTCCGCAACAAATTAAACCCTCCATTCCGGTTGTCGGTTAAAGGTAAAGTGATGGATCTTCAATCGTTGGAGATGGCACAAGGGGGGAACGCGAAACGGATATTCGATATAGTGGACAACAGTGGTCTGTACTTCACTTGCTGCGCCGTGAAGCACACTGCGGAGTCCCAGGCGTTGCGAAACTTCAGGACGTCGTGGTCTACTACGGCACAGGCCGCGCGGCCATTGGCAATTCCAAGGGCATGCTTTATCTTTTGAAGGATGCGATGATAATCCCTATCGGCCAGCCTGCTATGTTGGGCACCGCGAAAACCGAGCAGCTTACTATTCAGTGAAATGGGGGTATCATGCAGTGGGCTCAGGTGGTGTATGATGTGGTTCTGGATACTTTGGGTTCAGGATACTCTACTATGTGGTGGTGCTGGTTACCCTCGGAAGTGATGGTGCTGGCGACTCTTCCCATTAAAGATTCATTGGTGGGTGTATCTTGCGGCACAGCACTGAGTCAGTGCTGGGTGATATCGCTGCTCGTGGACTCCTGATTTATCTACACGCTGTTTTAGCGCCTGAGCAGTTCGGCCCGTGCAAACACATACGTGTTCCCGTCGTAGTCCTGTCCGTCCGCCTCTGCTTCGTTAGATTCGTTTGAGTCAGTCCCTGAGATTTCGCCTTTCCCAGGCTCTGCTCCTCTCATCTTCTTTGGCGTGAGTCATTCAGGTACTTCCTTGTGTGTCAGTCGTTCGGGCTCTTAGTGGTGTGAATCGTTCGGGCTCGTCGTCCTGCCGTGCGTCGTTCGGGCCCCTCTTTGTGTGTGAGTCGTTCGGGCTCCTCGTGGTGTGAGTCGTTCGGGCGCTTCGTCCTGGTGTGAATCGTTCGGGCGCCTCCTTGCGTGTGGGTTGTTCGGGCTCCATGAGATGTGAATCGTTCGGACCCGTCGTTCTGGTGTGAGTCGTTGGGGCCCGTCCTGGTGGGTGAGTCGTTCGGGCTCCTCGTGATGTGAGTCGTTGGTGCCTGTTGTCCTGCTGTGAGGCGTTCGGGCCTTTCCTTCTGGTGAACGTCGTTCGGGCTCTTCCCTTCGCTGCCCTGGCGTTGTCTTGGTATTGGAGTCGGTTCCTGTTGTCTCGTCTTCGCTGGTTCTTCCGATGTAACCTGTGCTGTTTCCATCTTCCCTCCGTCCCCTCCATCTTATCCTTGTAGTGGAGAGCTGAAGAAAAGAACTTACTAATTCAATCGGTCGAGCTCAAGGCTCGAACCATCCTCCAGTCCGTGTTGCTTCCGCCGTCCGCAGGGGGCTCTCCCTTTTCGGGCCTGGGGGTGGAGGCAATGTCCAAACTGCGTGGTGAGTCTGCTTGCGTGTGTGTGTGTGTGTGTTTGTGTGTGTGTTGGCGTGTGAGCGTGCGTCTACGAATATCAGCGGAAGAAGCGTCCTTCTCTCCCGCCATCCAATCCACCTCTCTCCGCTCCCTTCTCCCATCCCTCACCCCTCCTCCCAGGAGCGCGGAAGAAACAAACTCGCCAGCTCGATCATCCGAGCTCAGGGCCCGAGAGATCCTCGACTCCGTTTTACCCAGGGGGCTCCCCCTCGATGCCCTGGCGTAGATGCGGAGGAAATGGAGCACGTGCGTGGGTAAGTGTACTATCAACGATGCCTTTCTTTCCCGCTCTCTCATCCCGCCCGCCCCTCGCCATTTTCTCGGCCCCCCCTCTGCAGTGGAGACCGAAGAAAGGGAGTCCATCGAGCCCAGGGCTCGAGCAATCCTGCAGTTTTTGCGTCGCCCCGCCACCGGGCCATGCTCGCCATGAAAGGTCGGCGTGGCAATCGTGAGTATTCGCGTGCAGATGACTGGCTTTTCACGATGGTGCAGGTGAACATCTTCACGGTGGGGTTCGTCCGCGAGGCTCGTGCAGGTTCGCGTCCTCACGATGGTTCTTGTCCTGTCCCACGTGCAGGTTAACATCCTCATGATGGTTTTCGTCACCCTCCTGAGCTGACGCGGCGCAACTCGCACCGCGAGCGCGCCCGGCGCGCACGCGCACATACACGCAACTCGCACACGCGCACGCAGGTATATGCACACGCACGCGCGCACACGCGCGTACACGTTACGCACACACGCGCGCTCCTCTCTCCCTCTCTCTCATTCTCGCACGCACACACGCACGCACGCACACGCGCACATATGCACACCTAATTTCTGCCATTGTCGATTCTCCCCGCGGTGATTTCGCGAGCGGATCGAGCAGGATGACGCTGGAGGTACGCTTTCCTACGAGTTGCTCGCCTCCCGCTTTCCCTCGGCCTTCCCCTCATGGCGCACGCGCAAACGCACGCGCGCACACGTATGCGCACCCGCGCGCAACACGCATAAGCACCCAAACGAATGTGAGCGATCGCAGGCTGAATAATAGCAGCCGCCGCTCTGGCACGGTACTGCTTGGAGCGAGCTTGCAGGCCGCCAGGCCGCGTCTCCCCCGCCTTGCCCACGCTTCTGGTGATGGCAACTCCCTCGCCGCAACACCCTCCTCATCCACGCTTCTTATCATAATGACTCTTCCTTTCTCTCCCCGTAGAATTAACGCGTGAAGCTGGCCGCTGCATTGCTGCAGAAGGGCCGCACACGCTGCGCTTGCCATCTTCTCGCTCCCTTCCCTTCTCGATCTGGTTCGATCCGTGGGCGATCCGTGCAGGGAGGGATTGGCGCGGGGACGTGCGCCGACAAGTGGCTAACGCATGCGCAACTTCGAGGAAACGACCGCCCTCCACGATCACCCCCCTCCCACCTCGTCCCCCGCATATCGGTCGTGCAGCACCGCGTGCCCGAGGACGCAGTGGGAGATTGCGACCATATGCTTTGGAAAGAGCCCTCATCTTCTCCACTCCCCCCTCGCGGCCGCGGTCGTGAAATGCGCCATTAGGTGGCCGCCGAGCCAGACGCTCAGATCCTGAACCGTCGTGATGAAATTATAACGTGTGGTTTTTCGCTATGGACGGCCTGTGGGGGCTGCGGTGGGGGAAATATACGACAGCGTATGTATTGAAATGCGGTCGAACTCTGAACGCAGCAATCCTCGTCTGCTCAGGACTCTACTCTGATCTGCAAAGCATGCCGTGCGCTAGGAGTCGACCCGAGAGAGAGAGAGAGAGAGAGAGAGAGAGAGAGAGAGAGAGGAAGACGTATACCTGCCATTCAGCGTTTTGGAAAGAACGCCCATCCCCTCCACCTCTTCTTCACTCAGCATTTCAATCTTCTCCTATGAACTAAGACCACCCATTTGGTCGACACGCGTGGCCGCGCCAACGCGCGGCGTAGTTCTGCGGAAATAACCGTCGCTTGGTCTACGGAAAATTGGCGACCGTCTGCGCAGTGCTCGAGATTGTCTGGCGTGTTCTTGTGTATTCGAGGGTTTTCTGTGGCACGGGTGTTTTGTTTTCCCGCGCGGGGTCGACCCAGGCCCCTAGGACCCAACAGCACGCTCCTCTCGAATGATATCACGCCGTGTGGTCTCCGTGCATGGTGCGCATGATGTACGTATGTTTGTGCTAGATAGCGTTGAGAGGTATAGGCAGTTCTTTCAATCTCGTCTCTCAAATTTCGACCACGAGGATGGGGGCGCTGTCTAAATCTAGGCATGTGTAAATACTGCACGTGTGGACCTGTGGCGATACATAAACATATGTCGAGCTATATACACACGTGGCTCTGGCCATATTGATTATATGCAAACCTATGCACACAAAAAACACACACATATGGCCATGTCCCCCCCCAAAAAAAATGAAGACACGGACAGAGTTGCTATCTGTCTTCAGATGCCGAGGGGGTGAGATGTGAGGCGATTGTGTCTGTGGCGGTCGCTCGCGCGCTCGCCTTGCCTGGAGTCGGACTTCCAATGCTTCTTCTACCGCGCTCGTGCGAAGAGTACGTTTCGTTTATAGTCTGTCCTCCAGTACTGTGCGCTCGATGGCACAACATGTGTGTCCTGTTCGCGGTCCTCTTCCTCCGCCTTTGCTTCGTGTGTTTCGTTTCAGTCATGTTCTTGGAATTTAGCTTTGCTTTGGTTGTGGTTATATGGCTGGTTCCTGTTGCCTTGGCATCGGTGGCTCCTCCGATGCCCGCTATGGTAGTGATTGCCGCTTGCCGGTGTGAGTGGTTCAGGGTCTTCGTTCTGGTGTGAGTCGTTCAGGGTCTTCGTAGTGTGAGTCGTTCAGGCATCTCGTCCTGGTATGAATCGCTCGGGCCCCTCCTTGTGTGTGAGTCGTTCGGGCTCCTCGTGGTGTAAGTCGTTGGAGCTCCTCGTCCTGGGTTGAGTCGTTCGGTCTCCTCGAGGGGCTTCTTGGGGGCCTCTTGGAGGATCTCGGGGCCTCGTGAGGCCTCTGGGGGGTCTCATGGGGGCCTCTTCGGGGCCTCTTGAGGCGTCTTGGGGTTCCCTGGGGGCGTCTTGGGGGCATTTTGGGAGCCTCTTGCGGCCTCTTGGGGGCCTCTTGTGGGCCTGTTGTGGCCTTTGGGGGCCTGTTGGAAGAGGATGGCGGAGAGGCAGAGGAGGAGGGAGAAGAGGGGGGAGAGGAGAAGGAGGAAACGGAGGAGAAAAAGGACGAGGGCCAGGAGGAGGGCCCTGGAGGTCGGCATGTGCGATCATGGTCGCCGTGAGAAACGCGCCTGCGGAACCGCGAAAAGGGGCGCGCGCCCGCGCTCTTTGCTCGGCCGGGGAAAATATGGGGGAAGGGGAAAATAATGAAGGAGCGCTGTGTGACAGTGCGGCGGTTGCCTGCGGCTAGAAGCGCGGGCTGGGAGTTGCTACACGTGTTGCTTATACGCGATGAAAGGGAGCGCGCCCGCGCTCTTTACCCGACCACGGAAGAGGGGGAAGAGGAAGGGGGAAAGGATCCGCTCGGGCCTCTCCTGGTGTGTGAGTCTTTCAGGCTCGTAACTGAGGAGAAGTATTGGTCGAAAAGTGGACGCAGGCATCGCGCATCTTCTCGGGGCACCACTAGGGTGTGGAAGGCATGTCGTGCGCAAGGATTCGACGTGTCGGATTCCGCGACGTACATGTCCCAGAGGTGCTCGTACAGTGCTGCAGAATCGCCAGAAGCTACACTGCAAGGAGTGCGTCGCTGAGAAAAAATGGGTGTGCTCTCAAAGTTCTCATCCTCCGCCTCTGCCTCGTTCGATTCCTTTTTCAGTTGTGTCCTTGGGGTCTCGCTTTTCTCTGGTCTGGGTTTTTTCCAGGGAGTCGTGGCCAAGGACGAAGGTTTGCATCGGTGTGTGAGAGAGTGTATGTCCGGAAGAACTGGGCATACTCAAGTTCAAGACATTGCAATTCCCAGTCGGTTGTCCGTCGCCATTGTGGCCCATCAGCAGTGCGAGATTAGAGTTGGCACAGACGTTCCACTCGACCTCACTCGATCCTAACCCTTGGAACTTCTGGCAGTGGCGCTTTAGACTGGCCGCTCGATAGCAGCTGGCCCATCCCGTAGCTCTGCGCCTGTTGCTGCCAGGAGCTCTTCCATGCAGAGGGCCGATCCAGCAGCATTCCGCGGAGACGCATCCTGCTGGAATGTCGCTTCCCGCCGACCCTATGCCGCGCTGGGTTCCCATGGCGAACGTTGACTCGACCGCTATGTTCATCGCTTTCATCACCTGGTATCGGCAGCCCTGTTCCCGCCGTATGTTCTATGCCATGCGCATGGACGCGATCATGTCGCAAATCGATCACGGAGCTATCGGCCCGGTGACCGACACTCAGTGGGTCGAGGATCATTACGTTCCTATCAAGAAGGTGCTATGCGATGGTATTTTGTGCAGGCGGTGTCGAGCACATGGTGGGCATTCTATTCTCCCGAATGGCTACATCTTCCGCTGGTTCAGCCCTTTGTGGGAAAGCCTATACATGACTAATCGGAATCCGCTTCTGAACTCGTGGGTTCCCGCGGACGGCTATGAGTACCGTGATCCAGCCGACGATGCACGCTTCCGTGGCAATGTTGCGCGTGACCATTATGGGAGTTGCTTGGTTCCTCGGAGCAGGTGGGCGGAGGTGGCTGCTATCATGGGCATCGAGCTACCTGACGGACTGGAGTCTGCATCGGATGTCACGGTGGACATGGCAGTGGACCCCATGACGGATCACGTAACCGTCTCTGCGCTGAAAGAGGCTCTGGATCCAATCTGTGAGCAAGCGGACGCGGACGACTCGCACCTCTGATCGCTCCACCTCAGTATCAGTCAATGCTATGGGTAGCTTCGCGTGCAGTTTTTTGTGCGCTTTGGGTGCCGCAGCTTCTTTTGATTAGGCAGAGCTGGACTATGTCCGACCGTATCAATCGGCAAGCTTGATCAATTTAGTATCTCGTGCCGCGTGCTCACTACAGAACTAGTGGGGAAAGATCGCTGGGTCGTCGACGCCGTCGTCCATAGAAGTGTCGTCGTTGAAGTCATCGTTGTCATCGTGAGCATGGATCTTGTCGTCGTCGTCGACGTCGCCGCCAGCCTCTGTCAGTTGTTCCGGTGCTCGTGGTGGTAGTCGTTGGGACCCTTCGTCATTCGTGGTAAGAGTAGATCGGGTCCCTCCTTGTGCGTGGGTGGTTCGGGGTTCCCTTGGGTTGGTCCTTCGGGCCTGTCGCTTTGAAATGAGTCCTTCAGGCTTCTCCTTGTGTGACTCCTTCGGGTGCCTCATGATGTGAGTCGTTCAGGCTTCGTTGTATGAGTCCCCTCCTTGAGTTTCAGTCGGTCGGTCCCCTCTTCCTCGTGTAACTCGTTCGGGCTTCCCGTGGTGTGAGTAGTTGGGGGCCCGCGTCGTGGGGTGAATCGTTCGGGCTCCTCGGGGTCTGAGTAGTTCGGGCGCCTCGTCCTGGTGAGAGTCGTTCGGGCCCCTCCTTGTGCTGTGAGTCGTTCGGGCTCTTCGTGGTGTGACTCGTTGGGGCTCCTCGTCCTGGTGTGCGTCGTTCGGGCTCTTCGTGAAGCCTCTGGGAGACCTTTTGGAGCCTCTTGGGGCCTCTGGGGGGTCTCTTGGGGGTCTCTTGGGGGCCTCTTGGGGGCTTCTTTGGGTCTCTTGGCGCTTCTTGGGGGCTCTTGGGGGCCTCTGGGGAGCCGCTTGGAAACACTATGAGTTCCGTGATTCCTCAGATCTGTTCGAGGGGGCCGATCTGAGAGGCGGTTTCTCCAGCTGCTCATTTTCCACCTCTCCTGTCTCAGTTGTCGCCTGGTGCTCGCGCCCGACATGATGAGCGAACTTGCCTTTGAGATGCAGCCGAAAACTGCGAACCTCAGCACAGTGGTACCTTGAGCTGCGTGCTCTAGAAATTTCCCGGCTGCTGATTCCAGGCAGTGGTGATCAGAGACGGAGATCGCAAAGATGTGCGAGAGAGGCTTGTGTCCAGAGGAACTGTGCCACAATCGTGTCCAAGGCATTGCGATTCCCTGCCCGTTGTCCGTAACCGTTGTGGCTCGTCACAGGTAGGAGATCATTCCTGCGTCCGCTCCCCAGGGATCTCCTTGCTGCTGTGAGTCATCTCTGCCTACCACTTCTGCAGTGAGCTTAGCTCGGCGTAGACGTACTCACTCGACCTCGCGCGCGATGGCTTCTCGTAGTGGCGAGGATCTGCGGAGTGATTGGGATCGTGCTTTCCGTCGTGCACGCCGCGGCTCCCCTCTGCGCAGCCGCTCCGATGATCGTATGCGCTCCCAGGACGAGAAGCCCCACGTAGATGACGTGCTGGCTCATGAACTACACCTGTGGAAAGAGGATCCTCACCCTTGGAGTTTCTGGGAGTGGCGCTCTAAGACTGGGCGTTCGACAACAGCTGGCGCGTCCCGTAGCTCTGCGTGTGCTGGTGCAGAGAGCTCTTCTCCGCGGAGGGGCCGATCCTCCAGCGTACCGCGGAGAGGCATCCAGAGCAGGGCGCGCAATCGCAGCCGCAGCAAGAGCATCCCGAGGGTACGTGGATATCCGTTGGCGGGTCGGCCGCGTTGCAGGACGCATACGATGTACCCAGACAAGCCCCATGAACGCCTCAGGAACACCAAGAGCGTGTCGAGACGTGAGCAAGAAGCTCGGACACTCCACCAGCAACAGGCTCTTGACGAAATGTCCGAGGTTTCCACCGATCGGGCGGATGACGTGGATGACGCGCAGGGCCGCGGAGATAGCAGTTCGGCTCCCGCATCTGGTCCTGCACCTACGAGGGAAGCGAGCCACGCGTTTCTGGACGCTCGTGTGACTTTGTTGGAGGAACACGTACGGCAGTGGGCTGTGGTAGTATATGCACTGTATTGCACAATTGCAGCATGCATCATTTTCCATTATGATTCTGGGTAGAGCGAGTTGGGACATGAGATGTTGCTTCACTCTGACATCCGTTGGTCAGTTCTTCGATGGAAGTTTCTATAATCTATACTGGTGCTGCTTATTGTGCTGATGTGATGCTGCTGATTATTGTGCTCGCCGTTTTGGCCTCTGACTCTTGGAGATTGCTAGGTTCTTCGGGTGTGTGGCAGTGGGCTGCCATGGTGCATGCTCTCACGTCGAGTACTGGGGTTACCTTATGATTCACCGCTGCATCAGTACTGGGTGATGTCGTTCCCTTGTCGCACCGGGAGATAGGCAGTATTATCGACGGTGTGGCCGCTACCACGGTGCAGTGGATTCCTTCGGTGATCCCCTCCTGTTGTGAGTTGTTCGGGTCCCCTCTCCTGGACAGAGTCGTTATAGCCTCTCTTCGATGAGTGAGTCGTTCGGCGAGGGGCCTGAAGGACTCATACAAGGAAGAACCCGAACGACTCGCCCCAGGGAGAGGAGCCCCAATTACTCGCACCACCTGAAGTCTGGCCCAGCACGTGCACTCTCTGAGTCCCGTGAGTCTACAGACCTGGTTAAGGGGGCAGATCTGGGAGGCGAGTTCCTCCTTTTGTTTCTCTTCTACCTCTCCCTCGGAACCTGCCGCATGCCGCCAGCGCCCGATTTCATGGGCGAGCCTGATCAGTTTAGTATTTCGTGCCGCGTGCGCACTACAGGACATGTCGGGGAAGATCGCTGGGTCGTCGACGCCGTCGTCCATGGAATTGTCGTGTCCGAAGTCATCGTTCTCATCGTGAGCGTGGATCTTGTCGTCGTCGTCGACGTCGCCGCCAGCATGTGTGAGTCGTTGTGACCTCTCGTCCTTCGTGGTATGAGTCTTTCGGGCCCTTCCTTGTGCGTGAGTGGTTCGGGCTTCCCTTGGGTTGGTCGTTGGGGCCTCTCGTTCTGGAGTGAGCGTCGCATATATGTGAATCGTTGGTTCCTCGTGGTGTGCATCGTTGGGGCCCTTCGTCCTTCCTGGTGTGAGTCCTTCGGGCTCCTCCCTGTGTGTGAGTCGTTGAGGCTCTTCGTGATGGGAGTCGTTCGGGCCCCTCGTCCTGGTGTGCGTAGTTACGGCTCCTCCTTGTTCGTGCACAGTTCCGTCTCTTCGAGGTGTGCGTCGTTGGGGCCCCTCGTCGTTCGTGGTGGAAGTGCTTCGGGCACTTCCTTGAGTGTGAGTCGTTCGGGCTCCTCGTGGTGTGAGTCGTTCCGGCCCCTCGTCCTGGTGTGACTCGTTCGGGCTCCTCTTTGTGTGGGAGTCGTGAAGGATTCTCGTGGTGTGAGTGGTTGGGCCCCTCGTCCTGGTGTGAGTCGTTCAGGCTCCGCATGGTGTGTGAATGGGTTCAGCTCCTCGCTGTGTGAGTCGTTCGGGCTTCTGGCCCTGGTGTGAGTCGCTCTGGCGCCTCCTTGCGTGTGAGTTGTTCGGGCTGCTCGAGGTGTGAGTCGTTCGGGGTCTCTCGTCCTGGTGGAGTCGTTCGGGCTGTGATCTTGGGGTGAGTCGTTCGGGCCCCTCCCAGTATGTGAGTTGTTGGGGCTCTTTGCGGTATGAATCGTAGGGGCCTTTCGTTCTGGTGTGAGTCGTTAAGGCGTCTCCTTGCATGTGTGTTGTGGAGCGCTGTATTTGCGCGTCGTGCACGTTGCTGTGATGGGAAGGTTTTGTAACCCCGCTGGTGCTTCCGCAAGTGTCGCCATGCAGACGATATTTGCGCGAGAAGCAGCGTCTCTCTGCCCGCCCTCCGCAAACATGAAGAGGCGTTTGCCAGAACCACCCTGCACGGGTGACTCCTTGTGTTGGAATGTAAGTGTGTGGTAACCGCGTGGTAGGTGGAGGTAATGAGCATAGCTCTCCTAGTCGTACTGGATGCATTCTGAACGCTATGCGTTATCTTCATTCACTGGCGCGCATGATGCCAACCGAGCTGCTGGCCTGGCCCCTCCCCTCTCCCCCGCTGCAAGGCTTCGCGCTGTTGTCCTATCTCTGTCGGTTCGTGTTATCCCGGCTTTGCTTCTTCCTGGGAATCGAGACTAGGGGCTGGGCTCCACAGGGGAGTGTGCTAACAGTTAGGGTCCAGAAGGATTTTACGGTCAGAGGGTAGAAGGCGTTACGAATCAGTCGCGATTTTCCGTAGACATTGTGGTGCAAGTCAGGTTGGCCCAAGCTTGTCCCGACCAGTGCCCCTCCATCTGCGTGAGGCTCTACTGTGAGCTCCGCGTATCACTTGTGCAGTGAGTTTAGCTCCGCACGGACGCTATTCTTCCTAATACCTGAGGGCGTGCAGCAGAGTTCGCAGAGATGCCAGTCGTGGACTTACGTGAGGTTTACGCGCCCTTGCCCCGAGAAGTGCGAGAATTGCAGGGGATGCTGATGGAGACGATGCCCACAGCTGGAGACGGTGCGTGCGCCATTCATTCTGTGTGGGGCGAGTGGGAGAGGGGTGAGCTGGTCAAGCGCGACGCTCGCTCGTTTCTCCGCGAAGCATTCGGTCCTACCGCTGACATCTTCAAATCGAGGCTGTCGTCCGAGGAGCTGCTGGGCGACATGGAATGGGCACTCTGGGATTTGATCCAACCCTTTGCGAAGCAACCCAACCCCTTCGGCGCCTCGCTGCACGCTGGAGATAACGAAGGTGAGCACGTGTGGCGCTGCCTTCTGCAATCCCATTTCGACGTGGCTCAGCGCTGCGTTGAGGCATGCCGGGATGAAATGTATAAGTTCGAAGTGCACAGGGAGTGTAAAGCAAGGGTAATGCAAGAGTTTGGTTCTCTCTGCGTGGAAGAATTTGAGGATGTTTTTATAATGCCGTTGATGCGATCCTTGGGCTTGTTGGATAAGTACACAGCAGAAGCATCTGATGAGTTCTGTGGAAGACGCCGCCTGAGCAAGTATGAAGCGCTGTTCGCGGGAACCCCAGGCGCTCGAGAGTGCCACAGAAGTGTCGTTGAGGATGCATGCCTTCAGAACTCATTCGATTTGTTTTTCAGTAAGATCTACGACGTGGTTGACGGCCTCGATTTCGACGGTGGCGTCGACCTGGAACCGATTGCGGCTTTCGCAGAGTCTGTCGACAAGGCCAGGGAATGCATTTACCAATCTGCTGGCTTGCCTGCCAATTTCTTCAATGCCGTCTACCCTGCTTATTTGGAAGCCATGAGTACGTGCGCAGATTATTATCTCAGCGATATCGAGCTGCTTGCGCTGGCGCGTTGCAAGAGGCAGAATGTAGTTATCTTCGTACACTGCTCGTCGAGGCACGAGTTGACATACGCTCGTTCGCACGTCGGATACCCGAGCTTGCCAGTGGTAGCCACGTCCCTTCGAGATAACGGCGGACAGGGTGCCGTCCGAACACATTTCGAGCGGCTGCGGGTATGCCCGCAAGAGCAGTTGCCTCGAAGGGGAAGAAGCTCGGGCGGCGATGGCTCCACTGGAGATGATGAGCGCAGAGAGGCGAAGCGCCTGAGAACCCAGAGTGACAGAGCTCCGGCAGGGCCCCCCGCCGAAGAGAGGAACGGTGGAGACGGGAACGATAGAGCGTCGGAGCAAGTGACGCGGCAGGATGATGGGAGTGCCGTGGCCAAGCGATCCAGGACAAGGGAAGAGGTCAAGCGAGAGCAGCAGGGACAGAGTAACGAATGCGCTCCGCTGCCGCCGCCGCCGTCTGGGGTGCGCGCTGGGCGGCGCGGCATTGGCGGAAGCACTGGATTGCAACTGAAGCAGGCTTTCGAGACTCAGTGGATGTGGCGCTTTTTGCGACGATCGCGTGAATGCTGCGGTAAGCCAGGGCGCAGCCTCGGCAATTCCAGCTGTCACCGCGAGGGATGGAGGTCAGTGCGTCACGGACATGCCAGATTTCTTGGGGTTCCAGCTCCCAGGCAAGGCAGGAACGCTGGCGGTCGAGGCAACTGACAAAGACCAAGGCTTGGCTTCGGAGTCAAGCGAAGGTGCTGGCGAGGAGTCTGAAAGTGAAGGGGGCGACGGCGTGGGGGAGCAATATTTTGCAGTTCGCGCTCATGCTGAGCAGGTGGGTGGAGTGCCCGTAGAAATGGATGTGATTGATGGCCGCTGCCGAGAACTACGTAAACTCATGCGAGAACGGCCCACGTTGCCGCTGAGAGCTGACGGCGCTAGCTTGACAGTGGCCGACCTGGAAACTGGAGTGAAGTTGCCGTTGTACTCGTGTCCCTTCCGGGACACCCAGAGCGACTCTTGCCGTTTTCGCACAAATGACCGAGCTGTTTTCCTGCATCATATTGTTGGGGGCGCCGTGGATCGCACGCATGCGAGTATGATACGTGAGATTTGTAACAACGACATTCCTTGGATGACGAATTTGGACTACGTGTACGGGGCCATGGCTGTAGCCGAACGGGAGCGGTGGCCAATGCTGGGTCTGTCGACAACTCGGCGAGCCCTGAACCTGCTCGCTCTGCGGTACAACGACGAGACGACGATATGTCTGGCCTGTTTCATATGCGGCCAACTTCGCACGACCTGCGCAGGGGCAACGTCGAGATTATATATTGGAAAGAGGCTGCTTTTCAGGCTGTTGAAAAGCACTTCCCTGGGACGCTGCTTAATCATTGCGGGTTCGATTTATGGCAGAAGTGGTATGTGGATCGGGACGTGGAGACAAGCAAAGCGTACCCGTGGAGGGGACAAAAGCTGTTAAGTGAACCCTTGAGCACCTGTCTGGACAGCCAAGAGCGCCACGTGTCTGGGTGGGCTGTCCAGTTTACCTTCGAAGGAAGAACAGGGACATAATTGGGATGTACCGAGGACGTCAGATGTCTTGCGTGTCCCGACAGGCACTCGGTGGATTGGGAGACGCCGCCGTTCTGTAGAAAATTGTGCCCGCAGTGCGAGGTGCCAGTATGCCGCGACTGCACAGGTAAACTCAGGGATCACGAGGCGGCATCTTCGTTCTTCGACGGCGGGACCATCCCCATGAGTTTAGCTAACGACCATTACTACGGCCACGTGAGTCGATACATTGTGGATAACGACGTGGCGTGGCTGGAGTGCGCGGCGTGCTGTACGGTTTGGAGTACTATGTTGGTGTATTACCTGGAGGCGCCGTATGGCAATCTCATCGACGTGCCCCTCGGCAAGCCTGGAGCCAGAACGCAGGTGAAAGGGCAATCTGTTCAGCTTCTCCATGCCTTGGGACGACATCGAGAGATGTTGTCGCGAAGCTTCCCAGCACGCCGAAGAGATCCACGGGGACCGACTGAAGTTGCTGCAGGATGCTCTCGGAGTGCCACATTCAGAGGAAACGCTGGCGATGCTGGTGAACGTGCGCATCAAAGGGGGTAGCAAAGACTTGGCGCAGCACCTGAAAGGGCTGACGTTGCGCATTCCCGTCATGCGCAAATTGATGGAGCTCATGCGCGACAGCGGCTATCCAGGGTATGGCAACAACGGCCTGAACTCATTCGACAGAGTGGCAACCCGCCTCCACGAAATATATTTCCAGAAGTACGCAGAGAAATACGGGGAGGCGAAGTTCATCCCGCAGGCAGTGCAGGATGCGGTGCAACAGGTAGAAGGAGCTGCAGATTCCCTCGTTCAAGACAAACTGGCCACGCCTCCAGAGCCGGCAAGACGGGTCCAGGATTTCGTCTCAGCGTTGAGTCCGTCCTATATCGTCGCTGAGCGGAGCACCAGAGCCCAGTCGAACATCTCGGAGAATTGCAAGTCCGTTTTTGCCAGGTTCGGCGATGTCGACATCCAGAGTGGGACGGACCTGACGAATCAGCATACCGCCTGGTGCTTGGGCATGGCGTTTCCGTTCACGCTGCCGCGTGCTGTTGGCGGTTACGACGTCCCGCACCAACCTCGTTGGCGTCGACCAGAGACGAAAGATCTCCCAACTCCACGTGGGCTTCTGCACAGGTGGCTCGAGCCGTCAGTGGGCGTAGCCCAGTGGAAGTTACCGAACGCGCATTTTGCCATGGGGCCAGCGACCACAGTGAGGTTGTTCGATCTCACGCGCGGCTTGCCGCAGCGGATAGAAGGCCAGTTCCGACGCACTTGGGGGTTTGCGCCGGCCTTGTGGAATCGATATTTTCGTGAACGTGTCAATCTCGGAGCAAGCTTGAGCATCAAGAGAGGGGAACGTTTGCAAGGCCAAAGCGCAGAGAGCGTGGAGACTGACGCTGCCATTGCCGCTGCCGATTTACTCCAGAAGCTCGAGAAGGTTACTACACGTTACCGGATGGCAGACGCCGAAAAATCAACAATGATGCCAGTAAGCTGATTTTCGCTGTCGGCCTCGGCAACCTGCAGCGGCGACTCTTAGCTGATTTCCGCTATCGATGCCGGGCCATTCCAGGCGCGCAGGAGATTCGGACGAAGACTGGGCACCTGGGGATCTGGGCTTGCGCTAACTATGGGAATGGCATATTCTGTACTATTTCCCCAGGAGAGCGGCACAATTATCTAGCGCTCCGGCTCAGCAGGTACCGCCAGGACGATCCCTTCGTTGCAAGCGAGAGCAGGAGACAGCAGTGGGCAAGAAGCGATTCGCCGAGCCTGGAGCCGTCGCCAGAGGACGAGTTTGAGGTCCACATTCCTGGATATGACACGCGTCGCTTGTTCCTCGCAGAGGACCCCTTGGCCGCGTCCAACGCATTCTTCGTGCAGATCCGCACGGTCTTGGCGACGATGCTCGGAGTGCGCATGTGCCCTCGCTGTCCGCAGTGCTCTGAGTCTGGATCGCCGTGTCAGGACGCCCTGGGCAGCAACGCTGAAGCCATGGGAGGCATTGCCGGGCGCGTGGACGCTTTGTTCGGCGCCGTGGAGGCTCAGAAGACGACGGGGGGGCTGCATTATCATTTTTTCATGTTCGTTCAGCGTCTGCACCAGTTCGCCACGCTGAAGGAGATCGCGCAGAAAATCGAGGAAGGTCTCGTGAATGCGACGGAGCTGAAGCATTTCCTCGGGCAAATCTGTTGTGAGAGATACCCCGACGTGGACCAATTTGCTAGAGAAAGAACTTCGCTGGAGCAGAGCTTCCCGACATACTCGGAGTCGTCCGAATGCTCTGGGTCGTCAGCATGGGGGGAGTTGAAATTGGGCCGCTTGCCTCGGTTCTTGTATGATGACGCAAGAGCTGGTCTGCGCTCGTCCGCGCAGGGGGCTCCAGGGGAAGCTCAGAAGCTCGGCCTGAACTGCGACGACGCCACTTTCAAGGAGAAGTTCAACGGCGCTCTACAGTATTTCATGTGTCGGTGCCAGCACCACATTCATCGACTGGTGATGGATTCGAAGACCAAGCAGGAGAAGCGTTTGGTGCCCAACGCCTGCGCCTCCAAGAAGAACAAGAGAGAGTGCAAGCACGAGGCGCCGTGGACCAACAGAGTGTCTCCTGAGTGGATGACGGCGCCGTTGCTGGTTTGCAAGGGCATCGCCAAGAAGTTCACTTTGCGCACAAGCGGAGTCCGAAATTGGCTGGGGCAAACTCTCGGATTGCGCAATGAGGAGTGGCTGAACGGGTGCCTGCCGGGCCTGTGCGTCGCTTTTGCAGGGAGCAACAGTGACGTGAAACCCAATGGCCGACTGCCGATCACCGAGCAAACGCATGAGACGTGCTGCAAGAAGAAACGGTGCATCATGAAGAAACAGAGTCTGGGGAAAGCCACTCGAGCAATTCAGCGCACGCAGGTAGTTACGAATTGATATTTCGGGGGATACATTGGCAAGCGACAGCCTGCGGGCATTTTGGAGACCAAGAAATGCGTAGACAAGCTGTTTACTTTGAGGGCGAAGATACAGGGCAGAGGGAAAGCGGCGCAGCTCAGAGCAAGCAGCGGGGGACTGATAACGGAACTCGAGATGAACAGCACGTACCGAGGCGCCGTGGAAGTGTGCAACCTGTGCTGTAATCTGGACCAGAGAGACCTTCTGAAGGCAGAGTGCATCCGGACCTTCCACGAGCATGCGATTGATGGGCGGGCGTGGATGAACAAGTTGGAAACATCCCAGAATGGGTTGCAGATGAAGGACAGCAGCGTGACGACGTACGTGCCGCCGGCTCGCAAACCTCACGTGAGGACAGACCGATCGAGAGTGAACGAGTTCGACGCCTACGGATTTCGCCCTGTGCAGCACCCTTGGAAGTTGCTGTCGGCGTACGAGTTCTTGCGGCAGTGGAAGTGCGAACCACTACTGGTTCCGACGCACTACTTGAACCGCAACCTGGCACCGCGGACTGCGTGGACAAAAGAAGGCCAACAATTAATCAGGAGCAAACAGTACAAGGATGGGGAAGTCGCCGCCACGCCTGGAGAGCATTACATAGCAGTGCCACCCGAGACCGACGAGTATTTCGTGTTTCCGAGGGATGCAGGTGTCTTCTGCCACTCATGGGTTCTGGTCAGGAAAGCGAGGCCGGACGTGGTGGTCATCGAAGGCTTGCCCATGCCCAGCGTACACAAAAGTTCTACGTACAACGCTCAGTATTGCAGTTTATTTTTCCGTCCCTGGACGCTCTATGGAGGAGACGTGACTGTGCCTCACCTGAGTATGTTGGGGATGGAGTTGACGGTGCTGCGGCATTGGCAAGAGGCCCAGCACCAGTCGCCCCAGGTTCGAGCTTCGTGTAGGCTGACCAAAAAGACAACCTCAACAGGGACGCCATCGACGTTGGACAGCGTTTCCTGGAATACCGCCTGGGACGAGTACGTGCGCGGGAACGTGGTCAGCCAGGCAGCGGCGAAACTCATCCAGAGTTTCCTGCTGAATACGATGGCGTCGTCTGGCAAGGCGGCAGATGATCAGAGCGAGGCAGATGCGTCGGAAGAAGAGCAAGATATGCCTCCGCTGAGCCTCCCTGGTGGTAAGTTTCAACAACTGCTCCAATCGGCTAAAGAAGAGGACAGCCTCGGCGAGAAGTGGACCGCCTCGGCGAAAGCGAAGGTGAAAGCTTCGGAGAACAGCCGAGTGAAGAAAAGTGCCCGACTGCACGAGTATGAACAAAGCCACCGCATCGGAGAGCGTGTGTGGAAGACAGAAACCTCTGGCGTCGAGGCTGGCGACCGTGCATGTCCGGGACATATCTTCGAGGATGCATACCAAGACCACCTCGCAGCTGTATCCGCAAGTGGCACGAGCCAGCAGGCACGCGATGCTCCCTTCGACGAGAAGCGGGATGCTGCTGCTTCGTTCAACCCTGCAGGGAATGGGTTCACCAGCATCGACAAAGCGTTTGCTGCCATATTGGCGAGCTCGAAAATCCCGAACGAGAAACAGCGCCAGTTTCTCGAACACTTTGTTCGACGTTTGAAGATTGAGTGGCTGGAGAAGCAGCAGGGCAACGTGAACCAGAATTCCGAGGAGCCTCTGCTGGACGTAGTGCACGGATTTCCGGGCACCGGCAAAAGTGCTGTCATTGGCTGGATGCGGTACTTAATGGAGGAAGGTCTCGGCTGGGAGCACGGCGTTCAGTTCGTCTGCTTGGCGTTTCAAAATGCCATGGCGGCGCAGATCAACGGCCACACGGTGCACCACTGGAGCGGCATCCTGGCGCGGAACGACGACGGGAATGCCACAGGCGACAGGCACAAGCAGTCCATGAAGTGCGGGGCCCTGCGCGTGATCATCATCGACGAGGTCCCGAGGGCACCGAACGAGTCACTCCATGGAGTACATCGTTGTGTGCCCTCGGCGTGGTGTGAGTCGTTCGGGGTCCTCGTGTGTGGATTCTTGGGGCTCTTCCTCTTGGTGTACGTTTGTCGGGCCCTTCGTCCTGGTGTGAGGCGTTCGAGCTCCTCGTGGTGCGACTCGCGTTGGAGTTCGTGGTCGTGTGAGTCGTTCGGGCCCCTCGTCCTGGTGTGAGTCGTTCGGGCTGCACGTGGTGTGCGTCGTTCGGGCTCTTCGTCACCTCCAACGGCGGCGTCTGGGCAAATTCTGATCATTCTCTAGTGCGCCCCAGGGGTCTCCATGTTTGCAAGACCTGTCGAGGCAATGAGCATAGCTCAGCGCACACACACAAGAAGATATATGTTCTGGTGTGAGTCGTTCGGGGTCCTCGTGTGTGGATTGTTGGGGCTCTTCCTCTTGGTGTACGTTTTCCGGGCCCGTCGTCCTGGCGTGAGGCCTTCGAGCCCTTCCTGGTGCGAGTCGCGTTGGAGTTCGTCGTCGTGTGAGTCGTTCGGGCCCCTCGTCCTGGTGTGAGTCGTTCGGGCTGCACGTCGTGTGAGTCGTTCGGGCTCTTCGTCGCCTCCAACGGAGGCGTCTGGGCAAGTTCTGAGACTTCTCTAGTGCGCCCCAGGGGTCTCCATGTTTTGCAAAACCTGTCGAGGCAATGAGCATAGCTCAGCGCACACACAATAATATATATGTTCTGTATGCAACATTTCCAGGTGGGCATGATGTCCGCGGAGCTGCTGGGCACCCTGGAAAGAGTGGTCAGTGGCGCTGTCCGTGCCAGGGGCACGTACAAGAAGAGGGCGGGGGAATTGCATCGCGCCTTCGGGGGAGTGAACGTGGTCATGTGCGCTGATTTTTGGCAGTTGCACCCCGTGACGGGCGCCTTCCTGGCATCCAACCCTCTGGACGTGCCCGCAGGGTGCGCGCACCGCGCGTTGGGGCTGTTCTGGCAAGACGGCGTCGATAGCGTGCGATCTTTGTGGCAGTTGACCGAATTGATGAGGTGTGACGATGCATGGTGCAATTCGTTTCTGGGCCAGTGCAGAGTTGGAAATCTCAGCATGGGGGACTACAGCTACTTCCACGGGCTCCCGACGTTGACGTCCCCGAGCGCGGGTAACTGCGTGTGCAACGACGACGTGGTGGACGACCCAGTACTGGGCCCGCATCGCAAGACTTGGGGGGGGGGGGGCGCTTCACCGGAGGGTGCGCCGACATGGCAGCGCTTCTGAACTCGCCAGAGGGCGAGTGCGAAGAGTGCCGTGCGGAGCGAGGCAAGAGACAGAGTTCTGACCGACACGGACTCGCTGGCGCCAGAGCTTCGCATGAACCCATTCTGCGGCGCACCTGCTCTGTACACTTTCAACGTGCCCAGATACTTCGCGACGAACCTGCGCGCGAGGGAGTTTGCCAAGCAGAAGAACGTGCAGCTCTCGTGGTGCTACGCTCGAGATGTGCCGCTGCATCCAGGAGATCGCGATCTGCCGAGAGAGAAGTTGGACGAGAAGTTGTTCTCCTGGCTGAAGAGGCACGACCAGGAGACGGGCAACATTCCGAGCATCTACCCATTGGCGAAAGGCATGCCCATTCGGTTGACGGACAACGTCGATCGAAGCAGACAACTCTACAGGCACCGAAAGGGAGTGATTTACGGATGGACTCTGGCGCCTGATTGCAGTCCCCAGGAGAGCGAGGGGGAGTTCATATTGGATGGGTTGCCCTTGGTTATCTATATCCATTTCCCAGAAGCACAGTGGAGCATAGGGAAGCTGCCGACGGGCGTATGCCCGTTGAAGCGGAGATCCAGGACCTGGAAGGTCAACAAGCACACGGGCATCGAAGCCCGACGCGCGGGGTTCTGGATTCTCCCCGACTTCGCTTCCACCGCTCACATGATCCAGAGGGCGACGTTGGAAGCGGCATTCGCGGACCTGCAGCATTGGTCCAGCAGGGCGTCCATGACAGCTCGGATTGCTGCCTACGTATGCGTGTCCAGAGTGAAGCGATTGCCAAACATCTGCGTCATGCAGCCGTTCTCGACCTTTCTGTTCGGCCTCGGCAACCCAGTGGGGCCCGAGCGTCTGATGCGGAAGCTTTCTGGCCAGATCACAGCAGACGAGGCGATCCATGAATGGAGTGCGCTTGCTGACGAGGCCGCTGAAGCGGAAAAGGTGGACCCCATGGCGAGGAAGCACCTGTGCGCCTGCTGCTACCTCAAAGGGAAGGAGGAGTACATGCTCGACGCCCGCGACTTCGGCATGAAAGCAGCCGCCGACTTCTACGAGAAGTACGTGTCGCAGGGGAGGTGGACGAGATGCATGGACTGCGCGCGCGCGGTCGGCGCAAGGCCTCTTTGGGCTCCGCGAGCGGCCGAGGATTCCCAAAGAATGCCCGATGGAATCGCTGCAAGGACAGACCCGCCAGATCATTCAATATGCAAGCGGTGTGTGGAACGTGATTATTGGAAGAAGAGCCTGACCCCGCAGAGCCACGGGTGTGCTGCTTGCAAAGATGTTTTTGACGAAGGCGTGTGGGGTGCGGCTATTATGAGACATCATCGGTATGTCGATAGAGACCTCGTGTGCCCGGGCTGCACAAAGCGAGGGTTCGCGCCCGGCAACGTCGACGAGCATCAGTGTGAAGATTGCTTGGAGCACTTGGGCAGCCTCGCGTTCGACAAGAACGTGCTGTACAACGCGAAGAGGCGGGAGCAGGTCCGTTTGGTGTGCCTGGACTGTCAGACGAAGCTGCGATGTGGGAAGTGTACAACGGCGTATGCACTGAAGTACTGGTCGAAGGCTGAACGCAATAATCACGCGTCTTCAAAGGGCACAACTTTGGTTTGCAAAGCATGCCGTGCGCTAGGATTCGACCCGACGGATCTGGAGACGTACGTGTGCCAGAGGTGCACATGCAGGTTCGGCGCCCGGAAGTTCAACCAAACGCTACTGAGGCATCACAAGCATCGCAATCGCATGAAGCTACAGTGCAAGGAGTGCGTCGCTGACGTCGAAGAAAGAGTGCGCCACCAGCGCAAAGCACTGCAGAAGAGCCAGCGAAAGTGCAAGTGCCACTGCCGCATTCACCAGGCCAAATGCCCGCTGACCCCCGTCTTTTTCGGAGAGAAACGCTGGCCGGGCAGCGACGGAGCGATATCCGCCGACGACCGCGCGTTCTTGGACGAGTTGCAACCGATGCAAAGCCTGGGGACGATGAGGTTCGGCGCGGAGCTCGTCGTCTCAGTTGTATTACTGGCGACACTACCTGTGCTGCTGGTTTCTGTATTCTGTAATGGTGCTGGTTATTCTGCTCAGGTGATGGTGCTTTTTACTGTGCTCGCCGTTATTGCTTCTTATTCTTGGTGATTGCTGGGTTCTCTCGGGTGTCCAGCACTGGGATGAGATGGTATATAGTCTCTCGTGCTTTGGTTCTTTGGGGTTGATTAGTGTACTCCGTGATGGTGCTGATTACCGAGTTCTGGTGGGAGTGCGGGTCTCTGTACTCAGTGAAGGTTCATTGGTGAGATGGCGTTTGGATACAGTGGATTGGACGACTGGGGAGAGCGAGTGGGGAGACGAGATGTTTTTGTTCAATTGAGTTTTTGGTCGTGGGTTCGCTGGTACTGGTTACTGTATTCTGTACTGGTGCTTGTTATTCTGCTGAGGTGATGGTGCTGGTTAGTGTACTCGCCGCTACTGCCTCGGATACGGTGGATTGGACGACTGGGGAGAGCGAGTGGGGAGACGAAATGTTTCCTCAATTGAGTTTCTGTTCGTGGGTTCGCTGGTACTGGTTTCTGTATTCTGTACTGGTGCTTGTTATTCTGCTGAAGGGATGGTGCTGGTTAGTGTACTCGCCGCTATTGCCTCTTATTCTTGGTGATTGCGGGGTTCCTTCGTGTGTCTGGCGATGGGCTGAGATGGTGGATAGTCTCTTGTCCAGTACTGGGAGTACCTTGTGAGACACCGCTGCATCAATAATGGGTGGGTGTGGCCGCTAGCACAGTGCAGTGGATTCGTTCGGTGCTCTCCTTTTGGTGTGCGTAGTTCGGGCCCCCCCTCCTGGACAGAGTCGTTCGGGCCCGTCCTCGATGTGTCGGTCGTTCGGCGAGGGGCCCGAACGACTCACACTTGGACGGGCCCGAACGACTGACACCAGGGCGAGGGGCCCCAACGACGCGCACCACCTGCATTCTGGTCGAGGACGACCGCCTTCTGTCTTGCATCCCATCGCCTTTTCTTCCTCCTCTTCCTCCTCTTCGGCTCCTAGTCGTAGTAGTAGAAGTAGTACCAGTAGGATCAGTTGTAATACTGGTAGTAGTATGAGCGCTGCCTTCTCCTAGTGTGACTCGTTCGGGCTCCTCGTGTTGTGAGTCGTTCGGGACCCGCGTCGTGGTGTGAGTCGTTCGGGCTCCTCGTGGTGTGAGTCGGTCGGGCGCCTCGGCCTGGTATGAGTCGTTCGGGCCTCTCCTTGCGGTGTGAGTCGTTCGGGCTCTTCGTGGTGTGAGTCGTTCGGGCCCCTCGTCCTGGTGTGAGTCGTTCGGGCTCCTCGTGGGGCCTCCTGGGGGCTTCTTGGGGGCGTCTTGGGGCGTCTGGGGGGCCTCTTGGGGACCTCTTGGGGGTATCTTTGGGGCCTCATTGAGGCGTCGTGGTGCCTCCTGGGGACCTCTTGTGGGCCATCTGGGGACCTCTGGGGGCCACATGGTGCACCTCTGGGGGCCCTTTTGGGGGGCTTGTATGGGCGCTGCCCCTCCTCCTGGTGTGACTCGTTCGGGCTCCTCGTGGTGTGAGTCGTTCGAGGCCCGCGACGTGGTGTGAGTCGTTCGGGCTCCTCGTGGTGTGAATGGGTCGGGCGCTTCGTCCTGGTGTGAGTCGTTGGAGGCCCGCGTCGTGGTGTGCGTCGTTCGGGCTCCTCGTGGTGTGAGCGGGTCGAATGCGCGTCCTGGTATGAGTCGTTCGGGCTCCTCCTTGAGGTGTGAGTCGTTCGGGCTCTTCGTGGTGTGCGTCGTTCGGGCCCCTCCTCCTGGTGTGAGTAGTTCGGGTCCCCCCTCCTGGACAGAATCGTTCGGGCCCCTCCTCGAAATGTGAGTCGTTCGGCGAGGGGCCCGAACGACGCACACAAGGACGGGCCCGACCGTCTCACACCAGGGCGAGGTGCCCCAACGACGCACACCACATGCATTCTGGTCCAGGACGTCGCCGTCGTGTGAGTCGACAGAGTCGGTTACGTGTAGGACTGGAGAACGACCGCCTTCTGTCTTGCCTCCCATCACCTTCTCTCCCTCCTTCTCTTCCTCCTCTCCGGCTCCGAGTCCTAGTAGTAGAAGTAGTACCAGTAGGATCCGTTGTAGTTCTGGTAGTGTTAGTAGTAGCAGTAGTAGTAGTAGTAGTAGTAGTAGTAGTAGTAGTAGTAGTAGTAGTAGTAGTAGTAGTAGTAGTAGTAGTAGTAGTATTTGTAGTAGTAGTAGTAGTAGTAGTAGTAGTAGTAGTAGTAGGAGTAGTAGTAGTAGTAGTCGTAGTAGTGGTAGAAGTCGTGGCAGTACTAGTAGTAGTAGTAGAAGTCGTACTAGTAGTAGTAGTCGTAGTAGTAGTGACACTAGTGGCAGTAGTCGTAGTAGTAGTAGTAGCAGTAGTAGTAGTAGTAGTAGTAGTAGTAGTAGTAGTAGTAGTGGTAGTCGTCGTAGTACTAACAGTAGTAGTACTAGTAGTAGTAGAAGTAGTAGTACGAGTAGTAGTAGTAGGAGTAGTCGTAGTAGTTTTAGTAGTAGTAGTAGTAGTAGTAGTAGTAGTAGTAGTAGTAGTAGTAGTAGTAGTAGTAGTAGTAGTAGTAGTCGTATTGGTAGTAGTAGTAGTAGTGGTATTTCCAGTCTGTAGTGCAACGAGTATGAGTAGTAGTAAAATTACAAGTAGTAGTAATCGTAGGGGACAGGGTAGTAGTATATGTCTTTTGGAAGCTGCTCGGAGGCTTCCTGGGGCGTCTTCGGCGCCTCTTGGCGCATATTTGGGGGCCTCTTGGGGGTATCTGTGGAACCTCCTGGAGGCGTCGTGGTGCCTCCTGCGGATCTCTTGTGGGCCATCTGGGGACCCCTTGGGGCCATATGGTGGGCCTCTGGGGGCCCTCTTGGGGGGCTTGTATGAGCGCTGCCCCTCCTCCTGGTATGACTCGTTCGGGCTCCTCGTGGTGTGAGTCGTTCGAGGCGCGCGTCGTGGTGTGAGTCGTTCGGGCTCCTCGTGGTGTGAATGGGTCGGGCGCCTCGTCCTGGTAGGAGTCGTTCGGGGTCCTCCTTCTGGCGTGAGTCGTTCGGATTCTTCGTGATATGACTCGTTGGGGCCCCTCGTCCTGGTGTGAGTCGTTGGGGCTCCTCGTGGGGCCTCTTGGGGGCCTCTTCGGGGCCTCTTCGGGCCTCTTGGAGACCTCTTCGGGGCCTCTTGGGCCTCTTGGGGGCCTCTTGGAGGCCTGTTGGGGGCCTCTTGGGGGCCTCTTGGGGGCCTCTTGGGGGCCTCTTGGAGGCCTCTTGGGAGCCTCCTGGGGGCGTCCGAGAGCCTCTTGGGGGCCGCTTGCGACTTCGGCAGAAACGTAAATGAACGCTACCCCCCGAGAAGGAGAACATGAACCCAAAACCTTCGTAACATCAATGTTTTTGAAAAGAAGGAAGGGGGGCGCTGCCCCCTCAGAAGGCCAAAATGGGGCCGAAACCGTAGTACAATCAATGATTTTGGCTTCACAGAAGTGGAGAGGGATATGCGTGCGCCCCCCCGTCGGGGCCAGAATCCTCGTGAGGATCGTCGTTTTTTGGCCCTCCCAGGCGTCGAAGAAGACCCCCCCTGGCGACCCGCGGGAATCCTTCTCCAGGCCCAGGGGGAGGGGGTAGGGGGAGGGGTGAACCCCTCCCCGAAGGGGAAGAAGGGGGGTTGGGGGGTTGAGGACAGAGAAAGCTCGCTAAACCACTCACGCCCAAAGGGCTGGTGGGACTACAGCGACGACTACTAGTACTACTACAACAACTACTACTACTGCTACTACTACTACTACTACTACTACTACTACTAGTACTACTACTACTACTAGTACTACTACTACTACTGCTACTGCTACTACTACTACTACTACTACTACTACGACTACTACTCCTACTATTACTACTACTACTACTACTACTACTACTACTACTACTACTACTACTATTACTACTACTATTACTACTAGTACTGCTACGTTTGCTACTACTACTACTACTACTACTACTACTACTATTACCACTACTACTACTACTACTACTACTTCTACTACTACTACTACTACTACTACTACCACAATTACCACTACTACCACTACTACCGCTACTGCTATAACATCGGCGATGAGGAGAAGGAGGAGGATGGCGTTTACCGTTACTATTCATATTGCTCTCCTCGGGGCTCCAACTCCTAGGTAGGGTCGCTCTGGGATAAGTTGTATCTTCAGCTCGCGTGCGTTCCGAAGCTTGGAGGCATTTTGGGGCCCGCTTGAGATTCTCTTGGGCTTCATTCGGTGGGGCTGTGCGTCGCCCATTCTCTTTTCGGCCTCGTTTGGAGCGCCACTTTCATACTCCAGTCAAGCCTTGGTGTTCGATTTCGGCATGCCTGAGCAACGCTGGCCCGGCACGTGCCATTCCAAATGCCTCAGCCACCCTGGCTCGGCAATCTTATCGCACTGTATTCCGTTCCTGGCTTGATATTGCGGGGCTGAGTGTCGCCCATTCTTCTTTTCGGCCTCGTTTGGAGTGCCAAGTACTGATGTCGTTCACGGACTTGTGTTGATTCGGCATGCCTACGCCATGCTGGCTCGGCATTTCCCCTCACAGATGCCTCGGCTGCGCTAGACTATGCTATGCTGTGCTGCGCTGCGCTATGCTATGATATGCTGTTATATGCCGTGCTCTGCTATGCAGTGCTGCGCTATGCTATGATATGCTATGCTATGCTGTGCTATGCTGTGCTGTGCTGTGCAATGCTGCGCTATGCGTTGCTATGCTAAGCTATTCTTCTTTTCGGCCTCGTTTGGAGTGCCAAGTACTGATGTCGTTCACGGACTTCTGTTGAGTCGGCATGCCTACGCCATCCTGGCTTGGCATTTGTCATCACAGATGCCTCGGCTGCGCTAGGCTATGCTGTGCTGTGCTGTGCTGTGCTGCGCTATGCTATGATATGTTATGATATGCTGTGCTCTGCTATGCTATGCAGTGCTGCGCTATGCTATGCTATGCTGTGCTATGCTGTGCTATGCTGTGCTGTGCTGTGCAATGCTGCGCTATGCGTTGCCATGCTATGCTTTGCTATGCCATGCTATGCTGCGCTGTGCAATGCCAGGGGTGGAAGAGGAAACTCGTTAAACCACCGATGCCCTAAAGGGCTGGTGCGATTGGACGGTCGACGCTTTGGAGATCTCCAGCGTCCGTCAGCCTTGCAACTGCTGCCGTCGTTGTCGTCAATGCTTGGCTCGAGGTCCAGCTTTCCATTGCGCGCTAGAGTCAGTAGCGTTCGAGGGCTGCGGGCTCGTGGTCCAATGGCTGCAGTTTCTCTGGAGGAGGTCAGTGCTGTCCAGAACGCATGGGCTTGCGCAGTCCAAACCATCTCTGACGTGTTCAGGGCGAACGGCGACTTCGACAGAGTTGCGTGGAAGGCAATATGCGATTTGTACGCTTACGGGTCGACCGCGGTGCTTTTCCGGGCGGCAGCCGCTACCGAGCACCATTTCCACCACACTGCCGAGGATGCTGTGTCCTTCTTTGTGGGCGGCCCCAAGGATTATGCTCGAGACGGGCGGAGCCACGGCGTAGCGATCAATGCTGGGAAGGGTTGGCAGAGTTGCGTTTGCGACAACCACCAAATAGAGCTGAAGGGCGAAGTCGCCATCGCCATGGGCATCTACTTGCTCACGTGCGCCGTGACCGAAGAGGTGTTCAAACTTGAGTATACGTTTGGCTTCCAACGCTGCGGTGATGGCGTGGTGAGAATTTTCTTGCATCAGTCCTCGCCTCCCACGCTCGTCGAAGCCGCGCAGTTACATGCATCCTGATGGAGGCCGCGCTGCAAAGAGGATGCGCAGGGTGAGCGCCGCATTGTGGGCGTCAGGCCCTCACGGCTGTGAATTAGTCGAGCGGGGGGCCGCCGTTAGGGCGGCAGAATCGAGCTCGCCCGCAACGCCACCCATGATATTCGAGACGCCCGCCTGTGGCAAAGATCCCGTGGAGCACCGTTCGGGGAGGCGTTCTCGTTAGGACAGAAGGGTTCATGACGTGTTTGAGAATATGAGGACGCCTGGTTGACGCGGGGTTTCGAGGTCGCCTTTGAGACGGCCCTCAGCGATTGGGGGAGCGGGAATCGTCGGCGGACGCGGTGAAAGGGGCCCTCGATGCAGGCGCCCAGTGATGCGCCATGGGGCCTTGGCCTGGTCGTGCGCTGCGGGGGCGCGGGCGGACATCGCGGAACAGAATGCAATGCTGCGCCGTGTTCTGTCGGACCTTGTGGGTTCAGACGTCACGGGCGCCATGCTCCGCTCACTATGATTTCTCAGTGCGCCTTCGGACTCGGGCGATGCCAGTGATGCTATCCAATTTGATCGCGAGTATTGTCAGCTTTCGCAGCTGGTCCCTCTCCATTCGCAATGTACATTCACGGATACATGGAAAAGGATACCTCCTTATCTCTCCTGTTCCTCCCTCCCCCCTGTTTGAACTATCCTCGTCCCTCCTATATTCCCTGCCCCGCCCTGCTTTTCTCCCTCGTCATCCAGCGCAAAGATCTCGACGAGTATAGTGGACCATGCTCTTGTTAAAGGCCGCGCCCAGTATCCGCATTATGTTTTTGGAAATCATTTGATGTCGTTCTCGCGCGGGGCCAAGGGAGCTCCCGAGACGGCCTGCACGTGTTCTTCATATCGCTGTTCTTTGCGGTGTTACGTCGCATTCGCGGGCGCGGAACGTTTTCCGCAAGCGATGTTTTGGAGAGTCTGGACAGCAGCCCAGAAATTAGGAAAAGGCTTCGTGCGGAGACAAGAGATGCCCCCGAGGCGAATTTCGTGCGCTTCCTTTCAGAAGCATCCGCAAGAGTAATGATCGTAGGCTTCGCCGCCGGGTCCCTTCCAAACGTTGCTTCCGCTGATGTCGGATGGCCGACATGGAAAAGAAGTAGAGGCACAACAAGAAGTAGGAGAGGGCGGGGGATGGCCAACGATGACAATCATACGAAGACTCATTTCCCGAATTCTGCACGGTCCGTGTCTGAAGACATGATGCTCAGTTCGGCCCGAGTCTGCGCGATCGGACAACGCCTTGCGCGGGGCAAACGTAGCCCCTGGGGTGTATGTTCGGCGATGCCTTTGCATTGTGCGGGTGCACTTTTTGTAGCGAGTGGTCCGTCAGGCTGTCGTGCGGAGCCAAACGTGCTCGCGATGTGGCTTGTCTTTGCCGCTGCTGTTCTCTATTTGCAGGGTGCGCCCGTGCCTGGCGTGGGCTGCGCACAGCTAGGGGGGGGGCTCATAGCGCGGTGGGTCTCCTCGTCGCTCAAAAGTGCACGTTGCTGGTGCTCCGGAATCTGCTCATGTTGTAGTGGCCTCCGTCCGATGCCGCCGGTCCAGGGGCTTCCTGGTGCTGAGTGCTGTCTCTCGATCTATGCGGTTCCCTGTCAGCTTTTTCACTTCCGTTCCCTCGTTGATGGTAATTATGATGACTAGGAAGCGGGAATAGGAAGAGCAGGAGGAGGAGGAGGAGGAGGAAATTGACGAGGAGGAGGACGAGGAGGAGGTGGAAGAGGAGGAGGGGGAGGGTGGAGAAAATGCACCAGGAATCGGCGGCGGGATGCGTGAGTGACGATGATGATGATGTTGACGATGATCATGGTGATGGTCATGATGATGGTGTGGGTGTTGGTGGCGGCGGTGATGTTATCGGTTTTTATGATTATAATGATGATGATCAACGGGTAGAGGAGGAGGAGGCAGAGGAGGAGGAGGAGGAGGAAGTGGGGGACGATAAGGCTTCTTGGGGTTTCTTGGGAGTATCTTGGGCGCCTCTTGGGCGCCTCGTGGAGCTTCTTGGGCGTCTCTCGGGGCCCTTCTCGAAGGTTGCTGCGAGCTTATTGGATGGCCTTATTTTGGGGGGTCCCCCCGAAGGGGAATAATTCGAGATTGACGAGGAAACCTGCGAGCACCTACAGCCACTGGGCCAGTGGGGTCGTCAGATGAGAAGTTCGCTGTCTGTCTTGGGCTGCAGCGACATGCTGAACAAATCGTTGAAGCCACCCCTGTCTCGGTGCCCGTTGTCTTTCTTTTGGCTTGAAGAGCGGGGTCCAAGTTTCACTTGGCTTACGTGGTCACGCTCATCTGCCTTTTTACAAGGATCTGGCGCTTTCTCTGTGCCTTTCGGCCCTTCATTTTCGGCGCGATGTCCTCTGGCGCCGAAGAGACGCGCGAGCTCGACGCCCCGAACCCCGCTGTGGCGGAGAGCGCCCGAGCTCCCCGCACGCCAGTGTGCCAGTCGCGCAGCCGGTCCAGGAGTCGCCATTCTTTGAGCGACCCGCCACGTTCGCCGTGGGATCGGCGGCAAAGCGATCGCGCGGCATGGTGCGATGAATCGTGGGATGGCCAGCCCTGGGGGGGCGCTTGGCGGAGTTCCTCACGCGAGGACACGCGTAGCGATCAAGTGGATGAGTGGCCGGGTGAGACGTCTAACCGTTGGTCCCAGTGGTATCAGCGAGACGGTGGCGTCCGCCACAGCAGCCGGATCGACAGTTGGGGTTTCATAGACCAGGACGTCGAGGACACATGGAGCGATCAAGTGGGCGAGTGGCCGGATGAGGCGACGAACCATGGGTGCCATCGTCATCAGCGAGACGGTCGTGTCCGCTACGGCGGCTGGGTCGACAGTTGGAGTTTCACCGAGGAGAAGGTCGAGGACGCATGGAGCGATCAAGTGGGCGAGTGGCCGAATGAGGAGTCGAACCATGGGTGCCATCGTTATCAGCGAGACGGTCGCAGCGATTATGACGGTGGCTGGGTCGACAGCTGCGATTCCATCGAGGAGGGCGAGAAAGGGGGCGAGGAAGAGCAGCCGTTGCACTGCGTCCTCTCAGAAGAACCGTTCGGAGCCTTCAACGCTGCCGCCGTGGTGATTTCGGTTTCCCCCAAGGTGAGAGTCGTCGGGTCGTCTGCCGGGGGGGTCAGATGGGTTCGTGGTGTCGGTGGGGTAGTTTCCTGTACTGAAGCATTCAACCATCAGGTGTGTCATTGTCAACCCTTGGTTGACGCGTGATTAGATTCCAACCGCCGATGCTGCCAGAATGAGGCCATGTTGCAACGCCATGATCATCCCCAGCCTTCCCGCAGGTTTTTTCTGATTACCCCCCGTCCAGGATGGCGCCCATTCAAGTCCTCTTGTCCAAGTTCAGGCCCCCGTTGCATTCTGAACGTCTAGATAGAGAACGTTGTCGAGAGCACAAGAAACCCGGTTCATGACAAACGGTTCGTGACAAACGAGTTGAAATTCAGCTTCTGATACCCTGAGGTGTCGTGTGCCAAGCCGCCGGGCACGTGGAAGAGGGCCGACGTCACGTTATGTTCGGGCGGTCAGTCGTTTCAAGGCGTCGCCTGGGGAGAGGCAGCAGCTCCATGGGGTGGGAGTGCCGGGGCGTGGTGGGGGGCGTGGTGGGGGGTGTCGGACGGTTTTGGGCGAGAAATGGTGGGGTGGGGGTCCCAAAAACAGAGGCTCCATGGGGGGAGTGCCGGGGGGGTGCGGGGCGTGGTGGGGGGGCGGTATTGTTTTGGGTGAGAGATGGTGGGGTGGGGGGGTCAAAAAAACAGAGGCTCCATGGGGTGGGAGTGCCGGGGCGTGGTGGGGGGGCGCAGTGGGGAGTGTCGGTCGGTTTTGGGCGAAAAATGGTGGGGTGGGGGTCCCAAAAAACAGAGCTCCCGTGGGGTGGAGTGCAGGGGCGTGCGGGGGGCGTGTTTGGGGTGTTTTCTTCGGTGTCGGGCGAAAAATGATGGGGCGGGGGGGTTCAAAAACAGAGGCTCCATGGGGTGGGAGTGCCGGGGCGTGGTGGGGGGCGTGGTGGGGGGTGTCGGCCGGTTTTGGGCGAGAAATGGTGGGGTGGGGGGTCCCAAAAACAGAGGCTCCATGGGGTAGGAGTGCCGGGGCGCAGTTGGGGGCGTGGTGGGGGGTGTTGGTCGGTTTTGGGCGAGAGATGGTGGGGTGGGGGGTCCCAAAAACAGAGGCTCCATGGGGTGGGAGTGCCGGGGCGTGGTGGGGGGCGTGGTGGAGGTGTCGGTCGGT
>CAUYUJ010022175.1:52282-112282 GCA_963575745.1 Prorocentrum cordatum
AGGGTGGAGGGTAACAAAAACACAGAGGCTCCATGGGTTGGGAGTGCCGGGGCGTGGTGCGGGGCGTGGTAGGGGGTGTCGGTCGGTTTTGGGCGAGAGATGGTGGTGTGGGGGGTCACAAAAACAGAGGCTCCATGGGGTGGGAGTGCCGGGGCGTGGTGCGTGTCGGTCGGTTTTGGGCGAGAAATGGTAGAGTGGGGGGTCGCAAAAACAGAGGCTCCATTGGGTTTGAGTGCCGGGGCGTGGTGCGGGGCGTGGTAGGGGGTGTCGGTCGGTTTTGGGCGAGAGATGGTGGGGTGGGGGGTCCCAAAAACAGACGCTCCATGGGGTGGGAGTGCCGGGGCGTGGTGCGCGTCGGTCGGTTTTGGGCGAGAAATTGCGGGGTGGGGCCCCCCAAAAACAGAGGCTCCATGGGGTGGGAGTGCCCGGGCGTGGTGCGGGGCGTGGTAGGAGGTATCGGTCGGTTTTGGGTGAGAGATGGTGGGTGGTGGGTCCCAAAAACAGAGGCTCCATGGGGTGGGACTGCCGGGGCGTGGTGCGGGGCGTGGTAGGGAGTATCGGTCGGTTTTGGGTGAGCGTGGTGGGGGGCGTGGTGGGGGTGTCGGTCGGTCTTGGGCGAGAAATGGTGGGGTGGGGGGTCCCAAAAGCAGAGGCTCCACGAGGTGGGAGTGCCGGGGCGTGGTGTGGGGCGTGGTGGGGGGTGTCGGTCGGTTTGGGTGAGAAATGGTGGGTGGGGGGTCCCAAAAACAAGCCGCTCCATGGGGTGGAGAGTGCCGGGGCGTGGTGGGAGGCGTGGTGGGGGGTGTGTCGGGTTTTTTGGGTGAGAAAATGGCGGGGTGGGGGTTCCCAAAAACAGAGGACTCAATGGGGTAGAAGTGCCACGGGGGGTAGTTTGGGGCGTGGGGGGTGTCGGTCGGTTTGGGTGAGAATGGGGGGTGGGGGTCAAAACAGAGGCTCCATGGGGTGGGAGTGCCGGGGCGTGGTGGGGAGCGTGGTGGGGGGTGTCGGTCGGTTTGGGCGAGAAATGATGGGGTGGGGGGTCCCAAAAACAGAGGCTCCATGGGGGGGGAGTGCCGGGGCGTGGTGGGGGGCGTGGTGGGGGGTGTCGGTCGGTTTTGGGCGAGAAATGGTGGGGTGGGAGGTCTCAAAAACAGAGGCTCCATGGGGTGGGAGTGCCGGGGCGTGGTGGGGAGCGTGGTGGGGGGTGTCGGTCGGTTTTGGGCGAGAATGGTAGGGTGGAGGGTCACGAAAACAGAGGCTCCATGGGGTAGGAGTGCCAGGGCGTAGTTGGGAGCGTGGTGGGGGGTGTCGGTCGGTGTTGGGCGAGAAATGGTAGGGTGGGGGGTCTCAAAAACAGAGGCTCCATGGGGTGGGAGTGCCGGGGCGTGGTGCGGGGCGTGGTAGGGGGTGTCGGTCGGTTTTGGGCGAGAGATGGTGGTGTGGGGGGTCACAAAAACAGAGGCTCCATGGGGTGGGAGTGCCGGGGCGTGGTGCGTGTCGGTCGGTTTTGGGCGAGAAATGGTAGAGTGGGGGGTCGCAAAAACAGAGGCTCCATTGGGTTTGAGTGCCGGGGCGTGGTGCGGGGCGTGGTAGGGGGTGTCGGTCGGTTTTGGGCGAGAGATGGTGGGGTGGGGGGTCCCAAAAACAGACGCTCCATGGGGTGGGAGTGCCGGGGCGTGGTGCGCGTCGGTCGGTTTTGGGCGAGAAATTGCGGGGTGGGGCCCCCCAAAAACAGAGGCTCCATGGGGTGGGAGTGCCCGGGCGTGGTGCGGGGCGTGGTAGGAGGTATCGGTTGGTTTTGGGTGAGAGCCCTGACTCTCCATGTGGGACCCTGGGGGGCACAAGCAAAGCAACTTTCAATGATAGGTTTTCACGCACATGGAAGGTGTTCTAAGTTACAAATTTCACAGCATAGAAGGTAACCTTCCATGTTACGTATTTGGTAACATGGTAAGTTGGGCTGTCCATGTACGTTACACCGGAACTAGCTACCATGAGCGCATTTGGTGTTAAAGTTGTACGTGTGCTTCGATGTGTTGGCCCCATGAGTGGTTAGTTGTGGTTTTGGTTTGTAAGTGCGGGCGCGGCTGCGCGCGTTTTCGTCTGTTCATCTTCACACGCATAAAAAAAAACATCCGCACCACCACCATCATCGACATCATTATCATCAACGCCATCATCATCAACATGACTTCCATCAACATGACTTCCTGGTTATTAAGGCACCACGTGTACTCGTGTTCTCTTCCTGGAACAATGATATTATGATCACAGTTGCGCGCGGATCGCGGGGTCTGGCGGACGGGGCCGAAGGCTTGAGAAGAATAGTGAAGCCATTGGGCCCTGAGAGGCCCTGGAGCCCCAGAGGCCGCGAGAACCCACGAGATTTCGGCACGCCCCTCGCGCGGATCGCGGGGTCTGGCGGACGGGGCCGAAGGCTTGAGCAGAATAGTGAACCCATCGGGCCCTGAGAGGCCCTGGGACCCCAGAGCCCACGAGAGCCAGAGAGATTTCGGCACAACGCTCGCGCGTATCGCGGGGTCTGGCGGACGGGGCCGAAGGCTTGAGAAGAATAGTGAACCCATTGGGCCCCGAGAGGCCCTGGGACCCCAGAGCCCGCGAGAGCCCACGAGAGCCCGAGAGATTTCGGCACACCCCTCGCGCGGATCGCGGGGTCTGGCGGACGGAGCCGAAGGCTTGAGAGGAATAGTGAACCCATTGGGCCCTGAGAGGCCCTGGGACACCAGAGCCCACGAGAGCCCGCTAGAGCCCACGGGATTACGGCACACCCCTCGCGCGGATCGCGGGGTCTGGCGGACGGGGCCGAAGGCTTGAGAAGAATAGTGAACCCATTGGGCCCTGAGAGGCCCTGGGGCTCCAGAGTCCACGAGAGCCCACGAGAGCCCGAGAGATTTCGGCTTACCCCTCGCGCGGATCGCGGGGTCTGGCGGACGGGGCCGAAGGCTTGAGAAGAATAGTGAACCCATTGGGCCCTGAGAGGCCCTGGGACCCCAGAGCCCACGAGAGCCCGCTAGAGCCCGAGAGATTTCGGCACACCCCTCGCGCGGATCGCGGGGTCTGGCGGACGGGGCCGAAGGCTTGAGAAGAATAGTGAAGCCATTGGGCCCTGAGAGGCCCTGGGACCCCAGAGGCCACGAGAGCCCACGAGATTTCGGCACAACGCTCGCGCGGATCGCGGGGTCTGGCGGACGGGGCCGAAGGCTTGAGAAGAATAGTGAACCCATTGGGCCCTGAGAGGCCCTGGGACCCCAGAGCCCACGAGAGCCCACGAGAGCCCAAGAGATGTCGGCACACCCCTCGCGCGGATCGCGGGGTCTGGCGGACGTGGCCGGGGGCTTGAGAAGAATAGTGAAGCCATTGGGCCCTGAGAGGCCCTGGGACCCCAGAGCCCACGAGCGCCCGCTAGAGCCCGAGAGATTTCGGCACACCTCCGCGCGGATCGCGGGGTCTGGCGGACGGGGCCGAAGGCTTGAGAAGAATAGTGAACCCATTGGGCCCTGAGAGGCCCTGGGACCCCAGAGCCCACGAGAGCCCGCGAGAGCCCAAGAGATGTCGGCACACCCCTCGCGCGGATCGCGGGGTCTGGCGGACGGGGCCGAAGGCTTGAGAAGAATAGTGAACCCATTGGGCCCTGAGAGGCCCTGGGACCCCAGAGCCCACGAGAGCCCACGAGAGCCCGAGAGATTTCGGCACAACGCTCGCGCGTATCGCGGGGCCTGGCGGACGGGGCCGAAGGCTTGAGAAGAATAGTGAAGCCATTGGGCCCTGAGAGGCCCTGGGACCCCAGAGCCCACGAGAGCCCGCTAGAGCCCGCGAGATTTCGGCACACCCCTCGCGCGGATCGCGGGGCCTGGCGCACGTGGCCGAAGGCTTGAGAAAAATAGTGAGGCCATTGGGCCCTGAGAGGCCCTGGGACCCCAGAGCCCACGAGAGCCCGCTAGAGCCCACGAGAGCCCGCTAGAGCCCACGAGATTTCGGCACACCCCTCGCGCGGATCGCGGGGCCTGGCGCACGTGGCCGAAGGCTTGAGAAAGCAAGTGGGCTTCTGAGGCACGCGACCTTGGGACGTCAAACACGTCCCTTGAGCAAGTTGCAGCGTCTGCCCAGCGGGTGGGCTGACTGAAAGAGGGGGCGAGGGGGAAGACGGAGGATACAAGGACGGAGTAGGATGAAGGAGAACAGCAGTCAGGCTGGAGGACGATACTCTTCAGTACCATCCTGCAGGTGCGCTTCAAATTCACCTGCACATGCGAACGCGACGTCGCGCCTTCAATCTGGCCCTGCGCGTGAGAACCTTTCCCCGGGAACTCGTGAGGCCAAGGAGCCACCGTCTCAAAACAGTTCGGCTGCTCGTTGCTGGATGAGTCTTTCCAGCAATCCTAGAAATCAGCCCCACAAAGCTCTCGTGTTTGTACACCCAGGTCGTGCGAGGATTGATCCTGGTGCGGTGGGCGTTTCTGATGCCCTCCTCCCAAAAATGGTGTTTTGGCTTCAACTGGCACCGAAGCCGACGACTGCGGGCATACACTTCAGCCAAAAGGGCCCACGACCGCAAAAATTGGAGACCATTGTGCAACATCTTGCTAGCCTGGTCTTGACTCAGGGATGGTCCAGCAGCATGCATGACACTCTGCACGCCTGCCCACCCTACAAAAGAGTTAATTAAAACCTTATCTTGCTCTGAATGAAAGCCTGGCTGAGATTGCAAATACCATGTTAAAAATCTACAAACCACGGCCGTGTTGTGAGCCTTACCCTTGAAGTCTGGCCATTGGCCGTTCTGGGATTTAATTGATAGCCGACGCAGGGGGAACGCACGTTCTGAATGTTGCACCCCATTGTTTTTCGCCCAATCAACGAAATCGTAATAGATCAAACGAAGTGCCGACTCCATTCTGCGTTCCCAAGACCCAGGCTGACCTTGAGATTTTACTTCTGCGACGCGGACCAGACCATTCCCGGCAAGCCACCCAGCGACGCCTAGATGATCACAATGGAGAAAATCAACGGACAGCATATCTAAAGTGAAACCTCTGATCTTTGTCAATGGTGGCGGCGTCGCGAACGAAGCCATATATTGAGCTAGGGACCTGCGATCTCTCCTTTGCCACGCGCCGCGCCTGAAATCTCCAAAATACAAGGGCCCACTATCTTTTGATGCATTGCACAAGTAGCAACAAGAGTTCACCCCGTACCAAAATGGCATTTCAAACGCTTCTTTGCAATACTTCTGATCAGCAAGAAAATTTGTGAGGAAGCCCCGCAAGCCAACGTCGTCGCTAACAGGTGCAAGCCACTGCCCCGCGTACCGCTCCCTGTAAGTTCCATCCCCTGCAAACGATCTATTCGCATGGTCACGGTCTGGCCAGCGGCCGCTCACGATGCAATTCATGGACCATTGAACGACGTCATACAGGAATCTGAGCGAGTCATCCCGGAGCCACTTCAATACAATGCACGCCACGAGAAGGACAGCATCGAAGTGGTGCCAGGACACAGGAGACGACAAAGACTGTACCAATGCAGATAATGGCGATAGGCCCCTCTTGCAGCAAACGTCGTCGCCATGAAGCGTAAGGGGGCAGCACCACTGTGGATATCTCAAGATCTCGTCTTTGTCAGGATGATCGTTGAACCAAGCCTCGCGAGAACCAACATCAGCCCAATATTGAATCCTCGCTCCCTCGGTCCCGAAAACCTTGATGAACTCGCCCCGGTTCTCCGAATACAGTCGAGCAAATATTTCGTGTGGAAGTAAAATCCCAACATGTTTGACATCGGTGCCAATCTCCCCCTTTTTCATGAATGGCATGGGAAATGTATACGGATCCAAATCACAAATGTTGTTGCAGAATCGCCTACAATGACTAGTCAAGTCTCTCTCAGGATTCTGGATGGTCAGAGAACCGAGGTGCTGGGTTGCCAGCGACATACGACCCTCCTTGCAGGCCGCAGCAGCCTCCCTGATGACATCCGTGCAGAATCTCTCCTGGCGCGCCGAGGCCAGCCGGGGAGACGAGCGCGGCAGGCGACAAGAAGAATGAGCAATATGCAAAAGAACACCACGATTGCGGTCGCATTGAAATTGATGTCTGCGTGGAGCAGATGAATCCAACGCGAAAGCACAGTACCAGTACAAATGGAGGGGGTGGAGGATAAGGAGACTGTGAGGAGCAATGGGAACAGGAGTACGGAGGCAGAGCGTGGAGACGGGGGCCTTGGAGGAGGATAAGGAAGATGGGGTTGGACGGGGTTCGTGCGACGAGTGCTCGGAAGAGCAATGGCGTGAGAGTGAGGGTTTCCCGAAACTCTCGCGCCTCGACGCGGGGTCCAAGGTCATCTGATTCATGCGGTTTAACCTTGGTCCGAAACGTGAAAGGCCCTCTGAAGAGACCCATTGTTTTTGCTATCATTTCTCCGAGCTCCAGTTGGCTGAGATACTAGCTGCAGCCCCTGAGTAATTCAAACTCTGAGCTGGTCCGAAGGGAGGGCGGCGGGGCTCCCCACAAGAAACTTGTCGAATCAGTAGTTGATGAAAAGCCCCCTGCGGATCATCATCTCCTGGGCGCAGCGGCAGGAGCGGGCACGAGGGAACAAGGAGATAGAGCGACTGGATGGGGGGGGCGATCTGACCGAGAGTGTATTTCGGAGACACCGTCGTCACACCAAGACTTGCACCCCACATTTATCTGAGGAGATTTGGGAAGGTTTCGCATTTCGATTCGGTTATATGTTTGATCGAACGTATATATGTGTATGTATGTATGTATGTACGTACGTACGTACGTACGTACGTACGTACGTATGTATGTATGTATGTATGTATGTATGTATGTCTGTGTGTGTATGTATGTATGTATGTATGTATGTACGTATGTACGTATGTATGTATGTATGCATGTATGTATGTATGTATGTATATATGGATATCTGATTTCGTGGTGTCTGACTTCGGATTTCGAGGTGGGGCTCTTGATTCCGAACTTCGGAGTTCGGATTCTGGACTCTACCCCCTCTTTAATCATTTGTCAAGGGACGGCGGCTGTCTCCGACTACCTCGTGCGAATCAGATGTCATTGCGCAACTCTGAACATAAGTTGTTTTGCTCTTGCGCAATGGCGCAAGCAATATCATGTTTTCCGAGTGTCGATTCGCACTACTGCCTTCAAGTACCCTCTGGCAAAAGCAGCCTGAGCGGAGGGTGAGGATGAGGATGAGGATGTTGTTGGTCATTATGTTGAGGATGATGGTGATGAGGATGACGATGAGAATGACGATGAGGATGAGGACGAGGATGAGGATGATAATCGGAGATTGGCGGAGGAGGAGAGGAAGGGGTAAGGCGCCCCGGAGGCGCAGCGGCTACTCCTAGGCCGAGGATGCGGCCCTCGACGCCTCTGGGTCGTACAAGTCCCGGACGCCGACCCACTCCTTGGAGTCGCTACGCAAGCGGATGATGGCTGCCTTCGGCGTCTTCAAGTCTACGTTGGCCTCGTCGTTGTTGGCCTGGCTGTTCTCCAAAACGTTTCTCAAGTTGTTGAGGCTCTCGATGTGCTCGGTGAACTTCTTCTCGTACTCGTCCTTCTGCTCCTGTGGTACGTTCTTGTTGTTGTGGATCTCCTGCTTGATCTTCTTGGCGTCCTTGATCTCCTTGGGAAGGCTGCTCAGCCACGTCTGGACGGCGACCTCGGGCTTCTGCAACTTGGCCAGCCGCGCTTGCTTTTTCATCTCCTTCTCCTGCGCCTTCGCAGCGGCCGCCTCTGGAGTCTCTTCGACCTCGGCCACGACGCTGGTGGTGCCCTGCACGTTGCTGCCGTCGCCGACGTACGCCAAGGCGTCCGCGGAGATCTCTGAAGCATCAGCTGTCAGCTTCTTCGACGAAGATGCCTCCTCTGACCTCCTCTGCGACCAAGTGTCTGTGACGATGGCGAACTGCTCCAAGTAGGCGAGGTCTTCTGGCGACGCCTGCTCAGCGCCAGGGTACGTGCGATGCTGATCGGTGCCCCGCAATGCCCTCTTCAAAGCGGCGGCGACCTCCGGCGGCATCGTCTTGTCGATCTCGTGCCCCCAGGTCCAGTTCCCCTGCGACTCGGTCTCTGCCTTCGCCGAGCTCTTCCGCTCCTCCTCGATCACGACCTTCCCCCACGACATGCCTTGCGCCACCCAGACGTCGAACCACTTCTGCGGGTTCGCCTCGACGTCCGCCCTGAGTTGGTCTGGCAGCTTCTCCGAGCGAGTTGTTTGTCCTTTTTTGGGCGGCTCCTGGCTCCTCACGAAGGCCGCCCAGCGCCTGTGCCGCTCCTTCGGGTCCATGGTGTTGGCGACCTGCAGCACGCTCTTAGCCTTGGCAACCGCTGCGATGGCAAGAGGCTGGACTGCTGGAGCTGCAGGCTTGACTGGGCAAGGCGGCGATATCCCTGGCGAGTTGGGCAGGGCAGACTTCTTGGCGCATGGCGTGATGGGGGTCGGCGGCGTTGTTCCCGGAGAGCTTGCAACCTTCGCAGGCGGCGGCGGAGGCGGCTTGCCCTGAGGCGGCTTCGCGGACATCCCCTTTGCCGTCGTGCCAGGAGCCTTCGCCATTGGAGCCTTGCCCTTGCCACCTTTGCCGCGGCCGCGGCCCCCGCCCGTCTTCGGCCTCTTAGGTGTAGGCGCACTGCTGGTGTCGGCGGGCTCATCCGCGCTCGAGCTCCTCTTCGCTGGCGGCCTCTGCGGATTCTTCCTCAGGAAATCTCGAATCCCTGCCAGCGGCGTAGATTCTTCCTCAAGTTTCACATCTGATGCGACCTCGGTGGATTCTTCGGCCATGACACGTTCTCAGGAAACCGCGGAAGTAAGCGGGCTCAGATATGCAGCCAGCTTCGAGCCAAAACGGCTACTGAGGTGGCGAACGGCGCTGGCATTTCGGGGAATCTCTGGTTTCTGTCACGGCGCCGCCCTATAATGTTCGAGCGGGCCCCAGTTGGGCCCCCAGAGGTTGGCAGGGGTTACGTTCTCATGGTCGATATCACTGTTCATCTTACTCAATCGATCTCACCATCGATCTCATCTAACCATCCACTGATTGGGGTACTTCTCCTGTGTAATGCTATATCAAACGCCCGCGCCCACGCTGTCAGAGGGGAAGGGGATCTGATTGTTTGTTGACTGGCGTGATCATATTTCTTCCTGTCTGTTGTTGCGTGCGCTGCTCATCGCTTCATCCTTCCCCCCTCAACCCCAGACCCTGTCTACCATGCTCCGTGTCTTGAGCTTCCTCCTCGGTTTGCGTTTGCCTATCTGATCCTCGAAGTCGTGAACATCCGCATTCCTTCATTGTTCATCGTATTATGTATTCCTCCATCTTCTCTCCATCCATGCTCCCCCCTCTTCCCTCCAAGAGGTCCTCCTCCGACCATTGCCCTGCAGCACGGGGCGCGGGGTCGCCTTGATCCGGTAGGTTATCGCACGCCGATCTGCGTTTCCTCCAGCTAGGTGGCATATCCCTGGGCGGAGCGCAGGACGAGTGGGACGAGGACGATGAGCAGCTGTAAACGGATGAGACAGACGAGGAGGGCAGGAGGAGCAAGTGAGACGAGACGGCACTTTGGGACCCTCTGGAACCTTGGGAGGAGGGAGGAAGCCCAAAGAGCCGACGATCACATTCTGAACTGCCCGACTGGGAATGAGACCCTTTTTGAAACGAATGCGTGGGGAAACGAATGATTCTGAGAGCGCGGACGTCGGCAGGGACCTCACAAGGAAATCAGCATCGGAGCGATCGGATCGCAGCCCCCCCCTTGAAATCCAGGAGCCTGGTTGGCCCCGACCCGTCCTACGCCAACTCACGCTAACTCACGATAACTCACGATAACTCACGCTAACTCACGCTAACTCACGCTAACTCACGCTAACTCACGCTAACTCACGCTAACGTTCGTTTGCGAGTCGGGGCAGAGCAGGGCGGGGCGGGCGGGGTGGGATTGGGGGCGTGGCGGGCGGAGGGGGAAGGGGGGGCGAGGGCCGCGGAGGAGGGCTTAGGGGCGGGAAGTGCGGAGGGAGGGGGAGGGCGAGGGGGGGAGTGGATCCATGATGGGTTGGGTCCCACTGTGGAGACCCCACATGAGCACAATGACCCCAAGGTAGTCCAGCACGAGATGGGATCGAGATGTGAGGATGCTTCAGCGTGCGCCGCAGCACGTCGGTTCCTGAGCAATGCCAACCTATAGGGCCATCCATGGAAAAGGAGGAGCAAAGGAGAGATACTGTGCATAAAGGTGGAGGCGGAGGGAGGCTAAGGAGGTGGCCGCGGGATCACCCGAGCGGGGATGGCTCGGGCATTAGCACCCTCAACACTTCAGGGAATAGGGCAGTATCGAACTCCTCGGTCGCCGGCGCCGCCTCATCGTCTGAAGAATCGATGTTCTCAGCATGCGTGGATCGGAACGCGACGAAACACTCGAACACTTTGTCGGCAAACTCTGGGGTGTACTCTTGGGTTTTCTTGAGCCCCTTGCTTCCACATACACCCCTTTTCCCGTTGAACACTTCGTAAATAACTGTATCAACATTTGTCGATTTGAACTTCTTCGGTCGTTGTCTATGGAGCCCCCGCACCCAGCCAGAGTTGCCGAACAACGAGCTTGGTTTCAACGTGCAAGCACCGAAGGCACCCATCATAGTCGAGACTTCAACCCAATCGACGGTCTTAGCAACCCACTGCATAGCCGGATGATGTACCATCAACGATTTCAGAGGTTGTTCTAATCCCCACCAGGCGTGCTTCGCATGACACAATCCCATCAGCACAGCACTCCGAGCAACTTGAATGTTACCTTGCCGAACTGTTTGACTATCCGCCCTTCCCAGCGGGCGAGTACGGGTTCTCTTGGTCGAGCTCGAGGCCAACCAAATCCAAGTGCTGCATACAGTTGCAAACCATGCGAGGCCATCGCCAGAAAGTCTCATCATGCATACCAGTGCGAAGATGAAGCCCTGAGGAGAGCACAGGTCATTGTTAGCTGGATCGTACTCGATGTCGTAACCCACAGCAGGGAGCCCCACACTCACAAACTTGGAATAGATATGTCCAACACCACTGAAATATTCGATGCAATCGATGCTTTGGGACGGGAATTCAGGCATGTGCGTCAGGGCAAACATCATCGGATACAGCAACTTCGGCATTCCCATCTTTTTCATAGTCTTGTATGTGTACAAACTGACCCCAATGCCCTCGGCAACGCACGACTGAGACAAAGAAGATGGCATGTACGGATGTAGAGCATCGTCGGAAGTCTTCTGTGTGAGCCTGCGTTTGGGCGCCATCGGAATGCCTCTGAGAAAAAAAACGGCTGCAAGTGTTCAGAGGCCCCTCAGGAGCCGAAAGCCCTTATGACCCCCCGATGTGTGTTCTTATGTTTGTTTGCTTGGGGGGGGGCTTCGAGCGTTTCTTTTTGCGAGAGGGGAGCGCTGCTGCCCCTCACCATTTGTTGTTTGAACCATTCCCAACCTTAACGCTGTTGTTATTGAACCAAGTTGTTATTGAACCATTTCCAGCAGTCCTGTTATTTGCATTGTCCGTGCTGTTGTTGTTTGAGTTGTTGCTGTTATCTGGTATTTATGTTGGTATGTGAGTTGTTAGTTGAGTTGTTATTTGAGATGCTACTTGAGTTGTTGTTCGACTTGTTATTTGGCATTTGAGTTGTTATTTCAGTTGTTGTTGTTGAGTTGTTATTTTAGAGGTTCAGTGGGTTGTTATTCGATTTGTTATTTGAGTTGTTATTTGAGTTGTTATTGTCTTCGCCAAGTTGTCTTCGCCAAGTTGTGAGCATTATGTTGGGAATGATTCCCAACATAATGCTCTTGTCCTGGAACATCGCAGCCCTGGGGCCCTTCATTCCCTCGGGATCTCATCGCTCTACAAAGTGCTGTGATCGACCCTGCACGCTCAGAAAGCACGGCGGAGGGGGGCGGGGGCGGGGCGCACCATCGGCTGTCGACGACCTTGCCGTCGGTCCGCGGGCAGCCCGCCAGAGGAGCAGCTCGGCCAAAAAAGGCTCGACGGTCACAGAGCGCACCGGGGGGCGCGACGGATGGGCGTCGGAGCGGGGTCAGACCAGAGGAGGGGCCCGAACAACTCACCTCGAGGTGAGCCCACCTCCACTTCTTCCTCCTCCTTCTTCTCCTCCTTCTCCTTCCTCTTCCTCCTCCTCCTCCTCCTCCTCCTCCTCTTCCTCCTCCTCTTCCTCGTCCTCATCCCTCAGCCTCCTCTCTCGCCCTCCACAGGAGCGGAAGAGGGGGGAGTGGGGTGGCTATGGTTTGGGCTATCGTTTCTCTGTTATCGTTTTGGCTTAGGCTCACTTTTGGCTATGGTATTGGATTGAGCTTTCAATTGAATGGCTCAAGCTTTGGCGATCGGCTGAGACTGAGTGGTGCTCGACTCGAGGCATGCAGCCATGCAGAAACGAAGGACTCAAATGCTTCCACCGACGTCGGGCATTGCTGGGTGGATGGATGGAGAAGCGATCTGGACTGCGGGCGGTGGGAGTGGGATGGAGTGGGATGGAGGAGGGTAGAGGGAAGTTGAGGGGGATGGAAGGGCATATATGATAGACGGGGATAGGGAATGAAGGCGCAGAGCCTGGAAGGGGTCTGGAGGGTGGACTTACGCGGGGCTTGTTTTCCAAACCTTCCTAGTTTGTCTGAAACGGGCTCCGCTGCCCCCAGGACCTCGGAAAGTGTGAAGGGCCGAGGTCCCAGGGTCCCCGACAGCGGGCCTCCGAGCGCGGTCCCCCAGAGGTTCTGGAGGACCCTGGCTGTCGAGCTTCTCGACAGCCCTGAACGCCCCTGGAGCACTCTGGCCATATAGGCCGACCCAAGAGGCTCCTGGAGCACACTGTCCAGGCTGACTGGCTGCCTGGCGTCACGACGTGAGGCTCGCCTTCTGCTCCTTGGCGAAGTGCTTGGCCTCCGCCGCAGAGGCGAAGGACTGCTGATTGATGCTGTCGGCGATCGCATCGGCCATCATCTTGCACTCCTCGAGCGTACGGTCCAGCGCGCCCGGGTGCAGCTGGCAGAGGGCCGTTTTTTTCCCACCACGATACATGAAGCACACCTGGTAAAATTGAGCCTGGCGCTCCGACTTGGGCACGGCCTTCGCGGGCGGCTGCACGAAGGACCCCTGGGGATCGTCGAGGTCTGGCATGACTGGATACTTTGCCTTCGCCTTCGCTTTCAGGACCTTCGGGGGCGTCTTCTTGTCCGAGGGCTTCTTCTTTTTGGGGTTCCTCTCCTTCTGGGTGATCGGGGTTCCGACGGAGTCCAACGTGTCTGCAAGGTCACTTGAGCCGATCGGGAACCCCGCGTCCAGGTGAGGCAGGCCCTCATTGTCGGAGTCGGAGTCCTGGGAGGGGGGCGCAGCGGGGCCCCGCCTACACCATCCCCCTTTAGAAGGAGTCCTGCGAGGAGCGGAGATGGGACCAGGGGAGAGAAGAGAAGTGGAGGGTGGGCGAGGGCAGGTAGGGGAGTTGGTCTCATGTCTCCCTTTGACCCCCTCCTCCTCCTCCTCCTCCTCCTCCTCCTCCTCCTCCTTCTCCTCCTCCTCCTCCTCCTCCTCCTCCTCCTCCTCTTTCCTCCTCCTCCCCCTCCTCCTCCTCCTCCTCCTCCTCTTCCTTCTCCTTCTCCTTCTCCGCCTCTCTCTCCTCAGTTTCCCCTCTCTTCATCTCTTCCTTCTCTGTCTCCTCACTTCATCTCTTCCCCCATTCATCCTTTTCTCGTCGATCTTATTCCTCCTCTTCCTCCTCCTCCTCATTCTCCTCCTCTTTTTCCTCCTCCTCCTCCTGCTCCTCCTCCTCATCATCATCATCCTCCTGCTCATCCATCCTCCTCCCATTCGGTCCTTAATCTCGAATGTTTTGCCGATCATCTCGTCCAGCGCGTCGAGGGCGGCCGTCGTCTTGGCCTCCAGGCGGTCGTGGTAGCGCGAGGAGCTCTCGATGGGGACGTCGCCGATGTGGTCGTCGGGTTCGAGCAGGATGCCGTACTTGCCACCCTGCGTGATGATAGAGTCGATCCCCTGGGCCTTCTCGGCGCGTCGCACTTGCCACTCGGGCAACTCTGCCGAGCAGGGCCCCGCTGGAGCCACCGGGAAGCCGTCGTCACCGTCGAGAGTCTTCATGTCCGAGCTGCCTAGCGGGAAGCCGCGGTCGCCGTCGAACGTCTTCATGTCCGAGCTGCCTAGCGGGAAGCCGTCGTCGCCGTTGAACGTCTTCATGTCCTCGCTGCCTAGCGGGAAGCCGTCGTCGCCGTCGAACGTCTTCATGTCCTCGCTGCCTAGCGGGAAGCCGTCGTCGCAGTCGAACGTCTTCAGGACCGAGCTGCCTAGCGGGACGCCGTCGTCATCGTCGAACGTCTTCATGTCCTCGCTGCCCAGCGGGAAGTCGCCGTCGAACGTCTTCAGGTCCTCGCTGCTTAGCGGGAAGCCGTCGTCGATCGCGATCGCCTCCATGTCCTCGCTGCCTAGCGGCGTGCCGTCGATGCTCTCGTCGTTGATCGGCATGGGCTCGTCCTCGAAGTTGTCCTCGACCTTGCCGTCCTCGATCGCGTCGTCCTCGTCCTCCGAGGCCTCGCCGAAGTGGAGCTCGCGCCTGGTGTCATCAGCATCAGCATCAGGGTACTCGTCGTCGAACTCGTGCTCAGTTTTGCTGCCAGCATGGCTCTCTGCCTCGGTGTCCGACTCGATCACCTGAACAGCGGACGTGGCGATGAATGATTCCTCGTGGATTCTCGAAACTTGTCTCCTCTTCCTCCTCCTCCTCCTCCTCCTCCTCCTCCTCCTCTTCCTCCGTAGCCATTTTGGCTCAAGGCGCGGCGGCTCCCAGAGTCACTCGGGCGCGCGGGGCGCGCAGTCAGGTTGCGGCATGGGGCGAGGCATCACAGTGCGGCACGGCAGCACTGTCGCCCACGTTGCCACGGCCAAGGAGGCGGCGGAGATCATGGACCGGCTCGCCAGGATGGACTCGGGCGCGACCCAGGAGGCCATCAACGGGAGCGAGCACCTGACACACTTCCAGAAGGTGCTCAGCGAAGCGGGTGCCATCCTCAAGTTGGACAAGAAGATCACCTCCGAGGACGTGCGGTCGGCGCTCGTCCGCAAGGGAGCGGCGGATGTGGCGAAGAAGTTCGTGTTGTGGCGGGACGAGCGGCGGGCGGTCGCGCACCCGCCAGGTCGCATCGCGTCCCAGGTCTTGGCGGCGCTGCGCCGCGCACCGGTGGCCGAGGTGGCCAAGACGGAGGAGCGGGACGAGTCGGAGATCGAGGAGTACGCGGACGGCTCGACGGAGTATGAGGACACGTCTGAGAAGGGACAAGCCACGGACACCGACAAGGAGAAGGCCTCCCTGGAGGCAGCCTTGCGCCAAGCGACCTGGAAAAAGGACCAGAAGAAGCTCGAGCTGGACCAGGCGGCTGTGGAGCTGCAGCAGGCGAAGCACCGCCTCAAGGAGGCCCAGGAGAAGCACGACGCGGCGCTCGAGGAGGCGGCGGACGCAGAAGAGCAGCACGAGGCCACCCTGAAGGCCCAGGGGTTCGGCGTCCACACCGAGGCAGACGGCAAGGAGGGGCCCAACACCGAGGACGGCGAAGCGGAGCACAAGAGGAAGATGGGAAAATCCGAGGACTACCAGGAGCACGACAAGGTCGGCAACTGCGTGGGGAAGGAGAGCATCGTAAGCCTCTCACTCGCCACCGAGACCGCGAAGACGTTGCAGCAGCTGGAGTCCGCGCTGGAGGAGATCCAGGACTACTGGCGCAAAACGTAAGCGGGGCTCGTGGCGCACACTGTGCTTGGCACTTGTGGACCCCTGGCCCTCTGGGCTGCGCGGGGGTGCGAAGACAACCGCGCTTCCCCTGGGGCTGCTTCGGGTTGGCGCCGTGGGGGCGCAGTGCAAACACTATTTGTACGGTGCGGAGGCCCGTCGGGGTGGCCTGCAGGGGCTGTCGCCCCCTGCTTGGACCCGTAAAAAGGTCTGGAAGGCCTCCGCACCCGTAAGAGCGTAGAGGAGGGGACTGTGTCCCAAACCAAAGGTCTCCAAAGGTCTCCTCCTCCTCTTCCTCCTCCTCCTCCTCCTCCTCCTCCTCCTCTTCCTCCTCCTCCCTCTCTTCCTCCTCCTCCTCCTCCTCCTCCTCCTCCCTCTGCTCTCCCCCTCCCCTCCCTCCTCCTGGAAAGCTTTTTGGGGTTCTCTCCTGGAGGGGGCTGAGGGGGAGGAGGAGAGGAGGGAGTCCGATCTTTTTGAGCAAGTGCAAGCTAGGCTGTCCTGAGAGTCGCTTCTCGCAGGACTCGGCGTCGTCGGAGTGGCACCGCCCTGGCTGAGGACGAACTTCAGGCGCTGCATCGGCACGCTCTTGCTCCGATCGGGGCTTCGGCTGAAGCACGACCAGATATATCCCCACAGCATGTGGAGCTTCTCCGACTCCTCCCTGCACCACATAGCGCTGGTCCGCTCATTGCCACTGAGCTTGAAGGCCGTCAGAGCATCAGCAGCTCGAAGGCCATCTCGGATCTGCACCGACGGCGGCGGCGGACCCGGCAAAGAGGCCAACAACTCCTTCAGGCATTCGAACGTGCCGGGCTTCTCGAAGCACGACATGGTCACCTTCTCCAGCGTTGGAGACTGCGAATCTTTCTCAAGTTCTGTGAGCGGCTCGCCAGGCGTCCACATCTCGCTGCGTACCCAGGCGGCCGCGTATGATCCGACCTGACTCTTGGCCTTCTCGCACTGCGCCTCGGCGTCCTGGCCGTAGTACGCGGCGAACACACGATTGGCCATGGCCGCTGCGCTCTCTGGCGTCTGCAGCCTGGCTCTACGAAAGAGCGCACAGCCAAAACGGCTGCAGAAGACAGCAAGACCATGCCCAAGCTCTCTGGAGCGGTGGATCCCAGGAAATCCACGGTGAACATTGGGCCCTCAGGGTAAGGAAGAGCATGGCCGAGGAGAGGAGGAGAAGGAGGATAAGGAAGTGGAGGAGGAGGGGGAAGAGGAGGAACGCGAGGAGGAACACGAGGAGGAGGAGGAGGAGGAGGAAGAGGAGGAGGAACACGAGGAGAAGGAGGAGGAGGAAGAGGAGGAGGAGGCGAAGGAGGAACAAGGAGGAGAGGCAGGAGGAGGAGGAGGAGAAGGAGGAGGAGGACGACGAAGATGAGGAGGAGGAGGAGGAGGAGGAGGAGGAGGAGGAGGCAGAGAGGAGGGAGGAGTGAGGGAGGGAATACAGGGAGAATGAGGGAGGAGGAGGAGGAGGAGGAGGAGGACGAGGACGAGGAGGAGTGGGAGGGGGAGGAGGAGGAGGAGGAGGAGGAGGAGGAGGAGGAGGAGGAGGAGGAGGAGGAGGAGGAGGAGGAGAGGAGGGAGGAATGAGATGAGGAGGAGGGGAGAGGAGGGAGGAGGAGGAGGGACACGCAGCCTTCTTGGGAGTCCAATTGCGGCCTCTTGAGGGGCCTCCTGAGGGGCCTCTTGGGGGCCTACTGAGGGGCCTCTTGGGGGCCTCTTGAGGGGCCTCTTTGAGCCCCTTTGGGGGCCTCTTGGGGGCCTCTTGAGGGGCCTCTTGGGGCTTTTAGGTGGTCCGTAGGGGCCTCCTGGAACCGTTTTGGGGCCGTCTTGGGGTCCTCTCGGGCTCTCGGAGCCTCCAGAGCCAGTCTGGGGGCCCTCTCGGAGGCTGTTGGCGCCTCTCGGGGCATCTCTTGGGCGAACAAACGAACGAAGCAGCCGAAACGACACGCCAGTGACAATTGCACACCACATGCGTGCGCAAGGCGGCCAGGATCCGCGTCGACGCGCCAAATGCGCGCCGGGAGGACGGAGGAGTGGGAAAGGTTTTTGCACACCACATGCGTGCACAAGGCGGCCAGGATCCGCGTCGACGCGCCAAATGCGCGCCGGGAGGACGGAGGAGTGGGAAAGGTTTTTTGGGGGCCCTAAGACAAAACACTTGCTGGCCAACTTTCCTGGGCCGTCTTGGGGCCGTCTCGGGGCTCTCTCGGAGTCCCCTGGGCCAGTCTTGGGGCTCTCTCGGGACCTCTCGGGGCCTCTTCGGGCATCTTTTGGGCAGCCGTGGGAAGTGTTTTTGGGAAGCCCTCTCAAGAAACACTTGCTGGACATCATTCCTGGGCCGTCTTGGGGCCGTCTTGGAGCTCTTTTGGGGCTTTCTTGGGCCGTCTTGGGGCTCTCTTGGGCCGTTTCGGGGCCCTCTTGTGCCGTCTTGGGGCACTCATACATACATTCACACATTCATACATACATGCGTACATCCATACATACATACATACATACATACATACATACATACATACGTACAGGCATACAAACATACATACATACATACACACATACACAACACATACACAACATATGCACATTTACAGATGTACATACATACATACACCCATACACACGTACATACTTACATGAATCCATACATACATACATACATACAAACATACATTCATACAGACATACGTACGTACATACAGACATACATACAACCATATATTCGGGCGATCTGCGCCAAATAAGTGCTGTTCCTTCGTGGCACTTGTGCTTCGCCCATGTGTCAGGTTCCCTAGTCTTAGATACACCCCGCGGAAACAAATGCGTTTTGGGGGGGGTCGTAGGTTTGGCATTCGCTCTTAGCCCCGCCCCCCCCTGCACATTGTGCACCCATGTTGGCATCACATGCGGTTGCCCCCACGCATCCCCCCGCGGCCACCGCCAATTGTGGGAGAGGGGAAGAGGTAGAGGTTTGGGACACCGAGGGAGTTGTTTTGGGTATTTTTTGGGGGATTAGCGTGGACGCGTTAAGTTCGACGTCGCACTTGCGTGGCAAGGATGAGACGCGGCGCAAAAAAAACGCGACATAAGAATTCATATCGCTCCCCGTCTTCCTAAGCTCCATTCATATTATGCACACGCGCCGGCATTATGCTATATTAAGCCATGCGCAACATGCAAGGCGACTTTCCATGTTAGAGGTTTTCCTACATGAAAGGTAGACTTGCAGGTTCACTTTTTCTTAACATACATTGTTTTGTAAGTAAGGTTTTTCTCAACATGCAACTAAACGTTGCAGGCGCCCCAGAGCGCCACACATGGAGAGTCAGGGAGATGGTGGGGTGGGGGGTCCCAGAAACAGAGGCTCCATGGGGTGGGAGTGCCGGGGCGTGGCGCGGGGCGTGGTAGGGAGTCTCGGTCGGTTTTGGGTGAGCGTGGTGGGGGGCGCGGTGGGGGGCGTCGGTCGGTCTTGGGCGAGAAATGGTGGGGAGGGGGGTCCAAAAGCAGAGGCTCCACGAGGTGGGAGTGCCGGGGCGTGGTGGGGGGCGCGGTGGGGGGTGTCGGTCGGTTTGGGTGAGAAATGGTGGGGTGGGGGGTCCCAAAAACAGAGGCTCCATGGGGTGGGAGTGCCGGGGCGTGGTGGGGGGCGTGGTGGGGGGTGTCGGTCGGTTTGGGGAAATGGTGGGGTGGGGGGGTCCCAAAAAACAGAGGCTCCATGGGGTGGGAGTGGGGGGCGTGTCGTGGGGGGTGTCGGTCGGTTTGGGATGAGAAATGGTGGGTGGGGGTCCCAAAACAGAGGCTCCATGGGGGGGGGGAGTGCGGGGCGTGGTGGGGGCGGTGGGGGGTGTCGGTCGGTTTTGGGCGAGAAAGGGGGGTGGGGGGTCCCAAAAACAGAGGCTCCATGGGGTGGGAGTGCCGGGGCGTGGTGGGGAGCGTGGTGGGGGGTGTCGGTCGGTTTTGGGCGAGAAATGGTGGGGTGGGGGTCCCAAAAACAGAGGCTCCATGGGGTGGGAGTGCCGGGGCGCGGTGGAGGGCGTGGTGGGGGGTGTCGGGTGGTTTTGGGCGAGAAATGGTGGGGTGGGGGGCCCCAAAAACAGATGCTCCATGGGGTGGGAGTGCCGGGGCGTGGTGGGGGGCGTGGTGGGGGGTGTCGGTCGGTTTTGGGATGAGAAATGGTGGGGTGGGGGGTCCCAAAAACAGAGGCTCCATGGGGTGGGAGTGACGGGGCGTGGTGCGGGGCGTGGTAGGGGGTATCGGTCGGTTTTGGGTGAGAGATGGTGGGGTGGGGGGGTCTCAAAAACAGGGGCTCCCAACAAATATTGCGTGTGGATCCAGGGAGAAGTCCACGCGCCTTTGTTGAGCAACCTCAACCTCGAAGATCGAGCTTCGAATATGGAGATTGGAGCTCTCTGGCCTTGGGGGGGGGGCCCTCCACGTCGCCACGGCATGGGCGGACGGAGGGGGGGCAAGGATGATGCAGGACAGGAGGGCAAGAGAGGGTTGAACAACGAGGACTAACGGGCAGAGGTGCAATCACGGATGAACAGAAAGGGAAGAGCTGAGAAGCAGACGAGGAGCTAAGAAGGAGGGAGGCTGCTATTCATGGTTCGCCCGCGCTGCCAGGCTCAAGCCTTGAGTGCAGCTACTCTTGACGGGCGCCGCCTCCGAGGGCCCCCTTGGGCCCGCCCCCTGGGCGCCATGTCCAGCAGGCCCGTGGCCAGAGGACATAGTAGACCCGATTCCTCGGAAGGAATCGGGGGTTTTACCGGTTGTACCTCAACAACCAAGGAGTTTACCGGTTGTCTCATGCACCCAGGTTCGGTTGCATTTCATGCGGCTGAGCCTGCTTGCCCGGCTTCGGCCGCGGCGGCGTACAACTGCGGGTTTACCGGTTTGTCCATAAAACCGCGGGTCTGCAGGAACCATACCCTGCATTGCGTCGCGCCTTCTGGGGCCGGCGCGTGGGATTGTCGGCGGGAGCGGCTGCAGATAGATTATTCTCCGTCCGGTAGAAGGGGGAAGCTCTCGCATTTTTTCGGCTGCTGCGGCTTGCGCGGGGGCCAGCAATGGCACGTTCGCGTTCCCGCGCGGGCCTTCGGGTCCGCCGGTGTCAGGCCGGGCTTCCGAGAGGAGTGCGTCGTGGCGGGGTCCTCCGGGGCTCTGCCGCGGCGCTGCAGGAATCCGCGACCGAGTTCCTCTGCTCTTGTGTGGGCCAGAAGGTCGAATTCTCGCAATCAGCAGAATGAAAGAGGGAAGCTATCGCGATTCTGCGGCGACAGATCGTGGTATACGGACGCTGGAAGGGGACGATTTCCGCGAAAGGCGTCCCAGGCTCGCTCGATGGACGGTGGAAGGGGGAGACTAGAGCGACATTTCCCCCAGGCTCGTCCTCTCGACGATAGATGGGGGAGACTATCGCGAATTGTTGCCCAGGCGCGTCCTTTCGACGATAGAAGGGGGAGACTACCGTGGATTTTCCCCCAACCCTCTCGTGTGGACATGAGAAAGTGGACGCTAGCGCCATGCTGTTCCGAAGCGCTCCCAAGGTACGAGCAATGGGGAGGACTCCGCAGGCAGTGTCCACAGGAGCGACCCCTCGACGAGAGAAGGAGGGAAGCTACGCGATATTTCTCCCAGGCGCGCTCTCTGAATTGCAGGAATGGAGAGCATCCGCGAATGTTTTTCCAGTCTCGCCCCTTGCACGATAGAAAGGAAAGGCTATCGCGTTTTGCTTTGCAGGCGCGTTTTCTGCGCATTGCGGCGTCGGTGTCGGGCCGCGAAGCGCGCCGAGTTGGAGGCGGTCGCACAGCCCGCGCGCGTCGTTCGCCGGGGATTGGCTTGAACTGTAAATCAGGCAGGCAACGCCGCAGAAGCCGCCCGAACACAGAAGGGGCGGAGACTGTTGGCCATGGGCTGCTGCGGGTAGCCGTCGCGTGGGCCATGTACGCGTCGCCTGTGTTGTGTACAGAAGCCCGCGCGTTGGCAGAGGACGTGGACACCCTGGGGCGCTTCGAGAACAAGTGTGTCCAAGTTGCAATAGCTAAGATGCGTCGAGGACGGTGGCGACGGGGCGCTTTCAGAAGTTTCGAACGAAGTTGCGCCAATCACGTGGGCTCCGGAGAGAGCATGGGGGATCCTGACGCGAAACAAAACATGTTGGCTGCTGAGGCATGGCTGCGATGCCAACAGACGTACATCTGGGTGTACGAGGCGCACAGTGCGGCGCACATCATGCACAGGACTCCGCTCGTCAGATGGTCGCTGGGCGATGCGGACGGGCGTTGTGTTGGCGCGGCCGTGTGGTTCTCGGAAGGTCATCTGGTGCGCGTGGCTCGAGGCTGGCGCGGCATGGACGGTGCGGAAGGAGTGCGCGAGGATGCTCCGTGGTTGCGGGTTGCTGCCGGTGGTCGCGATGTTGCGGGGCCACAGAGCATCGCCGCCTTGCAAGAGGTCAACGCAAGCGCGGGCGGAGAGGGCCAGCGCACCCGCGTGGACGCGGTAATGCCCGTGCTTCCAGGCCTGCGCAACCCCCAGTGGTATTGTTTCATGAACGCGCCACTGCAAGCGTTTTTCGCTCTCCCAGCAGGTCGGCAGGCGTTGCGCACTGTGCCGCGGGGCAGCCCTGCAGATTGGGCTGGATGGCATTTTGCGGAGCGCCACAGCGCAGAGCAGAGGTCTGGGAGGACGCCAGATTTTGACAGGCTGTTGGCGCACACGATGTGGGAGATGGAGTGCAGTGGTGGGTCGAGGCCTATCCTGCTAGACGCGATACCGCGCGTCTTCTATGATCGCACTCAGCAAGACGCTGGAGAGTTTTTGCAGGAAGTATTGAACGATGAGCGGGCGCCCGTTGTGAGTGAGCTGTTCCGGATGAAGAAAGTGGAATGACTCGTGTGCACGAGGGAGGGGTGTGGCGGCGCCACGGCGATCGCGGGGGACAGAGACTTGACGTGTTTGATGGTGCAAATACCACGGGGAGACGGCGGCCGCGTGCGAACAGTGCAAGAGGTCGTGGACAGAAGCAGCGGCGGAGAGGTGATGGAAGCAGATTATAGGTGGTCGTGCCCCAAAGGATGCGGCTGCCGCGAAGCGAGAAAGGAGTGGCAGCTGACGCGGGCGCCGCAGTGTTTGTGGGTCCAACTGGTCGCGCAGGAATACGATGCAGCGTCCGGGAGGGTGATGAAGGTTCCTCATGCGGTGGTGCCCAATCAGAAGCTGCGCCTCAGCGGGCACGAGTACACTCTGGTGAGCTGTGTGTTCCACCACGGCGCAGGGTTCCACACTGGCCACTACAACGCCTGCTGCCGGACATCGCATGGCGGCAGAACGCGGTGGGAGATGCGTGATGACGGCGAAGTATGGCGGAGCGTGGCGCCGTCTGACGCGCGTGGATGGAAGACTGCTGCCGACTCGTCGGTGCACATACTGATGTACGCGCGCGTGGCCGCGATCCCCGAGCCGGAGAGAGTGCGCCGGGCGGGGTCGGTTGTGGGTGGCGATGGTTTCAGTTCAGGGGCGGCAACGAACGCAGCGCGTTCGGGCTCGTCAAGCGTTGGTGAGGCAGCGGCATTGGAACGCGGCGGTGTCGAACTGGAGGGACGTTCGTCGGCGACGTCGGAGGAGAAGCGCCCTGGGGGGCGGGTCATGCAGGGCGTCGCCGCTCGGAAAGGTCGCGCTCCAGCGGTGCACATCCTGCCCTGTGATCTCGTGGCACCAGTGCGGGTCATCAGGGAGTCGGACATCCGCGCACTGCGTATGTTGCTGAGTCCGTGCGAGAAGCCGGATGCGTGGGACGTTCCCGGACTGGAGTTCATGCCGGGAGAGCTGCGCGCTCAACTATGGAAAGCGTGGGGCGACACAGGAAGTATCCTGCGAGTCATGCAAGAAGCGTGGGTTCGTGCCTGGCAGGGATGGGAGGAGTCATGGGACGCTCTGGCAGGCGCCCCCGACGCAGAGGATAGGTGCCGCGTCGTGGAGGAACGGACGTGCAAGTTCATGGAATTTTTGATGGGGGAAGTAGTGTTCGAGGCGAAGACGGACGAGGAACGCGGAGCCGAGATGACGCGAGATGGCCGCTGTGTGGGCGCATCGCTTGCGCACGGGGTCAACGCTAGCCTAGCGGACAGTATATTCCAGTTTGTGACGAACGCCGGGTGGTGTGGCCATGCCTTGGCGTCCGCTGAGGAGCGCCGCGGCGCATGTGAAGCGTGCCTGCGGTATTTGCGGAACGTCGAGGATGCGTGGTTGAATCTGGCATCGCACGGTGGAGAGCTAAGCGTTGCCGCTCATGCAGGCGAGATCGTGAGGTTTGCGTTGGCCCGCCAAGGCATGCACAGAGTAGCGCTGCCAGACCGAATTATCCTGCGCACGTACTCCCGCTAATGATTGGCAAGTGACAGTTTCATCAGAAGAGGGGCCCGTCAGCGTGCTCTGTTGCCCCGAGGACATGCGGTGCGGCAGTGGCACGTGGCACTCGGAGAACACGGCGTGCAAGTGTTGTGAAGCCCCGTTGTGTGGTGAGCGTAAGAACGCGATGGTGGGCCTTCGCGGCGAGGCGACGCTGCCCCCCGCGGCGCTGGCCAATGATATGATGGCTTTCTACTCGCCGGAAGAACTGTTCGGTAGCAAGGTGACGATATTGGAGATGATCTGCGCCTCAGTTTGCATCACATCAATGGTGTGCTTCACGCTGGAGAAACGATACCGAAAGGAGCGGTCTTTTGACATGGAAGTGGGTGCGAACGAGGTCCGCATGGCGGCCCGCGGAAACGCGACGTCGTTCCCGATGCCGTGGACGGACGTTCTAGCGCAGTTGGCTGCTGCTGAAGAGGCTGCCGAGGACGGGCATGCGCCGGCACTGCCCCGCACGGGCGCGGAGCTTGCAGGCATCGTGTCTGTGATCTTGAAGTCGGGCGGCGACGACGATACTGCTGCAAGCATGTCCACGTTCGTGCACCAGGCTCTCGTGCGCAGGAAGGTGGTCGTGGATCTCATCGAGGGGGCGACGGCTCGCGGGCATCGCGCGTACCGGAACGTTGACATGGATGAGGTCCGGAGGAAGGCCATGGAGCTTCCGGAGGAAGGCGTGCCACCGGAGGTCATGCGGCTGGTACCCCTGGACGACGCCTTGGAGAAGATCCAAATGCAGAAGGCGGCGACGCCCGTGCCAAAGCCCGACGGGCTACGTGAGGCTGGAGAGATTTTGGAGACCACGAAGGCGAACGCTGTGGTGTGTGAGAAGAGCAGTTTCGACGAGGGAGACATCAATGCGCAGCGGATTGAGGCCGTGCGGACCTTCGTGCAACGGCTGGATGAGGAGTGCGCGCATGGCGGGGCCGACGACACGCCGAACTCCAGCGAGGACGAGGAAGGCGGCGGGAAGGCAGAACGGGCAGGTAAACGCGGTTGCGTCCGCGAGGGAGCGGCCTCGGGCGCGAATGAGGCGGCCCGAGAAGCAGTGGAGCGCGACATGCTGACTCAGGCCGGGCGCGAAAGGAAGCGCGTGGATCGGCTCCGCGTGCGCACTGGAAACGTTATGATGGATCAGTTCGAGCCCTGGTATTTCGGAGTCGCGTTCGCGTTCTTGTTTAAGTATTGCACGGGAATGCCAGACTGCCCAGAGTTCATGAAGCGCCCGCGCCACCGAAGGGGGAACGGAGCGCCGCGGGTGGAGCTGCCGCTGTGGGTGAGGATAATGAGTCGTCGCGTGGAGAGCCAGATTTCCCGCGACTGGCACTTCGGATTCGTGTCGTGGAACCTTGTGTTTCGATCGGCCGTGAACCTGAGCAGGACGTGGTTCACGTATGTGTCCGCGAACGCATCAGGCGAGGTCGAACAACTCACTCCCGCGGAAATCGCGGAAGGAGCGAAGCAGATTTATCGCGCGCTCGACGGGAAGTACGTAGACGTCAACAACAGGAAACAGAAAGTAAACGGCGACATGACCAAAGTGCGGCACGTGCCAACGTTGGGGAAAGCCGCCCATAAGCTGCTGACGCACATAGAGCACACTTCGCGGCGACTGTCTGGGACGCAGGAAGCGCGTCGAGTCATGCGATTTGAGACGAACGCGCTGCGAGTGCGGTACGGCGTCCCCATATTCGTAACCTTCTCGCCCGACGAAGGTCACAATCTGCTCATGGTGAGACTCTCGCGCACTCAACGGCAGGACCCCGTGCACAAGGCAGCAGATGATGAAGCGCATTCGCGGCTGGCGGGGGGTCGGGGCTGGCCGCGCGTAGCCCCCGACATGGACGGGCTGCAGATGGACCTGCCAATGGCCACGGGGGAGGCAGGAGTGCCGCCATGGAACGAGCGCAGACGAATTCTTGCGAGAGATCCCATGGCCAGCGTGGACGGCTTCCGTATCCTGGTGGACGCCACGCTCCGTCACTTGTTCGGCGTGCGGACCTGTCCGAACTGCCCGCGGTGCAACGAGGCGGAGAACGGGGCACCTTGCCAGGACCTGTTCGGGAGTAATGCGGAGCCCGGTGGGGGCGCGTTTGGGCGCGTCGATGCCTACTGCGTGTCGATCGAAGCGCAGAAGTCCACGGGGTCTCTCCACGCGCACTGCCAGGTATTCATCCAGTGCCTGCACCAGCACACACCGCTGGAGGAGGTATTCGAAATCGTCCGCGACGAGGTGGAAGGCCGTGGAAGGGAGATCGTGGAGGATTATTTGAAGTATAAGAGTCGCGTGTGCCGCCAGGTTTATTCGGAGCAGATGACATCGGAGGAGATTAGTGGTAAGTTGGAGGAGGCAGAGAAATCGTGGCCGGAGTTCAAGAACGAGCGCGGTCTCATTTGCAGGCCCGCGTTCCAGTGTCGCACACTGGAACCAGAAGCAACGGAGAAGGAGGCAGCAGACGACGCTGTGGCATGGGAGAAAGCGTACCTGGACGAAGACGTGCAGTGCCTGCAGGAGAGGAAGCAGAACCACGTGCATTTGAAGAACGAGGAGACTGGGGAGCGAGTACCCCTGCCGGCGTGCCGCCGGAAGGACAACCCGAAGCTGTGTAAGGCGGACTTCCCGCGGACGTCGCAGCTCATTGACCGCGCCATCGTCGTTTGTCCAGGGCAGGCGGCAGCGTTGGACGTATTCCTCTGCCGTTATATATTTTCGTTCATTCTTGCCAGAGGGTTCTGGGGTCCTTACGCGCCATGGCTCGCCCTGGACGGACGGTGCGCCGACATGCATTCCCAAGGTGTTGTTAATGTTTCTTTGCTCATACTCTGCGCACAAGCCATAACCTTCTTGGGACCCAGCCTTTCCGAGAGCCAGGCAGTGTTGATTATTGCTGTATCTTCGCGCTTTGCATCGTCCCCTGAGCGTTGCTTATCTTTATCCTCGCGCTCTGCATCGTCCTTGGTATCTGCTCGGTAAACATCTGCGCGAGAATCGCATGGGTGCAGACGAGGACGATGAAAATGGCGACGAAGAGGACGATGCCGAGAAAGATTCCAGCGATGACGACACCAACGCTTGATGGCCAGAACATGATTGCAATGGGCAGTAGATGTGAAGGCGAGCTTCGTTGCGCCCGGCATAAGTCTTTGAATCGCAAGGCGAGTCTGCAGCACAGCATGAGCAGCCGTGAGTTTTGACGAATGAGAACAGCACAAGCCTTCAGCGCGCTCAAGGTGTGTTGATGAGCACAGTTCAGTTTCAATGGGTTGTCAATGTGCACCTCGCTCAGTGGAGTCCCGCCCGTGCCGTTCCACATCCCTTCTCGTCTTGCCCTAATGCTGTCGCACCGGCCTGGGAGTGTTCGTTTTGTCTGGATCCCCGGCCCCCTGAATGCGTTCGACCATCATTTCCGGCAGCACATGCCCAGACGTGTTGGAAAAAGAGTTTGCATTGAGAGTTCCGAATTTGGCTCTCATAGATTGCACCGTTGATGTTGCACCCCACAGCTTGCACCAACCAGCTTGTGGCGCATAACGTACACCACAGTTTGCATCTCATTGGTTACACCGAATCGCGGTCAGCTTTTCTACATACGTGCATGTATGTTTGTATACACATTCGTTTGTGATACAACTGTTGCAATTCACATATCTCACGATGTCGATAGAACCACACACAGATTGTCCAACATGGGTTGTACCATCGCACACCGTAGGTTGCGCCACGCCGAGTGCACATCGAGAGTGCAATAATCCGCTGCTTGGGATTCATGGTGGTAAACATGTCATCATTCACCCGTGTTCCGTTCACCCGTGTGCTCCTCAAGCAGCGGGATGAGGAGAAACAGGATAGCGGACCTACTTTTCTCGCCTCGCTCCCCCGTCCTCCTACTATGTTCAACAAGCTGTCTAAATCCAATCGACCTTGATCCTCTCCTGGGGGTGCATTCTGGCGATAACGTCAAGGCGGAGCCAGTCGTGGCCAGGAGGGCGCCCGCAGAGGCCCAGAACGGGGCATAATCAGCCAAAGCATGTAGATCTTATATCTTAGCATCGCTCGGACGTGTGCATCGCTTGTTTCTCGGCGAGTACTTCCGAGGAGCATCCTGGATCATCTGGCGAAAAAGCACGCACGACGCCGACAAATGCACAGGGAATGGACGTCCGAGCGATGGCGAGATATCTCCCTCTTCCCTCACACGTCTGCCCTGCTCATTCCCTTCTTCTCCTCGACCCTTCTCCTGTTCCTCCTCCTCCTCCTCCCCCGTTCTCCTTCCCCTTCTCTTGCTCCTCCACCTCCTGCTCTCTAGTCTTCCTCCTACTGTATCCCATGGGAAACAATCCGAGGAGCATTGTCCAAGGGGGGTAGGAGGGGTTGTCCAGATCCCCGCGAGGTTATCCAAGGGGTTGTCCAGCGGACGTGCCCTGCGTTCGACTTTCGGTTCGTGAGTTGTATCGGCCCGTTTCGTTTTAGACACCTTTCGAATTCTGGGCGAGATAACCTGACGTGAGGTGTTCTCCTCCTCCCCCCTTCCGATACCCACGCCCTCTTCCCCGTCCTCTACCACATGATCTCCTGCTCTTCGTCCATCCCCACCACCCGTCCCGCTTATCATCCTCTTATCTCTTTCTCTCTCTCTCTCTCTCTTTTGTGTATGTCGACGCGCTACGCGACATTTCCATGAGTGCCGCATTCCCTATTTACCCTGTTCCGGTGTTTCCTCCCTCCTACGGTCGGCGTTGGAAGAATAGCGTACGATGTGGCGCCGCCGGCCCGCCTACTACATGCTACTCCCCACCTTGGTGATAGCGTGCGCCGAAGAAGACCAGGCAGAGGGATGGCGTGCACAGAAGGAGCCCTGGCAGTGGGATCGCCTCCCAGGGATAGCATGCTTGTTTCGAATATCACGTTGCATGTTTTCCCCAACTATCCTGTGGTGTTGGGTCCTCGTTCTGAAGAAACAGCGCCCCGCGTCTCCTTCTCCCCCCCCCTGCTCCTCCGCCCTCCTCCCTCCTCCCCTGCGTGCCTCTGCTTTCCGCACGTCAACGCATCCCTCAATCGCCCAGTGGCGACGTGCGCATGCGTCCGCCCCACCCAGTACAGCGTTTCTTGGCCCCACAGGGAGCTTCACCAGAGGCCCCCGTGGCGACGTTCGCATGCGCCCGCCCCACCCAGTACAGCGTTTTGGCCCCACAGGGAGCTCCACCAGAGGCCCCTGTGGCGACGTTCGCATGCGCCCGCCCCACCCAGTACAAGGCTTAGTACAGCGTTCCGTGGCCCCATAGGGGGCCCTACCGAAGGCCCCCGTGGCGACGTTCGCATGCGTCCGCCCCACCCAATACAGGACCTCGTGGCTCCATGGGAGGCTCCACCGAAAACCCCATTGGCGAAGATCGCATGCGCCCGCCCCACTAAGTACAGCGCTTCGTGGCCCCATGGGGAGCTCAACCGAAAGACTCCGTTGGCGACGTTCGCATGCGCCCCCCCCCGCCCATTTCGGCGCACACCTCTCACACGTTTCGTGGTCCCACAGGGGCGGGTATGCTGCAGGCCCCAGTAGCAGCCGCGCCCGCATCGCGGCCCCGCCCCTGCACCTTTTGCATTGCTCGTGGCCCCATAGGGAGATCCACCGAAGGCGATCCTCACCACGGCGACACTCACAGGTGCATGTGGTTGGGTCTTCCACCTGGCCGCGCCTGCGCACCCGCCGCAGCCTCGCTGCGTGAGTATGCCCCCGCGCCCCGCTCGCTTCTCTGCGGCCACCCTCCTGCCCTCCCCCTCTTGCATGCGGGCTAATTCGCGATGTCGTGCCCCGGTCTCGCCCCGACGCGTACGGATCGCCTTTGCCGCGCTGTGACATCAAAAGTGGTTGGGCCCCTCGCCGGGACAGTGTCAGCGTTCGCCGTGCGGAGTTTCCGCCAGGTGCCCCTCCTCTTTCTTGGGCATGCCGCTGGGCACGCACACCCGTGACGTCAGAGTTAGAGTTTCTCCTCATCATCATCACCACCACCATCATCATCATCATCATCATCATCATCACCACCACCATCATCATCATCATCATCATCACCATCTCAGCATTATCCTCATAAGCCTGATCATTATTATCCGCCCCATCAACCAGATCATCCTCATCAGCCCCAGCATAATCATCATCACCATCATCATCATCATAATCATCATCATCATCATCATCATCATCATCAGCACCATCATCATCATCCTCACCATCATCACCACCAGCACCATCGTCATCATCACCATCATCAGCATCAGCAGCATCACCAGCATCATCAACCTCAGCACCAGCATCATCGTCCTCATCCTCCTTGTCCTCATTATCATCACATGATCATCAATATCATCATCCGCATCATCATCGTCATCGTCAGCATCACCATACTCATCACAATAATCATCATCACCATCATCATCACCATCATCCTCATCATCATCATCACCATCATCGTCATTGTCATCGTCATCGTCATCAGCCTCATCGTCCTCATCGTCCTCATCCTCATCATCTTCACTATCATCATCCTTCTCATCCTCATACGCGTCCTCATCCTCCTCTCCCTGCCAGGTCAGGGGCCTGGAGGCGGAGAACGCGGCCCTCCGCCACGACGCGGACACCCGGCGGGGGGGGGGCAGAGGAGGACGTCGTGTGCCCTCATCGGAGAGGAGGAGGAGCACGTGCTAGAGGAGCAGGAGGATGTGTAACGGACACGGCGTCACAACGGAGGCCATAGCTCTCTACGACAGTTCGGCATTTGCACGGCCCTTTTTACGTGATTCGAGGGGCCTCGCCCGAAGCGACAGCGGCAGTTTCACAGAGTGATTGAAAACATATAGATAAACCACAGCAGTTCGATACAGAAATGCCAGCGTGGGGGGGGAGAGAAAGGAGAGATCCCCGAGCAGCTCCTGGTGATGGTGAAGTTGGCGATCAAGGATGGAAAGATCAGGGTTGGGGGGGTGATCCTGTGACCCAGTAGGCAACAAGGTCTGTCCGACGTTGCCCTCTGGTGGGGGGGTCCTCTTTTTCCTGTTCGCCGACCACACTCGTCCGGCTGCCTTTCTCGCTCTTGCTTGCAGTTCGGCGTGTTCGCGTTAGCCTCGGACGCGCGAGCCGGCAAATTGACTTCTCTATCTCACTCGTCCCCGCGGCCTTTCACGAAGAAGGACGGCACAAACATTAAGTTTTGGCGCTCCGCGCGGATTTCTTCGATCCGCGCCAGAGGCGCGCCAGGGAGGGGGGTCCGGCGCAGATCCAAGAAACCCGCACGGGGCTCCCAAAGTTTCTGTGTATGTCGCTTTTTCTTCTCCCAGGCTTGCCCAACATGAGGATCCCGCGACGCAGAGGGACCCCCGACGCAGATGGTCCCCAACGGGTCGTCGAGCGAGTGCTGGGCCTGCGGCAGGGCGTCAGCGGCCTGGGCGGCCGCCACCAGGCGCGGGCAGGCCGCGGCGGCCCGAGGGCCCTGACCGGGCTCGGCCGGGGTCGATCGGGGCGCCAAAGACGGGGGCACGGCGAACGGGGCCTCGGGGAACGCCGATTTCGGCGTTTGGCCATATGCCCCCCGTTGAGTAGGGGGGCCTGGGCGCCGTGGGCGGGGGCACAGCAAACGGGGGCGCATGAAAAAGCCTAAGCCGCCTGTGTGCCTAGACCCCCCTTTAGGAATCCCCGAGTCGAGCTCTGCGCGGCCCTCTGACGGCCAGGATGCGCGGGCGGGTGAGCGTTTTTTTCCCTCCCCAGCGTGACGCCAACGATCGTTCTCGGCGTAGCGCCATGAGGGGGGCCTGGACCCTCCCTCATCATGAGGGGCACGGTGCACGCAGGCGATCTGCTGCGGTGCACGCAGGCGGTTGATGCGCCGGAGGCGCGGACGCACCCCGGGGGATGCACGCCGCGGCCGCCGTTACCATTGCCCTCCCGCCCGACCCCCCTCCTCTTACAAGCTCACCAGCGCAACGAGCTACGCATCTCGGACGGGGTCAGGACAACGGCGAGAGGGCCAGAGGGCCTCTGAGCCTGCCGCCGGCATCCTCTCCGGGCACCTTCTTCGCCTACTTTCTACTCCTTTGTCCTATCCCAACCTGCTGAGCGCTGCCATGGCGAATCTGAATGTTCAGGCTAACCGCGACAGTGCATTTGCATCGGCTGCTAAACGACGACCGTCGGCTTCTCTGGTTAAGGAGAAGCTTGAGAAGATCCAGCGCCCGAAGGAGACCGTGGTATCGACGGCGCCTGGATCTGGATCTCAGGGTCGTTCCGCTCAGTCTCCGAACATCGAGGTTCTCGAGGCCATTTCAGCGCTCTCTCAGAAGATGGACAATATGGCTTTGAAGGCGGACACTGAGGTCCTGAAGGGGAATTCTGATGCTTTCAAAAGGGAAGTACAGGCGGAGGTCAAAGTCACCGTTTCAGAGGCCGTCGACCCCGTGAAGGAATTCTGCTATGAATCGGGTTCCAGAGCTCCTGTTTTTTAAATCTGTTCACCTGCATCTGACGCCGACGCGCGCACCAGTAAGGAGTTGCAGGGCAGCGTCAGCCGCGTGGGCCCTGCTCGTCGTCGCGTCGCCTGCGCAGGGCGGCTGGGCGACTTCGCAGCCGACGGCCGCGTCGCAAGGATGGGGGCCTTCGATCACTTCAAGACTTGTCGCCCCGCTGGCTTTGGCAATGAGTGCAAGGGTCCGCGCGCGAATCTAACTGTTTCCCCCGGATATCGGGTCGAATTCTCCAGCATCGAGGTCGTAAAAGCGCCCCTCTCGAGCGCATCGTGGCCCAGCATTGAGCTCGACGTTGACGGCGAGGAATTGGCGATTTCAGCCCGCCCGCGCGGAATTGCAGCGCAAGCGGAACAATGCCATGCGAAAGGCCCAGGCGCCGATCAAACCTCTATATTGGCCTCCAGCAAGGAGGTCAATCGAGATCGATTAGAAAATCGACGGTTCTCGGTGTGGGGGCGCAACTGTCAAGGGCACCGCCGCATTCAAGCAGGAGGAGCACGACGTCAAGGGGGTCTTCCTTCAGCCATTCGCGGACCTTGTCATCCCGCGGGGATTATTCGGGGCCGCCCATCATCAACGCACCCCTCCACATTCGCATTATGTTCGCGCCCCTTGGCACGCCCGCCGGGCTCTGGCAGATAAGCGGTCCCCGCGGCTGACGCCCCGACGCCAGCGACGTCGAGGTCCTCGGTCTGTTCTTGCACGTCACATTCGGCACCGCCGTGGGCTTCAGAATTCGGGCCGTCAGCGCCCCCCTGGCGAAGGCTCGTGCAAATCCGAGCCCGATTCGCCGGATCCGGAACTTTATTTGTCCAAGGTGCCTGTGAATTCGCGCGGTTTTCTCTCGCGCCATGCCGAATTTCAGGGTCGATTTCAACTTCTGCAGTTCCCCGATCTCGCGGCAATCGCGGAGAGTCGGCCGGGCGGGCCGGGCCCGTCGCGGACGCCGCGTTTCATGGCTACGCGGTTGCGTCGCGACTCGACCGCCGCAACGGCAGACAAGGCGGCGGCGTAGTTCTTTCCGCAAGTGAGTCTTTCAAGCATTGCTTCGCCCATGTTGGCGATTCCCTGATTGCCGAGCGGTCTTGGCGCATCACCCACGCGAGCACTGGCCCAACGTTGTCGGCCGTTTGGCGCCGGCCTCCCGGGCAGGGGGAGGTCGGCGCCATGCGCTGTGCATTGACGGAGTGGCGCGATTGCCAGCAGCAAGTTGCGGGCGCCATCGTCATGGGCGACACGGGCGTTCATCGCAGTCAGCGGTTGCATTTTCCTCGCAAGGCGCATCCATGGAGGGGGGGCCCTGCTCGACATTTGCAACCGCATTGGGGTGCAGGGAAAAAGTTGGGAAACCGACCAGAGGGGGCAACTTGCTGGACCTCGTCTTGACGGATGTGTCCTCTGGCTGGACGCGCCAGGCCCTTCCGCCCATTCTCGAGCACGACCATCATGCGGCGTGCGTGTCTACGATTATGCGGGCGCAGCGTTCTGCAATGACTGTTCGAGAACAATGGTTGTTTCGACAAGCTCAGCGGCCCCAACTTCGCGCCGAATTTCCAGGGTGCGGGTTGAAAGTCGCGTTTTGCATCGCTCGCCGTCAGATGCCGCAACCAAGTTCACGGGCGTCATTTTGGACACAGCGAAACAGTTCATCCCGACCTTCACCGCAGTTGCCAGGAAGTCCACCCATCCGTGGATTAACGAAGCGTGCTTGGAGCTGATCAGGAAACAGGTTGAAGCCTGCGGGGCCCCGCAGTTCGCGCGCAGACGAGATGAGTTCTCTGCGGGCCTCCGCCGCCATTACGACACGCGCGTTCAGCGGACTCGGCAGCGCATGCTTGACATGCGGCCATCATGCAAGAAATGGCGGGTACTATGCGATTGTTTGCTTCTTCGCGCTGGCAAGGGGCCCGCTGGCATTCCCCCGCTTCGGTCGCTAGATGGGTCGCGGGCTTTGTCTGCGCGTGCAAAGGCCGACATGTTTGCAGATAACCTTCTGTGCGAAATTTGGACTTCCGCCACAAGTTGGCAATGAGTTCTCTACCGCACGCTTGCCGGGCACATCCTCGATGATCAGCTTCATGCCGATGCGGCCCCTGTCGATTTTGCGCATTCTGCGCAGGTTGCGAGAAGACAGCGGCGCGGGCCCCGATGGATCGTCATGTCGGATTCTGAAGGCATGTGCGCCATAGCTGGCCACGCCTATTGCCACGCTTGCGCGTTTGGTTTTGCTTCGCGGCGAATGGCCCGAATCATGGAAGTTTCGCTGGCTGCGCCCGCTGCTCAAGAAAAAGATTCGTTCGAATCCCTCGAACTACCGCGGAATTCACCTCGCATCCCAGCTCGGCAAAATAGCCGAACGTTGTTTTGCCAGCGCGCTGCTTCTTCTCCTCGAGTCCAGCGGAGCGCATGGAGGCCACCAGTTCGCAGATTATACACATCGGGGTTACAGAGATGCGCTGGCATTCGTGGTGTGCTCCTGGATCCGGGCCGTCAGCAGTGGCAGGCGCGCGGGGGTGCACAGCTCGGACGTGGCTGGTGCATTCGACAAGGTCAATTCCGACCGGCTCGTGGCCAAATTGCGCACTTCGGGGGTATGCGTGTCGCTTCTGAAGGTTATGCGGTTGTGGCTTTCGGAAAGGAAAGACAGGCGTATGTCAGAGTGGATGGGGTCCTTTATCATGCTTTCTTGCTGCAGGACACGGTCTTCCAGGGCACGGTTTTGGGGCCGCCCCTCTGGAGCGCATTTTATGGTGATTCTGAACTCGCTGTTTTTTCGGCCAGTTTTACTGAGTGTGTCTTCGCAGACGACCTCACTTGCTGGAAGGAGTTCGACGGTGTGGCCACACATTCGTCAATCCTCGCTGCGTGCCACGGTGCCAGACTACGCTTCACGCAGGACGCGGCCAACCAGGTGGCACTTGAGGCGACGAAGGAGAGCATGCACATTAGGTGACGCTCGCGGTGACGATTTGAACATCCTCAGCGTGCTCTTCGACCCCAAGTTTTCCATGTGCCGCGCCGTCCAAGAATCCACCCGCGAAGCATCTCGGCGGCTCCGGGCGCTGCTTCGGTCCAGCAAGTTCCATGGTATTGCGAAGCTCTTCAGATTGTTCAAATGCCATGTTGTTACCTTGGTTGATGGCGCTGTTCCTGCTATATTTCATGCAACTGATGCAGCACTGGCTGCGTTGGATGCTCAATAGGGAGAGCATCTACTATCAATTGGGGTTTCCGACGACGAGGCTTTTTGTGAATACCACCTCGTCCCTGCATGTATGCGAAGGATTTGTCTATTTTAGGTTTGTTGCACAAAGTCGTTCACGGAAAGGCTCCCCCAGCGCTCTGCGACATTTTCCCGCCAATGTCCGGCAACTTCGGGAGCCGCGGACTCGGCGGAGGCAGGCGCATTCACAACAGAGCGCTCCGTGATGCAGTCGAGCCGGGCATGCATCCCATGATGCATCGATAAATTGTTGGTATGGTGTGTATTTTTATTCATACTCGTCAGCATTTCGTCGACTGCCCTCCGCGAAACAACTTCAGAGAAAAACTACGGTCAACGGCAGTTGAGGCCATAAGGTCAGACCACTGCGCCTGGCGCAATCTTTCATCGTGCCTTGCCGCGCTCCGCAGTTACCCCCCGTTCGTGTTTGGGTATGAGGGTTCGTTGTAGAAAAACGAGGGCGAGCCTGTTCCAGAGCGTCCCCGGACGCTCTGAGAGGGCCGCGGCATCCGAGACATCCTCCAGAGCCGCCGGATCACAGATATTCTCGTTTTATCCTGACCAGGTTTTATTATGGTCCTGGCTTCGTCTGCGCATCTGCACCGGCCTCCGTGGCAAGGAGTCTGCGGCCAGTGGCGGGCGGGGCGCCGCTGACGGCGGAGGTCGGCGTCGGCATTTTCGTTGATGCCGTCGCCATCTACCTGCACCGAGCCGTTTTCCAGCAGCTGCGGTTCGCTGGAGCGGCGGTCGGTTCACGTGTACAGCCGCCGCACCTCCTTCAGCTGTGGGAAACTCTCCGCCCTGGCCAGGCGTCGTGAGGCGCTGGGAGTGTAGCGTCCTTCCTGCGTCCTTTCGTTTTGCACTCCTGTCACAGGGTTCCTTCTGCGCGAGGAAGAAGGGTGCAGTTAATGGGGAGGAAGACAATGCGTCGTCGTCGGAGGGGGAGTGGAAGGGCGGGTGGGGAGGGAGAATATGGCGGAGGAGGATGAGGTGAGGAGAGGAAGGGCCAGGGGGAAGAGTGGCCAAGGAGGCGGAGAAAACGTTCGGAGGGGGATCAATGCAGCGGGCATTATTCGATGACGCCGCGCAAAGGCATCAAAACAACGGAGCCGGGCAGGTGGAGGAGGCGGCAGGAGAAGTGAAATGGGCTGGGGGATATGTGAAGGAGGAGATAGAGGCGTGAAGAGGAAGAGGAAGAGTTTTGAATTGGAGGCGGCGGAGAAGGAGAGGAGGAGGGGGATTATGATGACACAACGGGACTAGGCATCGTTCGGACGTGTGCTTTTTGTTTCGGCGACGAGCATCGAGGAGTATCCTGGATCATCCTGGGAAAAATCAACGCACGGAGCCGACACATGTACGGGGCATGGACGTCTGAGCGATTGTACGTGGGGTGGAGGAGGAGGAGGAGGAGGAGGAGGGTGGGGGAGGAGGAGGAGGAGGAGGAGGAGGAGGAGGAGGAGGAGGAGGAGGAGGAGGAGGAGGAGGAGGAGGAAGAGGAGGAGGAGGAGGAAGAGGAAGAAAAGGAGGAGGATCGGTGTCAGCAAGAACTGAGGAGTGGGGAGGAGGCGGGGACAGTTACGGATGGGAAGGTAAGGTGGCTTCCCTCCCCCCTTTGGAAACTGCCGCACCAGTGGCGTCCAGAGGGCCCCGTGCCCGCGCGCCTCGGGCTCGCGCGCGCGCGGAGCGGGCACCGCCGAGGCGGCCGCGAGGGAGGGAGAGGAGCTGCCGCGGGAGCAGCAGCAGGAGGGGGCAGCGGCAGCAGGAGCTGCCGCAGGAGCCACAGCAGAAGGAGGGGGGGAGGAATGGAGCAGCAGCAGCAGCAGCAGCAGCAGCAGCAGCAGGCGAGGAGAGGGGGGGCGGGAGGGTCGGCAGCAGGAGGCGGATGCCGGGAAGGCGGGCCTCGGCTCGTGGGGCTGGCCGCCCGCAGTCCTCTGGCTGACCCCCCGAGCGGCGCCGCCCCCCCCCCCCACCCCCCTCCAGCACTGCGGCTCCCGTTCCCGACCCTCGCCGCAGGCGCCTTCGCTCGGCGGCGAGCGAGGGGGGGCAGTGAGAACCTCGAGAGGGTCCCCAAATTCCCTGCGCTCTGGGGGATGTCGTCCAGATGTCGTCGGACGTGGTCGACACCGGGACGGACTCAGGACGAGCGCTTGCCGAAATCTGGGCGAGAGGGCGGAGAGGGGCGGTCGAAATCTGGACGCACTCCGGTCGAAGTCGCGCCAGTGCCGCGGAGACCTTCAGAGGCCCCCATGAATCGATCGGCGGCGTGCCCAGGGGGGGAATTTATATGGAGGAGGCTTGTCAGCAGGCGGCGGGGCTTCTCAGAAGCACTCCGGCCGTCGAAGGAGCGTTCGGCGTCTTCGGGAGGAAAGGCTTACAGAAGACTTGCCAGAAGGCCGGGGGACTTCCGAGCCCTCTTAGGAGGCCCGCCCCCCTCCTGGCCGCCGCTTCGCGGGCCGCGCAGCAGGAGGAGCTGGGCCCATCGATGGCATGTTCCACAGTGGGGGCCCATGCCAAGAAACCCCTGCTTGCCTCCATTGTCCCCTAGGTTTCTTGGGTTTCGATGGTTTGCGATGGAAAGCGCGACGTCCCCACGCCAGAAGTCGAGGGACGTCCTGGGGTCTCAGGGTTTCGTGTGTCCGGGCCTCCGCTGTATTCCATCGGGGCGGTGTTGCTCGAGCTCGGCCCTGCTGCCCGTTCTCGGGCCCTGGGGCCATCACAAGAGTGGGTCCGGTGAGACGAGCGGGCTCCAGGATTGACCTCCTCCAGGGGCCTCGGCTTAGATCGCACCGTCGGGTCTGAGGAGGAGCAGGAGAAGGAGGAGGAGGAGAAGGAGATGATGATGATGATGAGGAGGAGGAGGAGCTCTCTCCCCTGCCTTCTTTCGGCTGCCGTCCGCACCCCACTCCTCATCCCCGTCTGTCTGTTTCCTCAACTCCTCTTCCCTCCACATCTCTAATCTCCATCCGCCTCCTCGCGCCCCTCTGCCATCCTTCCCCCCTCTCCTCAAATCATCTCTGCTCCCTCCTCCATCCTCCACATCCTCTCTCCCTCTTCTCTCCTCTTCCTCGTCCCTCATCCCCCCTCCTTGCATTACGTCGGGCGTGTCCCTCCACTGGTGGATCTTGACCGAAGAATCAAACATACACCCAAAAATACCCCAAACTAATAAAAAACAAACTCAAGTATTATTTCCTTCTAGGTTCGTCCCCTTTTATTTTTCCTATTTCTGTATTTTCCTCCTGTCGAGGGACACGCCCGACTTCATCCTTGCCTCGCCGCCCAGGACGAGGCCTCGAGGCGGCACCAGGCGGAACTGAGCGCCGCCGGGAGCGCTGGGGACCAGGTGCCCGCCCGCGGCCTCTCCCCACGGCCTGCTCTCGTCCGCCACTGCTCTCCGCAGCTCCCCGCCCCCAGCCCGCTCGCCTTAAGTCGGGCCTGTCCCTCCACAGGAGGAATGTTCAAAAAGGAGTCAACACATCGTCTGGGGATTATCTTTTTGTTGAGCATGTTTTGCCCTTTTTTGGGGGGCTATTTCTGGAGTACTTTTGTTTTTTCGCCCAAAATCAGCCTGTGGGGGGATATGCCCGACCTAACCCCAGCCCGCTCGCCCCAAAGGAATACTTCGAGACGACGACGACGACGACGACGACGACGACGACGACGACGAAGGCCGCGACGGCGGCGCCGAGACGCCGCCGATGGCACGCAGCTGGTCGGCGACCCGCGCCCCGATCCTCTGCCTCGTCCGCTCCCTCCTCCGCCCCCCCCTCCCTCCACTCTCCTCCTCCCTCCCCCCGCCTCCTCCCTCCCTCCTCCTCCCCCTCCCCATCCTCTCCCTCCTCCTCCTCGTCCCCCCTCCCCTCCTCCTCCTCCTCCTCCCTCCTCCCTCCCTCCCTCCCTCCCTCCCTCCCTCCCTCCTCCTCCTCCTCCTCCTCCTCCTCCTCCTCCTTCTCCTCCTCCTCCTCCTCCTCCAGCGCGGGCACGACTGTTTCCAGGAAGCACGAGCGTGCCACCCGCGAGGCGCCCTCCGAGAGCAGTCTCTCCAGGCCGCGCCGACGGCCCTGCCCAGGGCCGCGGAACCTCGCACATCTTACACCTGTCATTCCAGCCGCCATGGCCCTCAAGAAGCCAGCGACGAAGGTTGGAGGCTCCTTGGCTAGGAAAGAGTTAGTGATCGAGACGTTGAACAGCATCGGGGCCAATCGAGCCTCGGCAGCGTATGATGAGATGGCCGCCAAGCATGGGACGGAGCTCTCGAATTTGGTGAACAGCACTTCCGAGGCATCCCTTGGAAGAGAGTTGAGAAAGTTATTTGCGAAGTTCAAGATCGGCTGGACAAAAGAACATCGTGCCCGATCCAGAGTCTCGCGTGGAGATGTGGACAGCAGCGCCAAGGAGGACACCAAGGGAAATGATTTCATCCCGACGGTTGCGCTGCATGAGGGTGATTGGTCAGTCCAGGTATCGCAGGAGCCGCTGAAGAAGGCAGACAACACCTACGAGAGCACCATCAGCCTTCACGACCCGTGCATGGCGAGCAAATGGTGCCCGATCCTCGTTGGCAACCGCCAGCAGATGCCCATTGCGATCATCGGGCTCGGCGAGCCCGGCGCGAACTATCCCAACACCCCACTTCAAGTCCTTGTGTTGCGCATTGGCGCTGGTGGGGGCAAGCCAAAGAAAACATTCATGAGGGGTGCCATTTACCAGTCTGGGCAAACGGACGTGGTCTGTCAGGCCAACATCACGACGGTGCAGGCCTTAAAAGAGGACCAGCTCGCGGCCACCCTTCGTATCATGATATATGAGACGGATGCTGTCCAGGCAAGCCCGAGCATCGGCCAGCTTTTCGAGGCGCAGTTCACAGGAGCGGCCCCGATTCTGACACACCAAGGCCCAACGGATCGCGTTGGAGGAGACAAACACCAGAGGTATGAACCACTACAAGAAGTCGGAGGCGAAGCTAGCCTTGGACGAATCGTTGAGGGACGCTTCTGAGAAGATCATCAAGACTGTCAAGCCTGGAGCTCAATTGCTGGAACCACCGTCAATAATGATAAGGACTGGATCAAGCGACACTGCCACATCCCTGAGGGGAGGACGCACGCTGACAGCCACCTTCGTGGTAGCCAAGGGAGAAGCCCCTGCGTACCTCAGGCTGTCGGGATTCAAGGGCATGACCTTCGCGAACTCTTACATCGGCAATATGGAGCAAGCGGAGATTGGCAATAATGAGACCTTTGTGATACGGCTGCCCTCACCCACGGCAACACTGCACGAGGCCTACGAGATTGCCATCAAGTACGAGGGCCACCAGGGAGCGATGCGCAGTGGTCGGAGGTCAGTGGGCATCCGCATGGCACGGAGCTCGCCCAAGGCCAAGGATATTGCTATTGAGGTACGAGGCAACACGGCGAGCTTAGCACGCCAACGTTTTCACATCGACCACGTTCCAGCCAACATGGCCCCCAAGGGGCAGGTCAAAGGAGTGGCTGAAAGTCTTAAGTGGAGCTGTGATATCATCAACGTCGCCTACGACAACCTCGAGCAGAGCCACTATGCCATTGCCAAGGCGGACGCCCCATCCCCAGAGCATGTGCGGGAGGGTCGGTACAGCAGCACAGCCGTGGGTGGTCACAGCGCTGATTGATAAGCCGAACGCCAGGGCGGAGGATGCGCCCCCTGCAATTGTCTTGGCGGAGGAGCTCGCCACGACGAAGATCAAGGCCACGCCACCACAGACAATGGCCCCCACACAGGGCCCGAGCGCAGCAGCGGCGGCACCACCAGCTGCCACAGGCGGGCCACCATGGCGCACCAACCTTCGGACGGCTGGCACGGAGTCGCCGCCCCCGTCGGGGCCCTCGACGGCGCCCGCGGCGCAGGGGCCCAACGATGGGAACGTGCAGGTGGGCGCACCCACGCCCATCACAGCAGTGTTGCCACAGCGAGCCAACGACCGCATCGGCACGCTGGAGCGCAACTTCGCCGATCTCCAGAAGCAGGTCAGGATGCAGAAGGAGACCGCGGACGCGACAAATGCGAAGATCCACCAGCTGCCGGAGACGGTTGCCACCCAGGGCCAGGCGATTGCTACAGCTGCGACGCGCCTGGAAGGTATGGCGGGGCCCCAGACTGGCATTGAAGCGATCATGAGGAAGCTGGGCGCGCAGAAGCCAGAGGCAGAAGCTGAGGGGGCGCCAGCGCAAAAGACCCCGCGCACTGGAGATGCTGGAGAAGGCGCCACCCACTAGGGGTTCCCAGGAAAGTGCTGTCCGAACTTGCGTAGGGAAGTCAAGGCGAAAGCCCGCGGACGCATATCAAACGAAGTACCAAGCCAAACCTCAAGTGAGGAAGGCGCTACCCCACAGTACTACTACGAGTACCCTGGTGGGTGCGACAATTTTGAAGAGACTGCGAAGTTGCCCATATTCAACCGTGGCTGCGGGCGGGAAGGCCAGCATGCAGACGTGGACGGCTTCAATACAACCCACCTGAACTTTTGCGAGAGCGTCGGGGGCGCTTCTGGCAAGCCTACCCACGCAATATACGATTGGGAACAGCATGATCTTGACGAACGGGATGGTCAGGAGAATGCTAAGCGGATGTTGCCGGAATATTACCACAACAAGGACAATAAGATGACGTCGGACCAGGCCCTGGGCTGCTACGGAGACGACGCCCACAACCATGAACATCCTTCGGCGCCACCTTATCGACCTCAGGGGCTGCAGCTCCATGGGCTAGGAGGGGTGCGTCTACGGCGGGGCAGCTACGACGCAACGGAGCTGACGGACCAGGATACTTCGTGGAGCGACCGTCGCAGAAGCGCACGCGATATCACGGATTGAAACCGCCAAGCTACCACGGCGAGGGGGGGGGGGCGACGGCCAGCTCCTGCGTCACCAAAGGGGGGCCGTTGGCCGATACTCAGCCTCCTTCGGGAACGCCAGGCCAGCGTCGACCGATGACCCCCGAGATGGCGAGAAGAAGATCGAACTGGTGCGAGAGCGGGGGGGGGGGCGTCTCCGGCAAGCCTACCTCCACAGTATCCGAGCGGGGGCAGCAGGATCTTGACGAGCGCGATGGTCAGGAGAATGCCAAGCGGATAACGTCGGAGCACTGTCACAACAACGGGGAAAAGATGACGGTGTGCCAGGCACTGGGCTGCTACGGAGACGACGTCTACAACCACTACCACCTTTCGGAACCACCGTGTCGACCTGAGGGGCCGCTGCTTCATGGGCTAGGGGCGGTTCCTCCACGAACGGACAACAACGACGCGGCGGAGATGACGGCCCAGGACACTATGTGGAGTGGCCACCACAGGGATACTCAAGATCTCATGCATTCAAACCGCCAAGCTGCTGCGGCGAGGCGGGGGGGGGAGCGACGGCCAGCTCCTGCGCCTCCCAGGGGGGGCCGTTGGCCGATGCTCAGCCTCCTTCGGGAACGCCAGGCCCAGTGTCGATTGACGCCTCCCAAGGTGACGAGTAGAAGATTGTGGGTATATATGCTTTGTATGATATTCCAGCTGGCCAGTGCGCCCCAAGTTGGTCTGCGTCGTGAGCATCGCAAAGCAGTCCACGGAGATGGGACGCAGCGAGGTGAGACGCATCGGTTTCTTTCACTGAATATCACTGCATTGGGTGCGCATTGGGGGCTTATTGATGAACTACTGGATGGAAAGATTCAAGTCGCAGCTTTGCAGGACACCACACACACACATTCGCAGAAGGCGGGCTATGGCAGACGGCTGCGCACCCTTGGGTGGCAAGCTGCTCGGGGCCAAGGGCTGCCACCAAAGACTTTCACCAAGGCCCCCTCCCAATGCAAACGCGAACATGTCGTGTATAGCCACGCTGCGGAAAATGGAGGAGTTGGAATCTTCGCGCCTGTCTCCTTCCCGCTCGTAAAGACAAAGGCCCTCGACTATCACGCTGAGACGATTTACGACGCGCAGCGTTGGGCGGAAGCGTTTATTCCAATCGAAGGTGGCCGGGGGTATTTCATCGCTTCACTCAATGGCACGTCTGGTGCGGAAGATGAAGGGCTTTTTCGGCTTGCGCTCCAAGCTGCTGCAGCCAAAGGAACATCACCATATTACATTTGCATGGGCGCCCAGACTCCGTGGACAGAGCCGGGCATTTTAGCATGGGCTATCCAGTCGGAGAGTGGCACAACACGGCAGCACGATCACCTGATGAATTTAAAAGGACCTATGGCCGAGACAAAGACTGGGACATAACAGCGCCTGAAGAAAATACCTTCCAGATTGATCATGTTATATGCAGCACGGTGGGAAATCAAGTGCTCCAGAGATTTCGTCTCCCACGCGACCTGCCGCGCCCAGGACACCAAGGCCTCGAGATTAATTGGGCGCCCCCGCCTTCAAGACGCAAGTAAGAAGATGGAAGCGACCAGTGCCCTACCCAGCGGGGGACGCCACTATGCCAAACGAATAAAGGGAAGCACTGGGAGCTCACCTGGTCACGCAGCATCAATAATAACTATTACGAGCACGAGCTGACCGCGACATTGACATGCACTTTGACATCGCAAACAAGATTGCCGAAAAGTCCCTCGCCCATATATGTCAAGACATCCCCCATCATGTTACGGAATGACGCGGTAAGTTTCCTAATTTTGTCAAGGGCACGGCTGCACCTCAACCGCTGAACATGGTGCTCAGACGCGGGCGATTTGAAAACTGTGCAAACTGGATCAGCGACTTCACGAATACGTAGTGAAGACACGGCGCATTGAACTACATGGCGCACCCACGTGCACAGAGGACAGCAGGCAATGGTACCGACTGTGGGACAACATTTGCACGGACGTTAAGGAAATGGCACCAGAAAGTTCTGCGTGGGATGACTGGTGGAACGCATTGCGCCCGATTTGTGCTGACGATGCCCAGATTACCAAGCATGCTCTTAGCGAGGAGCTCAAATTCTGGCAGATACAAACGGCAAAGCAACGCACGCGACACTGGATAGATCGAGTCAAGTTGGATGTGAAACACCACGGCATTTACACCAGTGCATGGGTCAAGCCGCCCCAGCAAGCGCCGACCACTCACTTGCGGAACCCGCACACGCTGGAGTACACCACGGACCCAACGATGATTCACCACTTGCTGCATGTAGCTTGGGATCCTATTTTCGCACATTATCGAGGGGCGGAGCAAACACATACATGGGCATATTTCGCAGCTGAATATGAGAGAGAACTTCCGCCTCATGTGCAGTGTACCATGCCCGGTCTGCTGGGCGATGATGTCATTCGGTTTGTGAGAGGACGTGCACTGCGTAAAGCGGGCGGCCACCGTGTATTGTGCAGGTTCTTGCGGAAGGCCTGAGGTGGATGCTGGACACACAACAGATACCGCAGCCTTTCTTAGCAGTAGTAAACCCATGTCTGCAGAAGGGAGAGGGAGAATATCCACTCGAGCAACGCCTGTTATCAGTTCTGAGCCTGTGGTGGTATGCTAGGAAAACCCCGATGTATAAGAAACTCTCGGCCTGGAGGGCCAAATGGACACATGCGACAAGCTATGGCTCCACGGCAGGAGCGGACCTACACAATGTCTCGACGAACTTGGCGCTGCAGATAGAGGCAAGTCACCACGAGGGAGAAGAACGCATGGGACTAGCTTTAGATCGACAAAAGTGCTTTGACTACCTGGCCACGGGCGTGGTGATGGGGCTACAGATCCACGCGGGCTGCCCGAAACTGATAGTGGACACACGGAGGGCTTTCTATGCTCATCACCAACGTATTACCAAGACGGCAGGTTCTGTTGGACTTTTCTTCGCCACTACGAATGCGACTTTGCAAGGATCTGCTTTCAGTTTGGACGATGTCACATTATTGATGTATGTATGGACAGCCAGGCAGCACAGATACATCCCCAGAAGTTTGTCAGTCTTTGTCATAGGTGACTCCAACAGCACAGTCACTAACACTCAAGAAATGCTCATCTCTATTACTGAGACGCTGAAGTTTGACCAGTACTCAGGACAGAATGTTCGCCCGCAACAGGCGCAGGCATGGGCAAACGCTGAACGAATCAATGACGACCTGCAACGCATCCAGATCGATGGCCAGCCTTTGAATGTCACGGACAGTGTGAAGCTTGTTGGGAGTAAAGTTGTGGCATTGGGCAATCAGGACACATCGCTGTTGCAAAAACGGTTTGACGATGCTCTGCCAAAACTGACACGAATCCAGAGACTTCCCTTGAGCATCGCAGATAAAGGAGAACAGGCACGAGCTTTGATTGCAGCTATGATTGCCATTGGGATGGACTTGGCTCTACCACCACAGAAAACGATGGGTACCTTCAGGCGAGCTGCATTTAACGCCATCTGCCCACGGGGAAACAAGTGGATTTGCCGCTGGCTATTGTTTCATAATGGTATCAAATTCCACGCGATTGCACCACACACAGTCGCACACACGGAAGTCCCCCGTGCGCTACGCAGAGTTTTGGGGCGCCTTGGCCCGCAACACCAGACGCAGGAATTCTTGCATGCTGCTGTGCAAGGCCCATCAGACCCACCAGGGCCGATCAAGAGGCCAAATCAAGTTCTGCAGGAATTGGAATGGACATGGCCAGATCCCACTATCATGTACACGGAGAAGGGCGCGCGGGTGGACTGGATTTCATGCCCGAAAGGTTATCTATATCATGAACTACGAGCATCACAACGACTGTGGTTTCAAACGCAGATCCCGCGCACCAGGAACGACATGGGCAGGCTGAGCACCAGTGCCCAGCACCTGGACTCGTTTGACAACGCCTGGCTCCTACGCACCAAGCGGCAGCGATTCAGACTGGAGGGAAAGAGCCGCCCTTTCCTTCTGGGCGTCCTATGCGGGGGGGGGGGGGGGGGGGGGGGGGGGGGGGGGGGGGGGGGGGGGGGGGGGGTCCACACTCAGCAGAGAATGGCCCGAGCTGAAATCAGTGCTGACCCCAGTCCGATCTGCAGATTCTGTAATGGCCCCGAAGAAACCCAGGAACACATTATTCGGGAGTGCCCTGCCTGGGACCAAATTCGGAGGCCCCTCTTGGACAGCATCTCCGAAACTGAATGGAATCGCCTACCTCCGTGTACGAGACATTGTGGACTATTTCTGGAACACGTGGAGCTGGTTGAGTTTCGAAAGAGCTTGAGCTTGGACCCTCCCCAACCGCGACCTCGACCTCCCCTGAGTTCTGAGGCCAGCGACGAGCACGATAGGAGTATGCAACACACGCTCTGGGAAGAAACCGATGGTGAGCCCTGGGGGGCCGAGGGGGCCGTGGATCTTCGTGGCGACGGACGGGGCGTGTTCTGATGCCTCCCACCCCCTTCTTCCCAGGGCTGCCTTTGCTGTGCACTACGGGCCAGGGCGCCGATTAAGTTACAGTGAACGAGTTTTTGGCCCCTACCAATCGGCCCAAAGGGCTGAAGCGCTGGCGGTGGCCCATGCGATTGCTAAGTGCGAGAGCCCAATCCATCTCCTGGCGGGCAACCAGGAAGTGGTAGCGAAACTCGAGATCCTTTTGAAAGGCGGAACTCTGGAGAACCCAGAGCGTCCCGACGTGTGGGACCGAATTGCCCTTGGCGTCCGAGCCCGAATGTCTACGCAGGAAGATTTTACCAGAGTCACCGACGCGAACTCGCACTTAGGAGCCCGAGGAGTAGATGACTCCAGGATCCCTGTGATATATGAAAATTTGAATCGTGGCGCTGATGAAGATGCCACGAATGCTGTAAACAAACACGCCCTGCCCCTGGCCACCCGACTTGCTGTCAAGCGGAGAACTCAGCAGGCGATTGTGTTAAATCAGGTGGCGACTATCATATGCCTTGCCCGTGAAGAGGCTCGGCCACTGCCTGATCGCCAGGCGGGCTACACTGAAGCCCAGCTGGAGGCGCGAACGCCCGTGCCCCCAGCTGCCGCTGCCGCAGCTGCCGCCCCAGCAGAGGTCGCCCCCCCCCCCCTGGGGACCATGGGACCGCCGAGCTCGGTGACTTTGACTTTGACGTGTTGGAGGGCCTCGGCGAGGCCTGGGAGGATGATGGGGGGGACGACCCGCTGGGGCCAGGTTATGAGATGAGCTCACGCTCTTCCTTTTTTCCTGCCCCAGCCTCTTTACTTCAAATTCTTTCGGCACCGCCCCTCAGGGGGCGGGTAGTGGACTGACAGCGGTTAGGGGGCAAGGGCCCCTGCATGGGGCCCAGCCTGCAGACACCTGCGAATCCGTGGCGCTCCTCCTCCTCCTCCTCCTCCTCATCCTCCTCCTCCCGCCCGCAACTTCGAGCGGAAACGGAGGGCGAACTCCCGCACCACCGCGGCCATAGGCTGCCCCCTCTCGCCCACTGGGCTCCCGCACCCCTGGGCCGCGCGAAGCCCTCCACCTCCCTCCACCTCCCTCAGGACCCCCGGCCCCAGTCCGCTCTCCCGCAGAGTGTGCCGTATAGGCTTAGGTCGGGCATGTCCCTTTACAGGCGGATTCTGGAGGGAAAATTGAAACATACCCAAAGCACATTCACACATAATCAAAACCTAATCGAAAGATCGTCGCCCCGCTTAAGTATAGGCACGAGGGCTCTGGGGAGAACGACGGGTCCACATCCCCGTCGCACCGGCCTGGAGTTTCTGTTGCCCGAAGGCCAACCCCGCAATCCCAACTTGACGGAACCGAAGCCTCTTCCTCGTCCGCTCCTCCTGCTCCCCCCGGCAGTTTCTGTATACACAGGATGCCGCCGACTTGGTAATTCGGGCGTGCTTTTCCAATCCAGACGTTCTCAGTCCTTTCAGAATGGCGCTCCCGCTACAGCGTTGGTTCCATTTCCCCGTCTTCTGCCCTTCCAAATCATGTTCCGCTGCAGCGCTGACCTCATCTCATTGTGTCGATTCTTCTGAATCGTGTTCCTGCTGTAGAGTAGGTTTCGTTTCCGCGCTTCCAGTCCTTCCAAATCGTGTTCCCACTGCAGCGTTGGTGTCATTTCCGCGGTTTCGGTCCTTCGAAATGTTGTTTCCGCTGCAGCGCTGATCTCTTTTTGCGTTTCCCGCTTTTCAAACGGTTAATTTGCATTTCCCGTCTTGTGTCATTGTTGGTTTCCGTCTGACCGTGTTGTCGGAATGTGTCGCGTTCTCGACGCAATACCGTGTTATGCCGTGCTATACTATGCATCGCATACTCTCTCGGGATCATGACCCTGTTCGACATTCGACTGCGAATAGGAGATATACGCAATGGTAAGAGATGGGAGGGAGGGTAATTAGGACATCAGATATGACGCTTGCGCACCTAGCTTGATCCGGCCCCCTCTCCGCTCCCCCCGCCTCCTCAGGAGAGGCCAAGTCCATTCGGAGCACGTCCACATGGAGTGCTCGGTCTCCGTCTGGGCTGGCTCTGTTTGGACTTGGCCTCTCCTTACCTCCCCGCAATCGCCCTCCCATGGGGCGGAAGCATCGATCTCGAGTCGGCGATACATCGCCGATGCGTCGGGAACACATGTTTGCCGCCGACAGCAGAATAGCACGTGCCTGGGCGGGGTTTCCCCCCCGCACCCCCTTTGGCGCAGGGGGGGGGGGAGGGGGGCTGGAGGCTCCACCCGCACCAGGGGGGGGGGCCTCTCGGCGAGGCCCCTGGCCTCTCCTCCTCCTCCTCATCCTCATGATCCTCCTCTTTTTCCTCCTCCTCCTCCTCCTCCTTCTCCTCCTGTTCCCCCCATTTCTCCCACGCCTCCGCTTCATCCTCCTCCTCACCCCCTCTCTTCGAGGCGGGGATGCCCACCGCCAGGAGGATCGATCTTTGCGGACCTATTCAGGCGGTGGATGTGGAAGTATTTGGGCCCCAGGGGGTGAACATATGTCCATGTCTCTAGGCCTCCCAGATGGGTCGGAGCAGATGGGGTCGGAGGATCGCGCCGTCTCGCCGATGCATCGCCGATGCGGTTCGATGCCGGAATCCGATTTTTGTCCACGCAGACGTTGCCGACGCAACGCCGATGTCGGCGACGCATCGCCGACGCATCGCTGATACATCGCCGATGCGACGCGATCCTCAAATCGATGTTCGCGGACCTCCGCAGCCGGTGGATATGGATATATTTTGGCCGCAAGGGGCCAACATATATCGATGTCCACTGCCCACTGGGTCCCGTTGACGTCGGTTCCCAGGCTGTAGATGGGGATACATCCCCGCCTCGCACTTTCCCCCGTCCCCCGCTTCCTCGTCCCGCCCCTCCCCCGTTTTAGGATACAACTCCTGGGAGGTTTAATGCAACGTCGGCGCTGGTATATCCGGGGTAGCAAATCTGCAGAATCTGGGTCGCTATCCTGGGCTTGATTCTGGCATTATCCTGGGCTTCTCTGGGCTTCTCCTGGGCTTGATCCTGGGCTTATCTGGGCTTACTTGAGCCCTGCCGAAGCTGGCGTGGTCCTGGGCTCGATCTGGGTCGCTCCAGCTCAATGGGCCCCGCCAGCGTGGCCGTAGTGCCTATGGTCATTCTGCTTCCTAACTTTCCCCCTCCCCCTTTTCCTCCACTTCCTGCCCCCCCCCACGCGGGCTGCCCGAAACTGATAGTGGACACACGGAGGGCTTTCTATGCTCAGCACCAACGTATTACCAAGATGGCAGGTTCTTTTGGACTTTTCTTCACCACTACGAATGCACATTTGCAAGGATCTGCTTTCAGTTTGGACAATGTCAAATTATTGATGTATGTATGGACAGCCAGGCAGCACAGATACATCCCCAGAAGTTTGTCAGTCTTTGTCATAGGTGACTCCAACAGTACAGTCACTAACACTCTAGAAATGCTCATCTCTATTACTGAGACGCTGAAGTTTGACCAGTACTCAGGACAGAAGGTTCGCCCGCAAAAGGTGCAGGCATGGGCAAACGCTGAACGAATCAAGGACGACCTGCAACACATCCAGATCGATGGCCAGTCTTTGAATGTCACGGACAGTGTGAAGCTTGTTGGGAGTAAAGTTGTGGCATTGGGCAATCAGGACACATCGCTGTTGCAAAAACGGTTTGACGATGCTCTGCCAAAATTGACACGAATCCAGAGACTTCCCTTGAGCATCGCAGATAAAGGAGAACAGGTACGAGCTTTGATTGCAGCTATGATTGCCATTGGGATGGACTTGGCTCTACCACCACAGAAAACGATGGGTACCTTCAGGCGAGCTGCATTTAACGCCATCTGCCCACGGGGAAACAAGTGGATTTGCCGCTGGCTATTGTTTCATACTGGTATCAAATTCCACGCGATTGTACCACACACAGTCGCACACACGGAAGTCTCCCGTGCGCTACGCAGAGTTTTGGGGCGCTTTGGCCCGCAACACCAGACGCAGGAATTCTTACATGCTGCTGTGCAAGGCCCATCAGACCCACCAGGGCCGATCAAGAGGCCAAATCAAGTTCTGCCGGAATTGGAATGGACATGGCCAGACCCCACTATCATGTACACGGAGAAGGGCGCGCGGGTGGACTGGATTTCATACCCGAAAGGTTATCTATATCATGAACTACGAGTATCACAACGACGGTGGTTTCAAACGCAGATCCCGCGCACCAGGAACGACATGGGCATGCTGAGCACCAGTACCCAGCACTTGGACTCGTTTGACAACACCTGGCTCCTACGCACCAAGCGGCAGCGATTCAGGCTGGAGGAGAAGAGCCGCCGTTTCCTTCTGGGTGTCCTATGCGGGGGGGGGTCCACACTCAGCAGAGAATGGCCCGAGCTGAAATCAGTGCTGACCCCAGTCCGATCTGCAGATTCTGTAATGGCCCCGAAGAAACCCAGGAACACATTATTCGGGAGTGCCCTGCCTGGGACCAAATTCGGAGGCCCCTCTTGGACAGCATCTCCGAAAATGAATGGAATCGCCTACCTCCGTGTACGAGACATTGTGGACTATTTCTGGAACACGTGGAGCTGGTTGAGTTTCGAAAGAGCCTGAGCCTGGACCCTCCCCAACCGCGACCTCGACCTCCCCTGAGTTCTGAGGCCAGCGACGAGCACGATAGGAGTATTCAACACACGCTCTGGGAAGAAACCGATGGTGAGCCCTGGGAGCCGAGGGGGGCCGTGGATCTTCGTGGCGACGGACGGGGCGTGTTCTGATGCCTCCCACCCCCTTCTTCCCAGGGCTGCCTGCCCTTGCTGTGCACTACGGGCCAGGGCGCCGATTAAAGTACAGTGAGCGAGTTTTTGGCCCCTACCAATCGGCCCAAAGGGCTGAAGCGCTGGCGGTGGCCCATGCGATTGCTACGTGCGAGAGCCCAATCCATCTCCTGGCGGACAACCAGGAAGTGGTCGCGAAACTCGAGATCTTTTTGAAAGGCGGAACTCTGGAGAACCCAGAGCATCCCGACGTGTGGGACCGAATTGCCCTTGGCGTCCGAGCCCGAATGTCTATGCAGGAAGATTTTACCAGAGTCACCGACGCGAGCTCGCACTTAGGAACCCGAGGAGTAGATGACTCCAGGATCCCTGTGATATATGAAAATTTGAATCGTGGCGCTGATGAAGATGCCACGAATGCTGTAAACAAACACGCCCTGCCCTTGGCCACCCGACTTGCTGTCAAGCGGAGAACTCAGCAGGCGATTGTGTTAAATCAGGTGGCGACTATCATATGCCTTGCCCGTGAAGAGGCTCGGCCACTGCCTGATCGCCAGGCGGGCTACACTGAAGCCCAGCTGGAGGCGCGAACGCCCGTGCCCCCAGCTGCCGCTGCCGCAGCTGCCGCCCCAGCAGAGGTCGCCCCCCCCCCCCTGGGGACCATGGGACCGCCGAGCTCGGTGACTTTGACTTTGACGTGTTGGAGGGCCTCGGCGAGGCCTGGGAGGATGATGGGGGGGACGACCCGCTGGGGCCAGGTTATGAGATGAGCTCACGCTCTTCCTCTTTTCCTGCCCCAGCCTTTTTACTTCAAATTATTTCGGCACCGCCCCTCAGGGGGCGGGTTTTGGACTGACAGTGGTTAGGGATGCGATACGGCGTCTCTTCCATGTCGGGATACAGCTGTGTGTTTCATGGCTTATCGATCGGCACCCGAGGCTGCAGATTAATAGTTTGATGTTGGGCAGGGGCCCCTGCATGGGGCCCAGCCTGCAGACACCTGCGAATCCGTGGCGCTCCTCCTCCTCCTCATCCTCCTCCTCCTCCTCCTCCTCCTCCTCCCGCCCGCAACTTCGAGCGGAAACGGAGGGCGAACTCCCGCACCACCGCGGCCATAGGCTGCCCCCTCTCGCCCACTGGGCTCCCGCACCCCTGGGCCGCGCGAAGCCCTCCACCTCCCTCCGCCTCCCTCAGGACCCCCGGCCCCAGTCCGCTCTCCCGCAGAGTGTGCCGTATAGGCTTCGGTCGGGCATGTCCCTTTGCAGGCGGATTCGGGAGGGAAAATTGAAACATACCCAAAGCATATTCACACATAATCAAAACCTAATCGAAAGATCGTCGCCCCGCTTAAGTATAGGCACGAGGGCTCTGGGGAGAACGACGGGTCCACATCCCCGTCGCACTGGCCTGGAGTTTCTGTGGCCCGAAGGCCAACCCCGCAATCCCAACTTGACGGAACCGAAGCCTCTTCCTCGTCCGCTCCTCCTGCTCCCCCCGGCAGTTTCTGTATACACAGGATGCCGCCGACTTGGTAATTCGGGCGTGTTTTTCCAATCCCGACGTTCTCAGTCCTTTCAGAATTGCGCTCCCGCTACAGCGTTGGTTCCATTTCCCCGTCTTCTGCCCTTCCAAATCATGTTCCGCTGCAGCGCTGACCTCATATCATTGTGTCGATTCTTCTGAATCGTGTTCCTGCTGTAGCGTAGGTTTCGTTTCCGCGCTTCCAGTCCTTCCAAATCGTGTTCCCACTGCAGCGTTGGTGTCATTTCCGCGGTTTCGGTCCTTCGAAATGTTGTTTCCGTTGCAGCGCTGATCTCTTTTTGTGCTTCCCGCTTTTCAAACGGTTAATTTGCATTTCCCGTCTTGTGTCATTGTTGGTTTCCGTCTGGCCGTGTTGTCGGAATGTGTCGCGTTCTCGACGCAATACCGTGCTATGCCGTGCTATACTATGCACCGCATACTCTCTCGGGATCATGACCCTGTTCGACATTCGACTGCGAATAGGAGATATACGCAATGGTAAGAGATGGGAGGGAGGGTAATTAGGACATCAGATATGACGCTTGCGCACCTAGCTTGATCCGGCCCCCTCTCTGCTCCCCCCGCCTCCTCAGGAGAGGCCAAGTCCATACGGAGCATGTCCACATGGAGTGCTCGGTCTCCGTCTGGGCTGGCTCTGTTTGGACTTGGCCTCTCCTTACCTCCCCCCAATCGCCCTCCCTTGGGGCGGAAGCATCGATCTCGAGTCGGCGATACATCGCCGATGCGTCGGGAACACATGTTTGCCGCCGACAGCAGAATAGCACGTGCCTGGGCGGGGTTTCCCCCCCGCACCCCCTTTGGCGCAGGGGGGGGGGAGGGGGGCTGGAGGCTCCACCCGCACCAGGGGGGGGCCTCTCGGCGAGGCCCCTGGCCTCTCCTCCTCCTCCTCCTCCTCATGATCCTCCTCTTTTTCCTCCTCCTCCTCCCCCTCCTCCTCCTTCTCCTCCTGTTCCCCCCATTTCTCCCATGCCTCCGCTTCATCCTCCTCCTCACCCCCTCTCTTCGAGGCGGGGATGCCCACCGCCAGGAGGATCGATCTTTGCGGACCTATTCAGGCGGTGGATGTGGAAGTACTTGGGCCCCAGGGGGTGAACATATGTCCATGTCTCTAGGCCTCCCAGATGGGTCGGAGCAGATGGGGTCGGAGGATCGCGCCGTCTCGCCGATGCATCGCCGATGCGGTTCGATGCCGGAATCCGATTTTTGTCCACGCAGACGTTGCCGACGCAACGCCGATGTCGGCGACGCATCGCCGACGCATCGCTGATACATCGCCGATGCGACGCGATCCTCAAATCGATGTTCGCGGACCTCCGCAGCCGGTGGATATGGATATATTTTGGCCGCAAGGGGCCAACATATATCGATGTCCACTGCCCACTGGGTCCCCTTGACGTCGGTTCCCAGGCTGTAGATGGGGATACATCCCCGCCTCGCACTTTCCCCCGTCCCCCGCTTCCTCGTCCCGCCCCTCCCCCGTTTTAGGATACAACTCCTGGGAGGTTTAATGCAACGTCGGCGCTGGTATATCCGGGGTAGCAAATCTGCAGAATCTGGGTCGCTATCCTGGGCTTGATTCTGGCATTATCCTGGGCTTCTCTGGGCTTATCCTGGGCTTGATCCTGGGCTTATCTGGGCTTACTTGAGCCCTGCCGAAGCTGGCGTGGTCCTGGGCTCGATCTGGGTCGCTCCAGCTCAATGGGCCCCGCCAGCGTGGCCGTAGTGCCTATGGTCATTCTGCTTCCTAACTTTCCCCCTCCCCCTTTTCCTCCACTTCCTGCCCCCCCCCCATCTCTCTCTCTCTCTCTCTATCTCTCTTGTTCTCTTTTTGTTGTCCTCTCTCTCTCTCTCTTGTTCTTTCTCTCTTTCTCTCTCTGCTCTCTCTCTCTCTCTCTCTCCCTCTCTCTCTCTCTCTTTTTCTCTCTCTCTCTCTCTCTCTCTTTCTCTCTCTCTCTCTTTCTCTCTCTCTCTCCCCCCCTCACCCTATCCCTCTCTTTGGCTTGGTTGTTTGTGGTTTGGTTATTATATCTCTCTATATATGGTTTGTTCCTCTCTCTCTCTCTCTTTCTCTTTCTGTGTTACAAACCATGTTGTACAGCGATGTCAGTCTCGCGTGTAATTGTCGCGGATGTGCGTTTTGGTGCAGAGCACAGTCTGTTGGTTTGGTTAAGCCTTGTGGCGAGGTCGAGCTCACGCCTAAGGCGCAGCAACACCTTGACAGGTTTCCCAGGGGCTTGAGATCCAAGACTTGGGCAGAGCTTTTGTGACGCTCCGCGTCTGCTCCGACTCCGATCCCCTCCTCCACTCCGCTGCCCTGGGTTCCCCTGCTTCCCCCGCCCCCATTGCGAGGAGGAGGAGGAGGAGATTGTCGTCGTCGTCCCTGGCTCCCCTTCCCCCCCCTCTTCTATACCCGCGGCTAGTCTCGGCGTGGCACCGGGGCGGGCAGGAAAGAGAAGCGGCGAGCGGCGGAAAGGGAAGAGGGGGAGGCGGGGGGGAGGAGGCGGGGGAGGAGGGGAGGAGGAGGTACACTGAAAAGGAGTAGGAGGAAAGGGAGGAGGGGGAGAGGCCTGTGAAGGAGGAGGAGCAGGCGGAGGCGGTGTGGAGGAGGAACGTGGAGGGAGGAAGCGGGAGCAGGAGGAAGGATCCTTGCTGCTGCTCCTCTAGAAATCCCGCTCCCAGCTCCTCCTCATCCTAACCCGTTGTTCGTCTTGGCGTCTCGTTCTCCTCCTCCTCCTCCTCCTCATCTTCCTCCTCCTCTTCCTCCTCTTCCTCCTCCCCCTCTTCCTCCCTACTCCATCCTTCCTCGCCTCCCCCCTCCTCCTCCCTCCTCCTCCTCCTCCTCTCCTCCTCCTCCTCCTCCTCCTCCTCCTCCTCCTCCTCCTCCTCCTCCTCCTCCTCCTCCTCCTCCGCTTCTTCCTGTTCCTCCTCCTCTTCCTCCTTCTCCTCCTCCTCCTCCTCCTTCTCCTCCTCCGGCTCCTCCTCCCCCTCCTCCTTCTCCTCCTCCTCCTCCACTGTGAGAGTCCGAATGCTGCTCTCGTCTCTCCCCGGTCACTGTCGGTCGGAGCGGGGCGCCGCCGCGCTCCCGCATTTGTGGTTCGCCACGCGCAGTGGGGCCCGAGCACTTTCTACGCCGCGGCGCGGCAGAGGCAATCCGCACGCGCGTCTGGGCGAGACCGGGAGACGGCTTCGGGAATTAGTTCGGGCTCAGGAGACGGGGTTCAATGCAAACGGGGGTGAGCCAGAGTGCCAGATCTTTCAGGATCCTTCAGAGCCAGGGCTGCATTGATTCGGGTCTGGGTGCAGGATCCTGCAGGATCTTGCAAGATCCTGCAAGACCTGACTGACTCTGATGTTTCTACAGTGGCGTTCCCGCTGCAGCGTTGGCCCCATCTCAGAATCGGCGCTCTGCCCCCGTCGTTCAGAGTGGCGATCTCGCCCCAGCGCGGGTCATGGTTCTGGATCCAAGTCCCCCTTTTTTCCTATCTTCCGCCTTCCCCTGACACTCTTACTCCTCCCGCTCCTCATACGCGTCTTGCTGCTGGTGTCCCTCCTTCTGCATCATTGTTCCCTTCCTCCAGCTCATCCTCCTGCTCATCCACCACCTCCAATGTGCAAAGTTCCCTGTTCTGATTGCGCATCACGTGATAGGCCACCATGGGGATCCAGGTCCGCTAGGTCAACCATCGCCGGATGGAGAAGAGATCGGTACAAGGGGAAGGGTTGGGCGGGAGGGGAAGGATGTCAGATATGGTGCGCGCGCCTAGCTTGCCCTCATCCCAGCCCCCCGACCTCATCCATACAGGGACCCCAAGAGGTCTAGATCCCTTTCCAGTGACCAGCTTTTCATTGTGAGTTGTTTAAAACGGTTCCGAGGCCCGGTGAGGGCAGCTGGAAGCCCCACCGCTCCAATCATCGCCCTCCAATTAAGCAACGCCCGACAGAGTTAGCGAAAAACTTGCCCGCCATGATAGTTTCACGACGCGATCTGGGCCTCCTCCTCCTCCTCCTTCTGCCTCCTCGTCCTCCTCATCCTCGGCCTCCTCCTCTTCCTCCTCCTCGATCCTTCTCCTCGCTTCTCCTCCTCCTCCTCCTCCTCATCCTCCTCCACCTCCTCCACCTCCTCCTCTTCCTCTTCCTCCTCCTCCTCCTCCTCCTCCTCCCTTCCTCCTCCTCCTCCTCCTCTTCCTCCTCCCCCCTTTCCCTCCCCCTCCCCCTCCCCCTCCCCCCGCCCCCGCCTCTCCCTCCCTCCCTCTCTCCCTCCCTCCTCCCTCGCGCCCTGCCCCCTCGCCGCGCCCAAGGAAGCGGAGGCCCTGCGCAAGGAGAACGCGAGGCTCGCTGCGTGCGTGGAGCAGGACGCCGCCCCGCCGCCGCCGCCCTCTGCCTCGAGGCCAGGCCCGCCGGAGACCCCCCACAATCGAGCGGGTGTTTGGGCTGTGGGCGACAGCTGCCAGGGGCTGCCATTCAGCCAGGCCGCCCCCCGCGCGCTCGCCACAGCCCCGCTACGTCAGAGTGCCCCCGCGCCCGGCTCCCCTCTCCGCACCTAGGGCTCTTGTCTTCACCCCCCATTTACCACCCGCCCGACACGAGCGCCCAGGAATGCCAGGAGACTCCCGGGGCAACGCTGGCCAGGAGCGGCCAAGGGTAGAGGAAGAAAACATGAGCATAAGCTCGAGCTGTTGGATACTTGAATAAGCATCAGATAAGAGGGAAGGGTAGAGGGTAGAGGGACATTGCACATTGCATAAGTGGAACCGAAGGGTAGAGGGACAATGCGTAAGCATAAGTTGTTGGAGGTCCGCTTGCCCCCACCCCCATGGCAGCGCATCTGGCGTTGCCCCTGGCGCCGCGTTCCGCGCGCCAGGGAGGGGGGCCCAAACGAAGATCGAAGAAATCTGCGCGGACCGTTGCAAGTGTATGTTGATGCAGCTTTTTCTCCCTCAAGAAGAGGGGGGATGATCTGGGGGGACATCAAGAGAGGGGGGATGATCTGGGGGGATGATTTGGGGGGACATCAAGAGAGGGGGGATGATTTGGGTGGACATCAAGAGAGGGGGGATGATCTGGGGGGCATCATGGCGGGGGCCACGAGATCTACCCGGATCTCATGGCCCCCAGTTTTCTTTCACGTACCCCTGTCTCCCCCTTGGCCGCGCGGGTGCCTCGGGCCACGATATGCGACCCCCCCCTTCTCGGACGCCCCCCTCCTGGACGCCCCCGGTTTAGTTGGGGCAGGCGCGTATCGGCTCGAGGTCCGAGGGTCGGGCTTCGCCTTCTGAAGGTTATGATTCGAGTAAGGATCGACTACATAATCGATGTGACCCCGATTTGCCCGTCGAGACTACGAGAAAATACAGGGACAACAAGACATAGATGTGCGAACATTGTGCGAACGTTTCGAACATCAGCAGAAATAGAATTCAGGGGTAAATCAATCAGGTAGTCGATCTCCTACTCGAATGATCGTCCTGGGGCGCCCTCGTGGTCACGGTTGGATATGCTTCGAAATTCGTTGCAAAAAACACCCCCAGAGAGGTCCAGGGGCCGGATTGAGAGCCTTGATCTGAGGCAACACTAGGGGGCCATAGGTTCATGGGGACACGCATCGGCCCCCATTCCCCAGCTCCATTGCTAACGTGGGCCCGACAGCCCACCCGGCCCAGGAACGTGCGGATTCGCCAGCGCTGGTCAATGTCGATGCCCCCTCTTCCCATAAGCCGGTCCCCTGTTGTCATCCCCTTCAATCTCAGTGTCAACATCGCCCTCCCTCCTCGGTGTTCACTCTTGAGCACTTTCCCCCCGCCATGAAGAGTACCACCCCCCTAAGCACTGCAGGTCGATGCCCCTCCCTGAGTACGTCCCCCCCCCGATCGCTCTCCCGAAAAAATTGGTGACCCAGCGTTTTCGGAGCCCCGCAAATCCAACATTCGAGCAGTGGCGAAGCGCCGTGGCTTGCCAATAAACCCACCAACTAATGTTTTAAGAATATGTGGTGGTCAGCACGAAATGTTTTTCGAACATTTCTGGCTGATATCCTCTTGCTTATGTTCTAGGAATCGTGTTTTTGGGTCTTAGAACATTATTTGGTTCTCCCTTTGGGAGGGGAATCACACAGACACGATCAACCGTCGATCCCAGGAAAATATCGGAAAACATGGGACATGGGGGGAAGACGAAAACCTAGAAAATATGGGAAAGTATGGGGAATCCTGGGATTTGTGTGTGTGTATCTATTTGTGTGTCCTTGGGCCTCCTGATCCCATCCTTCATCATTCTCTTCTTTCCCTCTGCATGCCGTTCGCCGAGGCGGCATCAAGAAATGAGAGGGTCGGCCAGGGTGCCCAGAGG
>CAUYUJ010022175.1:119782-127649 GCA_963575745.1 Prorocentrum cordatum
AAGGGGAGCTGCGAGTATCGCGATGCAGGTGAGATAAAAAGGGGGCAAGCAAAAGGACAACTTCCACGGAAGGAAGTGGACATAAGATGGTGGCGCGCGAGGTTTGGCCACCTTCGTTGTGGCAAGCAGGCGCGCTACGCAAAACAATGTGTAAAATAATTGCATGGGGAAAGAAAGCAGCAGGGAAGTAAATGGACACGGAACGGCCGCGCACAGGGCGGGAAGTAAATGGACACGGACACGGGAAGTAAATGGGCACGGAAAGCAGCAGGAGACAAAATGGCGGCGCACGGGACTCGGCCACATTCGGCGCGGCAAGCAAGCACGCTCCGCAAAACAACATGTAACAACATGGCACGGCCGAAGCATGGCCACCAGAACGTGGATCAAGAACGCGAGCTCCTTCGTCGAAGGCCAAGGGCCCCACGGAAACGCCAAAAACAAAGAGCATCATAGGGTTTGGGGGGCCACCAGGCCACCAGGCCAAGAACATGAGGGTACCCCTGCGACGTCGAAGTTATTATTGACCCTCGTGCCAGCTGCACGGGGGACAAAAACAGCAGGGAAGGGAATGGACACGAAACGGCCGCGCTCAGGGCGGGAAGAAAATGGACACGAAATGGCGGCGCACGGGGCTCGGCCACGTTCGGCGTGGCAAGCAGGCATGCTACGCAAAACAATTTGTCACAAAGCGGCATGGGGGGGGAACAGCAGGTAAGGAAATGGACACAGAACGGCCGTGCACAGGGCGAGAAGCAAATGGAGACGCAATGGCTGCGTACGGGGCTCGGCCACGTTCGGCGTGGCAAGCGGGCACACTGCGCAAAACAATATGTCAGAAAGCGGCCTGAAAGAAGGACGTGGACACAACACGGCCGCGCACAGGGCGGGACGAACATTGACGTAACATGGCGGCGCGCGGGGTTCGGCCACTTTCGGCGTGTTAAGCAGGAACGCCATGCGGAACAATGTGTCACGAAGCGGTATCAAGACTTATTCGACGCGGTGTTCCCCAAATGTGCATATTGTTATCTTGGCACGTCTTTCTATCGGTATAATTGTGTCAAAAAGCGATTGCGTGTAAGAGCGAACCATTGGTTCGAGAAGCCTTCATCGGCTGCAAGTCTGAGTGCGGATGAGTCGCACGTCTCACAGCGAACGAGTCTGCGTGTGAGTAATGTGAATGAACACTAGTTGGCCTGAGTTTCAGTGGGTCTGAGTGTTAGTGGGTATGACGTCTGAGTGTGAGTACGTTTTATTGCGAGTTGGTCGGAGCGTGAGCGAGCCCCAGGCATATCCTGTCCGAGCATGATGGAGTTCACCAAACGCGGCAGCCGCCCCGTCGGTCGTCCGCAATCCTCCTCATCCTACCCCTCATCCTCCTCCTCCTCATCCTCCTCCTCATCCTCATCCTCATCCTCCTCCTCCTCCTCCTCCTCCTCTCCCCATGCTCCGAAAGCCAAAGATGGTGGAAGCCGAAACAGGCAAACCAAACCGCCTAAGACATCCCCACAATCTCAGCGCGAACGGGCCCGTGAGATGACCCCTGGCGCCCCCCGCCCTTCCCCTCCCCCCCCTGGGAGTGCTGAGTGCTGAAACCAGCGCCTCGCCTGAGACATCCTCAGAAACTGCTCCGAAAGCAGAAGATGCTGAGCACGCAAACAGGCGAACCGCCCGAGACATCCCAACAATCTAGACGCGAACAGGCCCGTGCAATACTCCCTGGCGCCCCCCCTTGGGAGTGCTGAAACCAGCGCCTCGCCTGAGACATCCTCAGAAACTGCTCCGAAAGCAGAAGATGCTGAGCACGCAAACAGGCGAACCGCCCGAGACATCCCCACAATCTGGGCGCGAACAGGCCCGTGCATTCCCCCCAGCGCCCCACCCCACCCCCCTCCCCTCCCCCGACAAACCCCCACCCCCTCCCCTAACCCTTCCCCCCCCCCTCCCCTTCGAAAACCGAGGGGGAGTCGCGACAGGTTCGAACCCCCCCCCTCGAAAACCAGAGGGGGGGTCACTACGGGCTCGAACCCCTCCGTCCGCACCACATCCCCCACCGTTGTTCCCAGCACCACTGTCCTCACCACCACTGTCCCCGCTGGTTCCACCACCGTCCTTACTGTCCCCACCAGTGCCCCCACCACTGTCGCACTGTCCCCACTGTCCCCGCCATTGTTTCCACCACGGTTCCACTCCCCACGTTCTCCACGGCCTCAACCAATGCCCGATTATCCCCACTGTCCCCACTGTCCCACTGACTCCTCCGCTGTCCCACTGAGCTGTCCCACTGTTCACACCACTGTCCCTTGGACTCCTCTGGGGGGCTGCAAAAGCGTGCGACCGCAGAACCAGGGCCCCCGTGGTGCAGATTGAGGCAAACTGTTGCCAACAGTTTGCAAAACGTACCACCATCAAAACCAGAATTGCCAAATCTGTGTATTTCAATTTCGTATTCTCGATTTCGCGAACGGCGCGATCGTCACCTGGTTGCTGAACGTACTAGCAGTGGTCGGCCACGGCGCTCATGGGGCCCGCGCGCAGGGGCCTGTGCGACTCCAGGAAACCTTCTGCGCTATATTGCAGGCGCGCGCGCGAAAATTGATGACGTCAATGAGCCAATCTTGATGTTTGTGGGGCGCGCGCCTCGATCTCGATTGGCCAGGGCGGTCGCCACAGCGAGGTTCTCGTTCGAGACCCACCCTTGAGTGAGGCCTGCGACACTGCCGGTGGGCTCTGGTGAGCCTTAGCGTCGCTGCTTGTCCTAACACAGGAGGCACGTTGCTCCGCGCTCCCCCGCAAGGAAGCCAGGGCGTGGCGGGGGGGTGTTGCGGGGTAATCCAAGTGGCCATATGGCGCGTCGCGCAGCCACCCAGACCATGCTTTGTAGCAATTGCTCCGCCGACGCCCCACATGTAAATCCTCCTCCTCCTCCTTCTCCTCCTCCCTCCTCCCTCCCGCCTCCCTCCTCCTCCATCCTTCTTCGCCTCCAGCCCCCCTCCTCCTCCTCCCGCCCTTCCCCTCCTCCTCTTCCTCCTCCTCCTCCCTCCTCCTCCTCTTCCTCCTCCTCCCCCTCCCTCCTCCTCTCCCTGCTCCTCCTCCTCCTCCTCCTCCTGCTCCTCCTCCTTCTCCTCCTCCTCCTCTCACTCCTCCTCCTCCTTCTCTTCCTCCTCCTCCTCTTCATGCTCCTCTGGGGGTGCATTTCGACCGAAACTTCAAAGCGGATCCAGCCGCGTCCACGAGGGCGCCCCGGGCCAGTGCGCCAGGCGCGCCACGCGCGCCAGGCACACCAAGTGCGCCGAATGCGCCAGGTGCGCCGTCTGCACGGGCCTGGGCCTGGAGCCCTGTGGGAAGCGCCAGGGCCGCCAACCCCTTGGGGGCCACCCCTTGCTCGGGCCCCCTGGGCCCCACAAACCCGGCAGTGGTGCCTTGCGAGGGCCACTTGTGGCCCAGGGCCTCCCCCGAAACTGTTGTTGACAGATTCGGTCATTCTGTGTTTCGTGGTGGCACCAAAAACGGGCATCAATATACAGATTGGGTCATTCTGTGTTTCGTGGTGGCACCAAAAACGGGCATGCATATACAGATTGCCAACCAATCTGCATATACGGGGGACCCAAGCATATACAGGTTGCCAATTAATTTGTATATGGAGGGGAGGAAAGTCATACACATATTACCAACTAATCTGTATATTGGGGGACCCATGCCATATACAGATTCCCTAATGCTGTAGATAGGGACCACCGTGGCCAACGCGTGCTCCTCATCTGTAGATGGAGCCCTTGGCCGCCAAGGGGGTGATTCAGTGGCGGCGGAAGGGCGACCGGAGGGAAGGAGGAGGGGGGAAGGACATACAGACGGAGGAGCACAAGGGAGGGGGGGAGGTAAGAGGGAGGGGAGGGAAGGGAGGAGGGGAGGTAGGAGGGAGGAGGGACAGGGATGAGGGGGGAGGGAGGGGAGGTAAGGAGGGGAGGTGAGGGGTGGGAGGGGGGGAGGGAAGGTAGGGATGACGTGGGGATTGAAGAGAAGGATGAAGGGAGAAGAGCGGGATGAGGGGAGGGGAGGGAGGGGAGGGGAGGGATGGGAGGAGGGATGAAGGGAGGTATGGGGGGGGGATGAGGGGAGGTTGGGGTGAGGGGGGGGGAGGAGGGATGGGGGGACGAGGGAGGTGAGGGGAGGGAGGAGGCCAGGCGCGGCCAGGTGGGAGATCTTCAGGGTCCGACCCTTCATCGCCCCCCTCCCCCCACTCGCGTCCACCGATGCCCCTCCTTCCATATCTTCCTCCACTTGCTTGCCGCGCTCCTCATCATTCTGTTCCCCCCCTGCTGCTGTTCCTCCGCCTGCCTATTTTTGTTTGTTTGCGCGCAGTGCACCACAGACGTCGCGGAGTTGCGTCGCGCTTCGGCCGCTCGTGACAATGCGCAGCAACTCTGTTCGCCCATGGCAGGGCTGCAAACGGCCACCATGCGCGCACGCATGCCAACATGGCGGGGGCTGCCCTGCCGATGAAGCTGCCCGGCCAAGTCGCGGCGCAAACCGCCCAGGCCCGCGTGCGCGCGCGGGTGTATATTGGAACGCTTGCCTGATCGCAATGCGCTTAACCACGCTGCGCGCGCCGACAAATAAACTTGGGCAGTACAGGCAGCGAAGAAGCGCCTCGCGCACACCTCGCACATGTCCACAATCTTCACGAGCGGCTGTCGGCAAACAAATTCGCCGAACCTGTTTTTTGCGATGGGGGTTGGTGGAAGCTGTTGGAAGCAGATCCGGACATTCTGCTTTTCGTGTCGCCCCTTTCGGGGCCCTCTGCGGTGGCAGCCCCCTTGGGGCGCCCAAACTGTCCCCACCACTGTCCCCACTGTACCTCTGTCCCATTGTCCCACCGCCGTCCTCGCCACCGCCTTCACCACTGTCTCCACCACCACTGTGCCCTCCACTGTCCCACGGTTTCCACCTCATTCCCACTGTCCCCACGCCACTGTCCCCACCACCACCGTCCCCACCACCTGTCCACTGTCCCCAATGTGCCCACCATTGTCCTCACCACTGTCCCCGCCACTGCCGTCTCCACCGCCGTCCCACTGTCCCCACCACTGTCCCGTTGTCCCCCTCACCACTGCCCCCACCACCACCGCCCCCACCACTGTCCGCACCCCCCCTCGGTTTTCGAGGGGGGGGGGAAGGGGATTGGAACCGGTAGTGACCCCCCCTCGGTTTTCGAGGGGGGGGGGGTCGAACCGGCAGTGGCCCCCCCTTTTTTCATGATGAACTGGGGGAGGGGAGGGTTTCGAACCGGTGACCCCCCCCCCGGTTTTCCGGAGGGGGGGGGGCTCGAACCAGTAGTGACCCCCCCCAGTTTTCCGCCAGCAGCGGTAGAACACGCTCTTTCAAATATTGACAGATGGACCAGGACCAATCAAAAACGGATGTCGGCCAGGACTCAAGAGCTCAGTGTACTCAACGCTCCAGGCAGACTTAATATGTTGGCTAAACATTATTCGAATGCGCGTTATCACATAGTCGCGACGGTCAAGACCCGTCTCCTCTCCCGCATGCCTAGTCGCGTTGGTGATTACGCTGTCTATTATGCTGTTTTCAATGGCGACGGCAAGGAGGGCAATGCTATTCGGGTCAACGCGGTCCAGCCCCTGGGGGAGGGTAGGCCACCACTTTCCAAACAACAGTCGGTTACCAGACACACACACACAGCGCCAACTCGACGACTCGTGTCGGCGCAGCTTCCAGACGCCAGTTTTTTCGTCTTTGCTGGCCACGGGCCCCGCGAGGCCGTCAAGGGGCCCAGCGCCTTGGAGAATTGGTGGACCGAATCCGAGGCGATCCTAGAGCCCCTCGTCGACGACGGGCACGCAGTGGTTTCGTGCATCGACGCATTTGCTGAGGTTGGCTCGAATACCAGCCCCCATGTTGGGGGAGTGAAGGCGGATAGCGAGGACCTCCCGGGTGAATGCCTCCATAGGTTTCGCTACGAGCTCGATTTTTGTATCCCTGCAACCTTCCTGAGCCCCCCCTGGGCGGCTCGGGGAATACCTGGACCTGCTCCGAGGCCGGATTTTTTTGTCACGGACCTCGGGGAATTTTTCCCCATATCCTAAGGATTGGGGTTCTTGTTATTACTCTGGCGCCTCCCACTGCTCCTCCTTCCTCCCGCTCGCGCCTCCCTCCCCCCAATGATAATCACCAGATAAGACAAGACAAGATAAGATACTACAAGATATGATAAGATAGCACAATATATGATAAGGTAAGATAAGATATATGACACGGTAGGATGATATATAAGATAAGACAGCCTATGGAGTAATAAGATAAGACAAGATATGATGCGATAAGATGAGTTGATATAAGATAAGCTAAGACCAGATAAGAGATTTCAAGATAAGAGAAGATAGAGGGTAATAAAGGTAAGATAAGATAGGACTCGATAAGATAAGATGAGACTCACTCTCTCTCAGACTCACGCACAGTCACATTCACTCACACTCACACTCTCTCATGATCGCAAAACGCTGCCAGGGGCATCACTTGGGAGCCCCAAGGGGGAGCCACCCTGGCTGATATCACGAGCCCGTTCGCGCCGATTTTGGTGGGACGTCTCAGCTAAAATTGCCGTTTGGCCTCCCCAACATGTCTCTCTTGAGAGCCTCATGATCACAAAACGCTGCCAGGGGCATCATTTGGGAGCCCCAAGGGGGAGCCACCCTGGCTGATCTCACGAGCCCGTTCGCGCCGATTTGGTGGGACGCCTCAGCTAAATTGCCGTTTGGGTCCCCAACATGTATCTCTTGAGAGCCTCATGGTCGCAAAACGCTGCCAGGGGCATCACTTGGGAGCCCCAAGGGGGGGCCACCCTGGCTGATCTCACGAGCCCGTTCGCGCCGATTTTGGTGGGACGTCTCAGCTAAAATTGCCGTTTGGCCTCCCCAACATGTCTCTCTTGAGAGCCTCATGGTCACAAAACGCTGCCAGGGGCATCATTTGGGAGCCCCAAGGGGGAGCCACCCTGGCTGATCTCACGAGCCCGTTCGCGCCGATTTTGGTGGGACGTCTCAGCTAAAATTGCCGTTTGGCCTCCCCAACATGTCTCTCTTGAGAGCCTCATGGTCACAAAACGCTGCCAGGGGCATCATTTGGGAGCCCCAAGGGGGAGCCACCCTGGCTGATCTCACGAGCCCGTTCGCGCCGATTTTGGTGGGACGCCTCAGCTAGAATTGCCGTTTGGCCTCCCCAACATGTATCTCTTGAGAGCCTCATGGTCACAAAACGCTGCCAGGGGCATCATTTGGGAGCCCCAAGGGGGAGCCACCCTGGCTGATCTCACGAGCCCGTTCGCGCCGATTTTGGTGGGACGCCTCAGCTAGAATTGCCGTTTGGCGTCCCCAACATGTATCTCTTGAGAGCTTCATGGTCACAAAACGCTGCCAGGGGCATCACTTGGGAGCCCCAGGGGGGGTCCACCAGGGGCTTCATAGTCACCAAACGCTGCCAGGGGCAGCATTTTGGCTTCCCAATGAGGAGTCGACCCGGGCCTCCTAGTCGCCAGACACTGCCAGGGGCACCATTGGGATTCAGACTCGCACCCAGACTCACTCATACACAAGCTCACTCACATTCAGATTCATTTCTTCAGAGTCAGGCACACGCAGACGTACCCATGCTCAGACTCACCCACACTCAGGCTCACCTAACCCAGACTCCGTCAGAAGCCAGTAGCGAAGAGAGCAGAGAGGAGAGAGAGAGAGAGAGAGAAAGAGAGAGAGAGAGAGAGAGAGAGAGAGCGGGAGAGAGCGAGAGAGAGAGAGAGAGAGAGAGAGAGCGCGCGCGAGCGCGAGCGCGAGCGCGAGCGCGA
>CAUYUJ010022176.1:0-34455 GCA_963575745.1 Prorocentrum cordatum
GACTACTACTACTACTACTACTACTACTACTACGATTACGATGACTACTGCTACGACCACTGCTGCTACGATTACTACTACTACTACTACTACTACTACTACTACTACCACCACCACCACTGACCCTTAACACTACTACGAGTACTACTGCTACTACTGCTGCTACTACTACTACTACTACTACTACGACTACGACTACGACTACGACGACGACGACGACGACGACGACGACGACGACGACGACTGCTACTACTACTACTACTACTACTACTACTACTACAACTACTACTACTACGACTACTACTACTACTACTACTACTACTACTACTACTACTACGACTACTACTACTACTACTACTACTACTACTACTACTACTACTACTACTGCTATTACTACTACTAGTAAGAATACGAGCATGAGTACTAGCTGTCTATTTTTACCAAAATTATGTACAATATGATCATTATGCCTACCAGAACTTTCATCATTGGTACGGATAGTATGGAAACACTAAACATAAGTTTATGAACATTGTTCTTAATACTGATACGATTACGATTACGATGGGGATGCTCATGCTTGTGTATACGATTAGCATTGGCTCTCGTAGCACCATGACTACAGGTAATACCATTGTAGTTAGTAGTATGACGATTACCACCGTTGATAGTGCGATTATGAGTACAACCGATACTAATATCATTGCTCATCGTATGAATTTCAGTGTTACTAGCATTGCTATTCTTTATGTGATGGATAATATCAGCGTTCGTGCTAATATTCGCAGACGTATCATTAGTGCTGATCGTCTTCGTTTTGTTGGTATTAGTGCGATGCCAGGCACTGGTAAGTGTTGGTTTTGTTCGTATGCGTACTAGTACTAGCGGTGCTGTATTCATTGATACGATTGCGAATGATAGTTTATGGTTGTTAGTGTTCGTCGTATACTTACAATGGGAATTATACGTAGCATCCGCACATTTGCATTATTGGTAGTATTACTGCTGTGCTTATTCTACTGGTGACGATTCGTATTCATCTTACTTATAGTGTTATACTGTTGAACGGGTTACGTTCTTGCTATTAGTATTAGTGTTAGTATCATATTTGTGTTTATTATGCATAACATGAATTTACGAATATGCTGATTATTATGAATCCTCCTCCTCCTCCTTCTACTCCTCCGCCTCCTCCTCCTCCGCCTCCTCCTCCTGCTCTTCCTGCCCCTCCTCCTCCTCCTGTTCCTTCCTGATCTCCTCCCCGCCTCCCCGCCCCCTCAGAGGATCGCCATGCTCAAAACGCAAGCCCCCTGAATCCAAATCTGAAGCCCGTGGGCTCGCATCGAGAGCTCATGGGGGGGTCTCTGGTCTCCCAGTCTGAGACCGCCCACCCCCTGCATCCCATTCTGCACCCCAACGGCCCGAACGGTTCTGGCCGTTCGGGTGAAGAAGGGGCCGTCCGCCCCATTGCCGCCCAGACCATTGCCGCCCGTGGCGTCGCAGAGGGCCTGGCTGCACATGAAGCGTGCAAGGGCGGCCGGCCCGAGTCAGTGCTCCCCGTACCACTGCCGCCCGTGCGCCTCCCCCCTCGGACCGCTGCCGCCCGTGGCGTCGCAGAAAGCCCGAGCGTGTCTGAGGCATGCCAGAGCGGCCTGCGCGCCAGCGCCCAGGCCCCTCGGGCAGCCGCTTCGCCGCACGGCGCGGGCCCTGAGGCGGCGGCGGGGCGGGGAGGAGAGGGGGGCCCCAAACGGTGTGGTGACAACGCCGCGTGGTGACAACAGTGGGGATGCGGGGTCACCGCACGGTTCAAGGACGCGGGTCATCATCCGAGGACGTCTCGGGTGACCGGGGCCTCCGAAGTCTCAAGACCGTGTAATGACGGACTGCGCGGTGAGGTCTCTTGTGACTTGGAAGCCACCGCGCGGTCCGTCACCACACGACGTCGGAACCCCCGAATGGGGGAGGGAAATGGAGGCCACACAAGATGGGCCAGAGCAAATGGGCGGGAAGACTGCACGCCATCGGTGGTGCGCTGAAAACGCATCGGCGACGTCTGGGTGAAGAAGCTTGTGCTCCAAATCGCACCACATCCCCAGTGCGTCGGCGATGCGGCACGATCTTCTGGATCCCAATCGCTCTGGCCCCGTGTCGGCCCCCAGAGGGTCGGAGACTCAGAAATTGAGGCAAGTTTGGCGCTGATTTTAACCCATGCCACGTTCGATATCTATGGGCCTCGGGGGACTTGATGGAAATAAATGGAGGAGGAGGGAATGGAGAGAGGGAGGAGGAGGAGGAGGACGACGACGACGACGAGGAGGGGGGAAAGAGGAGGAGGAAGAGGAGGAGGAAGGGGAGGAGGAGGAGGAGGAGGAGGAGGAGGAGGAGGAGGAGAAGGAGGAAGGACTGTCTGGAGGCTTCCAGAGACCTCTGGAGGGCGGGGGCCGGGCGCACAGTCGCTGGGCACAAAGACGAGAAGCTGGGGTGCTTGTTCGCCCACGCATCCATCACGATAGCCTTCCTTAAATGGGGAAATTATTTCGTGCACTGGGGGCCTATATGGGGGGCTGGCCAGGAATGCGGCGGAGGCATTGGATAAGGAAACTTGGACAAGGAAAGGAATCCGGGGCTTGGAAGCCAGTGAAACTCCAACTGTGTATCGGCCAGGGGTATCGCCACCGCCCCCATTAGCTAAGGATTCCCCCAGGGTCTGACGGCTCCTGGGCACATTCCTTAACCAATGCCCCCACCGCGTGTAACACTTGAATGGTAAAGACTGAACAACTCAACAAGGTGTATCCTCGATGAACCCTAATAGCGGTGCGATGGCAGCAAAATAGGGGAAGGAGGTGAGGGAGATTCCTCTTTCCCTGGTGGCGGTTTCAAGGGCCTGGCTCAAGGCCCCTGCCACTCCCAGGAACTGGATGCCCCAGGGCGACGAGAAGGTTGTTCAAAATCGGAGGAACGCTCGCTTGAGCCCGATTGGCAACAGACGTCGAGCAATGAGGAGGAGACACTTACGTGTTGGAACACAGGGGCGCATTCTCTATGAACCCGAATACCAATGCGATGGCGGTGAAGTGGGGAAGGAAGTGACGGCGATGAGCGCGGCACCGAGCTTGCCGATCCACGCCAGCACAAGCCTGACCGCGCAGGGCCAGGAATGTCCAGGCGCACGCGGGCCCCACGAGCGGCTTCTCCAAGACGAAGACCACTGTTGCGAAAAGCCCTGGCGCCCCAAGCCCAACGCCATCTCGCTCACATGAATGGTGCCGCTCCCGACTGGCTCCAGGCACCAGGCTGCAACCCATGCCGCCCTCGCCACCAAGACCCAGGGCGCAGGTGCAGTCGCAGCGGAGGCCGCTCCAATCTACTTTGAAGCCGCCCCGCGTCTCTCCTTCTACACCAAGAGGCCGAAGACGCCGAGGAGGAAGGCGGCTACAATCTCTCGCGACGCCCTGAGACGATCGCTCCCAGGTCGTCGGCGCAGGTTCCCGGATAGCTCCTTGGAGAGCAAATTGGGCTTCAGATAGAAAGCCAGCTGGCAGGGCTACGCCAGTTCCTAACCAAGGCTCCCGGGGCGGGCATTCCCGCAACGAGTTGACTGAGCTCGCAGCGTGTTCCGGCAAGCGTTTTCCGCCTCGTTCCCAACACGCGTGCCTGAAGCCTTGTCCGCAGCACTGCCGGAGCACCTTGGAAGCTCCTGCGAAGCTCCTTTCTGAAGCTTGCAAGCTCCCCGCGCATGCCTTCTAGCGTCCTGGCAAGCGTCTCCCACAGACATTTTCTCAAAATTGCACACTCCACAGGCATGCTTCCCAGCGTCCTCGCAGGCGTCTCCCACAGGCGTTTTAAGCGCATCGGACTGCGTCGCTATCCAGGTTTTGGATTGCACAAGCGAGCTGCCCCACGGGCCAGACACTGGCCAACAAGCAGAAGATCGCCCGCAACACGGCGCCGAACAGACTGGCCCACCACTCCGATGCGCTGGAGATGCCGAAGGTGCCGACGAAGTTGCAGTAGATTTCCAATTCGAAATCACAGGACAGCATGCCCAACTCGTCATCGCGGATCGTGATGAGCCGATGCGCGCCCATGATGTCGGTGACGAGCGAGAAGATGACTTCGTGCTGGCCGCTGTAGTCGGAGGTTGGGGGGTGAGGACCCAAGTGGAAAGGAAGGCCCCCCAACAGGAAATCGGTTTCGGTTTCGGACTCGCGTCGCGCACGCGGGCGGGGAGAAGCTGATTGGGCGGGCGAAGGGAATGACACCGCCGTGCTAAACCGGGTCGAAACAAAAGACGGCCTCTCTGGTGGGCCGGCGTGACTGGGGGTGTCCCGCCGTGGTGTCCCGCCGTAGTGTCCGGTCGGCGTCCCGTCACCGTCCTCGAGTTGCGGCCAGCGGCGCCCCGCCGCGGTGCCCCGTCGGCGTGCTCTCGGTGTCCCGTGGATGTCCCGTCGGTGTCCCGTCGGTGTCCCGTCGGCGGTGTCCAGTCGGTGTCCCGTCGGTCCCCCGTCGGTGTCCCGTCGGTCCCCCGTCGGTCCCCCGTCGGTGTCCCGTCGGTGACCCGTCGGTGACCCGCCCGCGCCCCGTCGGCGTTCTGTCGGTGCCCCGCCGTCGGCGTTCCGTCGGCGTTCTGTCGGTGCCCCGCCGGTGTCCTGATTGGTGTCTCGAGTGGTGTCCCGTGGTCGTCCCGATTGGCGTCCCGATTGCAGTCTTGACCGTGCCCCGGTGGTGTTTCGATGGTGCTCGATGGTGTCTCGATCGTGTCCAAGTGCGGATCCGATAAGTGCCCCGATTGGTGTTCCGATGGTGTCCTGGTGTCCTGGTGCTGTAACGGCTGGCATATCGATTAGTGCCCCGATGGTACCCCAGCGCTGTCCTGGTGTCCCGATGCGTCCCCGACGGTGCCCCGATGGTGTCCCGATGGCATGGCGGTGCCTCGATGGTGCCCCGATCGCATCGAAGTGGTGGATCGCTTACTTGGGGGAAGAGATCGACGAGAATCGGAGACGCCAACCGGAGCGGCCGATAGTGACATCAATGGAACGAAACCGATAATGACATCGGTCGAATGCGACTGGGAAACTGGAACCGATTAGCCGAATTCGACCGGAACACCGACCGCTCGGCCACGGGATCGAAAGTGATATCGACAGAGGGGGATCGCCAGGAGAACTCGCGAGCGCATCGCCGGCATCGCCGCGCCACCATCATAATCATCGCAGTTGTCCTCAGTTGATTCCCACCCAACCTCCTTATCACCCGAAGGGTGGTCGCATGGGTAGCTCAACTCTTCTCCGCGGGCCTCGGCGCCCCCTGGCGGCCCCTTCCACCGCGTCGAGGCGACCTCGCGCGCGCCGCGCCATCGCGCGCGAATCGCTTATTGCTGCTCGCGCTCGCCAAGACCGCCAGTGCGCAGTTTTCGTGGAGACCATCTAACCCAACTTCACCTCGTCCGGGAGGTGTTCTCGGAGCCAGTCGCCACGGTCCTCCGCGCAGCTGTAGATGGCCGAGTCTGGGGCGGCCAAGTTGGCCGCCCCCTAATCGGGGCGCCACTTCGCGAGCTCCTCGAAGAGCACTTCCCGCCCGGGCATTGGGCGCAGGAAGCCCGCTGCGACCCCTGTCTCCAGCTTCTTCATCAAGCCTGATTCGGGGGCCCCTGCTTCGCGCGGGAGCGCGGCCAGCGGGCGGGGGCGGGCGGGCGGCCCCACTACGACGAAGCCAAGGTCGTTGCCGCGGCCTGCTCGGCCATTTGCTCCAAGCCAGCCCTCGATGACCCCTCTGGCTTCCTCGTGGACCTCCCCCCAACGAAAACCGATGGCTCGCTCGGGCTGGCCCAGCCGGGCGCGCCTGCGCTGCCACGGCGGCGGCAGCGGCCCCGGGCCTGCGCTCGCCGTTCGCGCGGAACTGCGGGCGCCCGCCGCAGGGCCGCGGGTCGGCGGCCAGCCCTGGAGACCAACCGAGGAGGCGCGTCGGCATCGGACGCGGCGCGCCGAAACTGTCACAGCGGCGGGCCGCGGCACGCGCGCCGTCGAAGTCCAGGAGTCCGCCCACCACTGGCCGCTGCCACACGCCGGCAGGGCACCACCCGCGAATGTCGCCCGCCTGGGAGGAGCCGAGGTCCTCGGGCTGCTCTAGGAGGCCAGCTGCCCGCCCGCTGCTCGCCAACTGCACTCGCAGCGGTCGGAGGGCGATGTCGGCGAGCATGGTCGGACACCCGGCACTTCAGCCTCTCCCAGCCCCCCGGCCAAGGGGATTCCCACGGGCGCTGCGCTGACCGCAGCCGGAGCGGGCCACGGCGGTTTGTCCGCGCCGCCCTCGGCGAGAGATTGCAGGGCGGCGAGACCACGAGCACTTCCAACTCGCCCGCTGCCAGCCGCCCGAGGCAATCGCCCTGCGGAGAGGTCGGCGCCGCCCGACCTGACCAGGCCCACCTCGCCCAAACGCGCGGGGATGCCGAGGCGGCGCGCGAAGGTTGCGACGTCCGCCCGACGCTTTCGCCCCGCGGATGGTAGAGCACCCTCAGCTGCATCTGCGCCCTGCGGCCTGAAGCCCAGCCCCCGGCGGGCGCCCGGCCTTCGGCGGTCTCGGGCACGGACCTGATCTCAGATCGCTCGCCGGGGCACCGCGTGGAAACGCAAATGGGCTTGCCGCGCCTGCTGCCAGTTCCGTTCGCGGACGCGCTGCTCGCGCTGCGGCACCTGGGCCCGCGGCGCGCGCGCGACCAAGTACCCCCCGCGCGACCAAGTCGCCCCGCGCGTTCCTCGCCACGAGGGGCCCCAGACGTACCCCCCGAGCACGCAGTCCAAGTACGACGGAAAACCAGCGCGGGTCGCAGCCTTGCAGCACCCGCTGGCCCGCGCGGCACTGGCCGAGCACGAGGGCCACCACGCCCACCAGCACGACGCGCGCCCGCAGCGCCTCTGAGCCCCGCGGCGCCCGACCTCGACGGCCGCCGCCATCCTTTATTGCGCGGCCCCTGGGCTGGACCCAACTGGCGCTGGGAGGTCGGCGCCCTCGTCTTCCTCGGCTGAGTGGACAGACGTGATCGCCTGTGCCGTGATGTCGCAGCGCTCGATATTCCTCTGCACGGCCTCGAGGTAGGATCACGCTGCCACCTGGCCCTCCTCGGCGCGCGTCTTCTCGAAGGCCAGCTCCATCGCCTGGCGGCCCGTAGCGCGGACGTCGCATTCGGCCTCCATCTCCCGTCGCTGCTCGACCCTCGCGCGCGCGCTGCACACCGCGCGCGCGCCAGCGCGGCGCCCCGCGCGCGCCGCCCCAGCGCGGTCGACGCGTCGACGTCGAGCGGGCATCTGGCGAAGCGCCTGACGTCCTGGTCTGGGTTTACGAGAGCGGAGAGCCCACCCGGGCTCGTCGCGCCGTTGAAATGCAGATGCGCCCGCGCGCCCAACGGCGCACCCTCCCCCGCGGAGAGGGCGCCCAGGCTGAGCTCGGCCCTGCACGCGAGCTTGCCTGCTCTTCCTCCGCGAGGGCCCGCAGCGGGACAGCGTCGAGCGACCGCTCGATCGCGGGTCGCGCCGGCGACGCCGAGAGCGCAGGCCCGCGAAGCCCGCCGCCGGGACTCCGGGCCCCGGGGGGGCAGCCCGCGAAGCCCGTCGCGGTGGCCCGCCGGAGACGAGGCGCGGCCGCGGCCATGACCAATCGAGGACGGCGCCGAAATGGGTCGTGCAAGAACGGTTCCAGATCGCGCGACGGCCCAGCAAGCCCCGCATAGCACGCGAGGACGCGCTGCGCGGCCCCGAAGCCCTACCCGCTTCCCATGGGGCCCTCCCCAGCAAGAGGGCCCCCCCCCCCGTTCAGGACGCCCCCCCCTGCCCGCGACGGAACGGAGGGGAGATCCACGGAAGGGGCGGGCGCCCTCGCCGCGGGGCGGCACCCGCCGAGGGCGGGGGTTCGGGGCGACCCCCAATGCGCGCCAACGGGGGGCCCAGTCTGAATCCCTCTGCGAGGGCGGCCGTCGCCCACCCGAGCCCCAAGAGCCGCGCCCCCCTGGACTGGGCGGCGCAGCGCCCCCAGAGCACCCACGGCCGGAGATTGGATTTTCAATCGGGCGCGGCCTCCATCGAGCCATGCCCAGCGCAGGCCGCGGGCGGTAGCCTGAACCAATCGCGCCCCAGGCCGCGCGACGGCCAGCGCGCGGGCGGGGCCCCCGCCTCGGAGGGTCGCGTGGAGCCCCGCTCGTCGGACCCACCAAAGCCCGCGAAGATCGCCAAGCTCTCTGAGCCCTCGCCCCCGCCCTCGAAGGCTGCCGCCGTCACCTGGCTCGCGACGCGGCACCAGCACCTGCGGCAGACCGAGCCATGCTCTGCAGGATCCGGGATCTCGCCGAAAAAGACCGAGCCCAGCGGCGACCTGCAGGGGCTCGGAAGCCCGGCCGCAGCTGCCAACCTCGTGGAGAGTGGCCACCGAAGTACGTGCCAGCCTCCTCCTCCTCCTCGAGGCCCGCGTCCTCGTGCGGGGGCCGCTGCACCCCGCCCCCGAGCTGGACGTCCTCCCAATCGCCGCCGTCGCGGTTGAGCTCCGCCCCCAGCTCCTCCGCGGCGCTGTCGCGGCCACCCTCCGCCCCCTCCGTCGGCGGGGCGGCCTCCTCCCCCTCGCCTTCGAAGGCGGCATCCGGCGTCGCCAGCTCCCTCGCCAGCGACGGCGTTGGCGACGGTTCCCCTGGGCGCCGCGGGCACCCATCCAGCGCTGCGGCATGGAGCCCTCGCAGGTCTTGCCCGCCGCGCCCGTCGCCCCACACTCAGCGAAGTTCTTCCTCAACGCGAGCCAACGCGAGCCAATTCGCCGAGTCTGGGATGGCCACTGCCTCGTCGTCCAGCCCCACGGAATTCTTGCCTGCCCGAGCGCGGCACCACTGCCAACTGCCGCCGGAGCCTGGAGACGACGGCGCGGCACATCCCAGCGTAGGCGGCCCAGGTAGTCGCGCTCGCTCTTCGGAACCCCTATCGCCGCCATGGCCTATGGGATCGCCACTCGCTCCGAGCGCGCCGCCCAGAAGCCCGCGACCTCCTCGAGGAGGAGGGGCTTCGCAATCTCGACCTCCAAGGCCGGCGCCAGCATCCTCCAGAACACCTTCTGGCCAGACGCCGCCGCTTCGGCGCATCCGGCGGGCTGGCGGACCACCTCCCGGCAAGCGTCGTCGGGCCGCGGCAGGAAGTGGCCCCTCTCGAAGTCCACGATTCCCTGCAACAGGCGGAAGCACGTCTCTATCCACGACGGGCCCCGCACGTTGCACTCGCGGGATTCAGGGAGCATCAAACCGGGTAACGCCTAAACGGGGCAACCGACCCACCATGGGATCCAGGAGGAAAAACTGCAAAGAACAGAACAATTATCCTGGCAAAGCAACCTCACAGCGATGCGTAGGAGCATATCTGGAAGCATTCCCCTTAAGATTCAGATGAGAATCCTGTTGTAGAATTCTGCTGTTCTCCCAGTCGTTCGCGCATTCGCGATGGCAGTCGCAGTGGCAACGGCAGTCGCAGTCACAGCCTCAGCCTCAGCCTGCCTCAGCCCAGGCCTCAGCCTGCCTCAGCCTCAGCCTGCCTCAGCCTCAGCCTCAGCCTGCTTCAGCCTCAACATCAGTCTGCCTTCAGCCTCGGCCTCAGCCTCAGCCTCAGCCTGCCTCAGCCTCACCCTGCATCAGCCTCCTCAATCAGCCCTCAGCCTGCCTCACATCAGCCTGCCTCAGCTCAGCCTCAGCCTGCCTGCTGCCTCAGCCTCAGCCTGCTTCAGCCTCAGCCTCAGTCTGCCGTCGGCCTCGGCCTCAGCCTCAGCCTGCCTCAGCCTCAGCCTGCCTCAGCCTCATCAGCCTCAGCAGCTCAGCCTGCCTCAGCATCAGCCTGCCTCAGCCTCAGCCTCAGCCTCAGCCTCAGTCTGCTTGCAGCCTCGGCCTCAGCCTCGCCTGCTCCCCTGCGCAGGCCGCAGCCTCAGCCTCAGCCTCAGCCTGCCTCAGCCTCAGCCTCAGCCTCAGCCTGCCTCAGCCTCAGCCTGCCTTCAGCCTCAGCATCAGCCTCCTGCCTTCAGCCTCGGCCTCAGCCTCAGCCTGCCTCAGCCTCAGCCTGCATCAGCCTCAGCCTCAGCCTCAGCCTGCCTCAGCATCAGCCTGCCTCAGCCTCAGCCTCAGCCTGCCTCAGCCTCAGCCTCAGCCTGCTTCAGCCTCAGCCTCAGTCTGCCTTCAGCCTCGGCCTCAGCCTCAGCCTGCTCAGCCTCAGCCTGCCTCAGCCTCAGCCTCAGCCTCAGCCTGCCTCAGCATCAGCCTCAGCCTCAGCCTGCCTCAGCCTCAGCCTCAGCCTCAGCCTCAGCCTGCCTTCAGCCTCAGCCTCAGCCTGCCTTCAGCCTCAGCCTCAGCAGCATCAGCCCTCAGCCTGCCTCAGCCTCAGCCTCAGCCTGCTTCAGCCTCAGCCTCAGCTGCTCAGCCTCGGCCTCAGCCTCAGCCTGCCTCAGCCTCAGCCTGCATCAGCCTCAGCCTCAGCCTCAGCCTGCCTCAGCATCAGCCTGCCTCAGCCTCAGCCTCAGCCTGCCTCAGCCTCAGCCTCAGCCTCAGCCTGCTTCAGCCTCAGCCTCAGTCTGCCTTCAGACTCGGCCTCAGCCTCAGCCTGCCTCAGCCTCAGCCTGCATCAGCCTCAGCCTCAGCCTCAGCCTGCCTCAGCATCAGCCTGCCTCAGCCTCAGCCTCAGCCTGCCTCAGCCTCAGCCTCAGCCTGCTTCAGCCTCAGCCTCAGTCTGCCTTCAGCCTCGGCCTCATCCTCAGCGTGCCTCAGCCTCAGCCTGCATCAGCCTCAGCCTCAGCCTCAGCCTGCCTCAGCATCAGCCTGCCTCAGCCTCAGCCTCAGCCTGCCTCAGCCTCAGCCTCAGCCTGCTTCAGTCTCAGCCTCAGTCTGCCTTCAGCCTCGGCCTCAGCCTCAGCCTGCCTCAGCCTCAGCCTGCCTCAGCCTCAGCATCAGCCTGCCTCAGCATTCAAAATGTGGCCCGGGAATGGAGTTCTGGGAACTCGAAGAACACGAAGTGGCCTACAGTTGGCTCCGGGCATTCAAAATCATGCCCAGGAATGGAATTCTGGGAACTCGAAGACCACGAAGTGGCCCACAGTTGGCTCCGGGCATTCAAAATGTGGCCCGGGAATAAGAAGTTCTGGGAACTCGAAGACCACGAAGTGGCCTACAGTTGGCTCTGGGCATTCAGAATGTGGCCCGGGAATGGAGTTCCGGGACCTCGAAGACCACGAAGTATGTAACTGTTGGGTTAAAAAATCCCCGACACCCTCCCCTGGATCGCGCCCAGACCCCCTTGGGGCGTCATGATGCTCGTTTTTGACCCTACTAGAAACCTATCAGTCTTCGCTGTTAGGTAATAACCCGGGAATCTCAGCCGGCCTCAGCATCAGCCTGCCTCAGCGTGTGCAGCCTTAGTCTGCATTCAGCCTCGGCCGCAGCCTCAGCCTGCCTCAGCCTCAGCCTGCATCAGCCTCAGCCTCAGCCTCAGCCTGCCTCAGCATCAGCCTGCCTCAGCGTCTGCCTCAGCCTCAGCCTGCCTCAGGTTCAGCCTCAGCCTCAGCCTCAACCTCAGCCTGCCTCAGCCTCAGCCTGCGTCAGCCTCGGCCTCAGCCTCAGCCTGCATCAGCCTTCAGCCTCGGCCTCAGCCTCAGCCTCAGCCTCAGCCTCAACCTCAGCCTCAGCCTCAGCTTGAGCCTGCCTCAGCCTCAGCCTCAGCCTGCCTCAGCCTCAGCCTCAGCCTCAGCCTCAGCCTCAGCGGTGCGTTCCCCATAGTCACTGGCGGCGCTGGGGGCCTCAGCCTCAGCCTCAGTGGTGCATTCCCCATAGTCACTGGCGGCGCTGGTGGCCTCAGCCTCAGACTCAGTGGTGCGTTCCCCATAGTCACTGGCGGATCCGCGGATTCTCCCCGGATCCTGCCCGGACCCCCCTGGGGTCATGATGCTTTCTTTTGAGACCATATTAGAAACCTATCAGTCTTCGCTGTTAGGTAAAAAAAAGACGGCATTTTTCTGCAACGCAAAAAAACGGCACTGCAATTTGTTGGCAACTAGCTGCGGAAAAACTGCAATCAAGCCCCACAGACCGGGCAATAGAGGGCCCAAAACAAAAAGTTGCAGCGCAGCAGCCGACAATATGCAACGCAGCCAGCACGTGGAGGGCGCTTCATCGAACGCGACAACAAAAAAACTGCACTGCTACAAAAAAGCCACTTGATGCCTCGAACCAGCCGTTCCCTGCTACCCCGTCTGTTGCTACCCCGTCTCTGGCTCCCTGAAGGATACCACCAGCGGCAGCTCTGGCATCTCTCGACTATATGCAAAAGTGACCCTGTGTAAGAACGACCTTTGGTGCGCAGCTTTTGGGGGGCCGCGGGGGGGGGCCAAAAACGAGCGCGCGAGACGCAACTACCGCATCGCGTTCGGCGATCGGGGGGCCCCATTGGGCCCGCACCAAAGGTCACTCGGCGAAAGGTCACCCTTACGTGCAATCGAACCTTGCGCCCTGCACCGCCGGCTTTCGCACGCACCGGCGCGGCCGCCAGATCGCCGCCCACCATGGCGAGGCGTCGAAGTGGGCTGTCGTCGTAGCGCAGCACCTTTCAGACCCTGGCGAGGCGAAGCCGCGACACCCCGCGCAGGTACTTCGCGAGGCCCTCGTCCGCGACCAGCTGCTCCACGGCCACGACGAACGCGCTGGCGAATCGGGCCGCGCTCATCGCCGCAGCTTTGCCAACGCCGAATAGCCCCCCCGCGTTAGCGACGACCTGTTGGACCTCCAGCTGAGCGGAGAGCCTAGCTCGCGGATCGAAGCCCGCCGCGCGCTCGGTCCAGGCTAGGGAGGCCTGGCGGGGCATCGTCGGCCCACAGGGCTCGGCAGCGCTGGCGCGCACGCAATCGACGAGGTGCACGACCGTCGTCGGCAACGGGATGCTGCGAGCGCGCAGGAGCCATCGGCGCAGCGTCTCAAACGCACGCACGCACGACCTCACAGTGTTGAGACGCGCGCGGCCCGCGATGCCACCTGGCGCCCGCACTGAACCCATGCAGGACCGCGCCGCCTCCAGCGAGAGACGCCTGCATCTTGCGGGGCACCTGGAGCAATCGCGGCCTCCAGCGCACCCACTCTCGGGCCTCCACCTCGCCGCGGCTCTCCTCGGCGGCGGCGCGACACTTCCGCGCGCAGCGGGTTCCCGCCAGCGCGCGGGCCCTCGGCGGCGGAACGGCCTCGCGTCACTGCAGCTCGCAAACGGCTAAGGGGCTCGCCGCCATGGCGCCCTCCGGCATGGCCTGTCCAGGGCGGCCGCGGAACGGCCGCAGCAGCTTCTGCAGCGGTTCCTCGGCCACCACCTGGTCGACGAACTCCCTCAGTGGAGCCCGTGCCTCCTCCGAGATGAGGTCCGCGGCCGCCGCCACCTGTCCGAGCGCCCCCTCAAACCCGAACTCGCTCGCCTGACGCACCAAGCGTGAGCCGAGGAGGCCACAGCCACGCAGCACCAGGCTGACCCGCCGCCGCGCGGCGTCGAGGGCGCACGGCCCAAGGGCCAGCATCTGCGCACAACCGTTGTTCACAGTCGGCCGAACATCGGGCAATTAAATAAGACATTTTTACGCGTTGGTACACGGGGGCGGAGACGGTTTGCTGAAGCCCTGCCCCCAATGTTCCAGACCCCCCGAGTCCCTCGTTGTGGCGAAGGCGGATACATGACGCCCTGTCCTAACTCTGGGGGGCGGGGGTTCGCAACCGCAACGGCGCAAACCCTACTACAACCGCTGGGGATTCTGCGCAGAGCACGCATGTGCGCACAGGGAAAACCAGCGTCTGCTTTGAACTGCATAAAGATGGCGCGGGACCAGGTCCTCCATGGACATGGTATGGGGATGGTATGGGGATGGTATGGGTCTAAAGAGAACTGCACAGGGTGGAATGTGACGTAATACCCTATGGACTCGGCATTGTTGACCCAAAGAAAAGCTTTACGTGATCTGACAGGACCTGTATGAGGGGTGTTTGTGACCTCATACGCTCTGCGTAAAAGAATTGTTATTTGAGGCTGGCATGCGACCTAGACAGAGCAGCTCAGGACTGTATGTGACCGAGCAGAGACTACATCGGGAGACGATGGGGCTGGCGTGAGAACTCAGACAAACGGGCAAATCATTATACGTGACCTCATACGACTGTGTAAAAGCTCCCGAGAGCACCCAGCCAGCCTGGGATCCCCAGGCGCCTGCTGGTGCCTTGCGTGGTCGCCCTTCCTGTTCGGCCCTCGGCGGGCCCGCCTGGCCCGCCCTTTCTGGCGTGTCCCCGCTGGCACCCAGAGGCGTTCGCAGGCCCTACAAGGGTAGTCCGTTGCCTGCGAGGCCCGTCGTCGTTCGAGGTCGCGGAGAGCAGCTGCAGGGATCAAAGGCTCTAGCTCAACCAAGAAAACGGTATACATCCTGCACTTGGGGGGTTTGTCAGGGGCTTTCGGGTGTCTGGGCCCAGTCGGGCCCAGGCCGACGGCGGGGCCGAGTTGCGCAAGTTGCACCGCTGGCCCCGACGGGAGGGCACTCCTTCGACCAGGAGGTCCGCACTTATAGAGATTGCACGTGACCCAAAGAGAACTGCTTAAAAGGTTTGTACGTGTCCAGAGAAGGACTGTACAAAGGGTTGTTTGGGACCGATTCTAGACTGCACAATGGTTGCACGCAACCGAACAGGACCTGCATACGGATGGTACGCAACGCCGTCAGATATACAAAGTTGCTCTATGAGAATGATGTAGGGCCTCATGGGAACGGCATGGGGATCGCACGTGGCGCAATAGGAAGCACATCGGGATTGCATGTGGCCTTGTGGGATTTTGCTTGTATTAGGAACCCCAGGAGCCTCCAGGGGTCTGAGGGCCTCGGCCACAACTGGAGCATCACAACTCATTACAGAATCCCATGGCAACCTCACCGTGCCCGTGAGGTGGACCCCGAGGTCCTGCCTTGCTGGGAAGGGCAGCGCACAGGACAATCATATACATCGAAAGCCCGACAGGCAAATCGCCAGAGCCGCGCGACAATGACCAGCGGCTGGGACCTCCACAGCATATGCGCAGTTCGAGGGGGAGCGAAAGAAGAAGGGGAGGAACAAACAGGCAGGCCAGTATTAGGCTGCGTACCCGAGACACCCCAGCCGAGCACAAAAAAAAACAGCCGCAGGAGAGGAGGTCCACGGCGATGGGTAATGCATTCCAGGTGTCCCGAAACGCAGCAAAACCTACAACCATCACTGACATGGACAGGAACGCAAGGAGGAGAGAGGGCGAGTCAGCAATACATGTACAGCGCCTCCTGCCGAAACAGAGGAGCCAGGCCAATTGCGGCCGACACCACTGCCACAGATCCCGATCAAGTAACTCAACGAAACACTAGACAGAAAGGTGAGCTGCGCCAGCCCGATTGGGGGGCAGCTCAAGCCGGCACGGATGCCAACCGCGAGTTTCCGGGCAAGACGGGGCGAAACGTCCGGCAAATAGTCTTGGCGGAACGCCAGCTCCGCCCGCGCGGAAGCGACGGACCCGCGGGCAGATGGCGCGCGCAGTCAAGAAAACCCCACCCCTTCAGCGCAACGCCTCCCTGGGGGAAGAAAAAAACACACCATGCCAGACATCATGCAAGTAACAGCGGTACAACGTCACCAACGGCGACAGCCAAGAAGGAGGGGAGGGAATCAGACGGAGGCGAAAGGGAGGAAAAGCACGAGGGAAGAGGAGGGACACGGGAAACCCTTGAAACGAATCAACCAAACTGTGCGGCACACAATACACCGGCACTGCAACAAGACGCGCGCAACCAGCACACTCCGACTTGGTTGAAACCTGAGGTCGCCACCTCGGTCGCCGACCCCACGGGGGGCCACAAGCCCGAGGAAGACAAAGGACCACCCCCGACGACGACGACGACGTCGACGACGACGACGACGACGACGACGACGACGACGACGACGACGACGACGAGGACGACGACGACGACGAAGACGACGACAGGCGACGGCGACGACAACGGCGACGGCGGCGACGACAGGGGAGGGAGGAGCAGAGGGCGGCGAGGAGGAGGAGGAAGGGCGGGGATAGGCGGGACGAGGGAAAGAGAAAGCGGGGGGGGAAAAAAGGAAAGGGGGGAGGCGGGCGAAGAGAGAAGGAGGAAAGGCCCCCTGCCCCCCCAGGCGTGTGGCCCCCCAGGGGGAGGCTTGTGGCCGGTGCCTGTCGGCACCCCGCCGAGAGCTTTCGGGCCCTGGCCGCGTGGCCAGCGGCCACGCCCAGCGCGCGCCGCGCATTCCGCTGCAACGCGCCTGGCTGGCCCGGCCGGGCCTGGGTCCTCGGCGGCGCGGAGGAGGAGGCGGAGGAGGAGAAAGGGGGGGACGCGCGAGGCAAAAGCGTCACCCGAGGCTGCGCGTCACTTGTCCTTCACCCCCAAACGCCCGCGAGGAGCCGCTCTGCCCCCGCATGGCCGGCCACGGCCTCGCGCAGCGCCTGCTGCAAGGCCCGGATCGCCACGTCGACGGCGAAGCCGCCATTGGCCCTTGCGGCATGCGTCGTGCGGTACGCGGCGTAGGCGCCAAGAGCCCCCAACGCCACCGTCTCCTCCTGCTGGGTATCGCGCACCCCCAGCCATGTGGGGAGCAACCACTCCTCCCGCAGCCGCAGCGATGCGGCGTGAAAGCGCCGGATCGTCCTGCAGCGGCTGTAGTGCTCCACGCTGTCCTGGGCTTGTCCCCGGCACCCCAGCTGGCAAAAGTTGTGGATCCCCATCGTGTTTTAGAACCGACGGGCCGTGCACCAACGATTCCAGCCAGTGCTAAAGACAGCGGCGACAACTCGCGGCGGCACGAGGCGACGGAGTCGCTGCAATGTGAGCTCGAACCGCTCTGCTATGATCCTCGGCGTGCCGGGCAAGGCCCACCGGTCGAGCTTGTGCCGGATTCGAAAATGCGGCGGGGTCCTCTGGGTTTGCTCGATCAGTTCCCGAGCAGCCGCCTGGAAACGGCGCCCCCCCGCAGCGACGAGCCGCCCCACGTAGTCAACGGTGACCCCGCTCGTGGCTAGCTGCGCCACTGTGCCCAGCAAGACCTGGGGCATCGCAGAATCGAACCACCCTGCCCAGGCCGCCGCCCTGATCAGGTAGCTGGTCGCGCCTCTGGCCGTCCTGAGCTGGAGCGCCTTGCCATCCAGCTGCAGCCCCCCATGGGCACTATTTTCACAAAAGAACACTCTCATCTGAGCAGCGCGCGCCACGACCTCGAGCGACCCGAAAGAGCAAGGCATGCCGAAGTGTTCCTTGAGGGACCACAAATCGCTCTGCACGCACCAGAAACCAGGACCCGGCGCAGCCCGCCGCATCGCCCACGCTTCGGCGAGAAGCGCCTCCTGGGAGGGGAGCGCCACTTGGGCGATAAATGATAACACTGGCAAGGCGTGTGTGTTGTACGCAACCGTAGCGAAGTGGAGCCCCATCTCGCTCCAAGTCCAGCCTTCCACCCGCTCCCGGAATCGTTTCACGGCCGTATGCCACATTTGCTCCGCTCTGCCCGGCCCAACGGCGCAGCCCAGGTAGACTGCAGCCCAGATTTGTCTGGCATGGTTGTCAACCTCCCCAAGACGGTCGGCATCCCGCTGTGGGAGGACACGCTGGACGCCGCCTCCGCCGTCGTCTCGGAGGCTTGTCCGGCATGGGCTGGCCTGCACCTGAAGCGCGCTGCAGTCTACCTGGGCTGCGCCGTTGGGCCGATGTGGCCTTGCGGGAACTGTATCCGGATTCGGCGTAGCCTTCTGGGTACTGTGACAAGATCCGCCACAGTGTCACCTGGCAGGTTGAGGCGTGGTACGCAGAATGCCAAGTGTTCTCTCGCATATGCATTGCAATGAGACCCTCCAAACTCGCGGACCGCTGCGCGCACGCTCCCCGCCCCTTCCAAGGGCCACGATCCCTCGTTAAAAACCATGGATCCGCGCCCCGAGCTTCCAAGGCGGCCCATGCAGACAACCAAGGACACCAAGATGGCCCCAAGACGCCCCGAAGATGGCCCAAGCTGGCCCCAAGACGGGCCTCCAAGAGAGCACAAAAGGGTCGCAAGAGGACCCCCAACAGGATCCGAAGAAGCCAAACCCGTTAATCCCTCTCTGGTTGCTACATGATGCTCGCACTCTCTCCTCTGCTGGCTTCAAGACGGCCCCAGAAGCCTCCACGGTGGCCCCAAGGCCGCCCAAGAGGCCGCAAAAGGGATCGAACAAATGACCCAAAGGACCACACGACGGCAGGAACTGTGCGAACAAAACGGATACAAAATTAGCCTGGCGAAGGACCCAACCATGTGCAGTTGTGAGTGCCGCACTTGTGAGTACCGTCTTCGGTGGAGCTCCCTGTGGGGCAACCAACCCGTTGAGGGGTGCGCCGAAATGAGGGTGGAACTACATGCGAACGCTGCCACTGGGGCCTTCGGTGAAGCTCCCTACGGGGCCACGAACCCTGTGAGGGGTGCGCCGAAATGAGGGTGGAACTGCATGCGAACGCTGTCACTGGGGCCTTCGGTGGAGCTCCCTATGGGGCCACGAACCCTGTGAGGGGTGCGCCGAAATCGGGGTGGAACTGCATGCGAACGCTGCCACTGGTGCCTTCGGTGGAGTTCCCTATGGGGCCGCGAACCCTGTGAGGGGTGCGCCGAAATGAGGGTGGAACTGCATGCGAACGCTGCCACAGGGGCCTTCGGTGGAGCGCCCAATGGGGTCACGAACCCTGTGAGGGGTGCGCCGAAATTTAGGTGGAACTGCATGCGAACGCTGTCACTGGGGCCTTCGGTGGAGCTCCCTAAGGGGCCACGAACCCTGTGAGGGGTGCGCCGAAATGATGGTGGAACTGCATGCGAACGCTGCCACTGGGCCTTCGGTGGAGCGCCCTACGGGGCCACGAGCTCTGTAAGGGGTGCGCCGAAATGAGGGTGGAACTGCTGCGAACGCTGCCACTGGGGCCTTCGGTGGAGCTCCCTGGGGCCACGAACCCTGTGAGGGGTGCGCCGAAATGAGGGTGGAACTGCATGCGAACGCTGCACTGGGGCCTTCGGTGGAGCTCCCTATGGGGCCACGAACCCTGTGAGGGGTGCGCCGAAATGAGGGTGGAACTGCATGCGAACGCTGCCACTGGGCCTTCGGTGGAGCTCCCTATGGGGCCACGAACCCTGTGAGGGGTGCGCCGAAATGAGGGTGGAACTGCATGCGAACGCTGCCACTGGGGCCTTCGGTGGAGCTCCCTATGGGGCCACGAACCCTGTGAGGGGTGCGCCGAAATGAGGGTGGAACTGCATGCGAACGCTGCCACTGGGGCCTTCGGTGGAGCTCCCTATGGGGCCACGAACCCTGTGAGGGGTGCGCCGAAATGAGGGTGGAACTGCATGCGAACGCTGCCACTGGGCCTTCGGTGGAGCTCCCTATGGGGCCACGAACCCTGTGAGGGGTGCGCCGAAATGAGGGTGGAACTGCATGCGAACGCTGCCACTGGGGCCTTCGGTGGAGCTCCCTATGGGGCCACGAACCCTGTGAGGGGTGCGCCGAAATGAGGGTGGAACTGCATGCGAACGCTGCCACTGGGCCTTCGGTGGAGCTCCCTATGGGGCCACGAACCCTGTGAGGGGCGCGCCGAAATGAGGGTGGAACTGCATGCGAACGCTGCCACTGGGGCCTTCGGTGGAGCTCCCTATGGGACCACGAACCCTGTGAAGGGCGCCGAAATGAGGGTGGAACTGCATGCGAACGCTGCCACTGGGGCCTTCGGTGGAGCTCCCTATGGGGCCACAAACCCTGTGAGGGGTGCGCCGAAATGAGGGTGGAACTGCATGCGAACGCTGCCACTGGGGCCTTCGGTGGAGCTCCCTATGAGGCCACGAACCCTGTGAGGGGTGTGCCGAAACAGCAACATGCAAGGGGCAGAAGCAAGAAGGGTGAGGAGGAGTCAAACTGGGGCCGAGCGCAGAAACTCAGCGGGGGGGCGAGGACGCTGGCGGAGGGCATCACACTGGACGCCGTGCCAGCGCAGCGTTCCGGCGAAACGCCGGCCTGAGGTGGCTAAACTCAGGGCTTACGCCTATGCGCAAAACAAATAGCGGCCCGGGTCGGCAATCTGGGAGTCTGGTCATTCTTCAACACAGCGCAGAAGGAGGAGGAGGAGGAGGATAACACTGGAACAACGAGCAGCAGGAACGCGCAAGGAGGTGAGGGGGGGAGCAAAAAGCAAGCGCGCAGGTTATCGCGCGAACGGGCGGGTCGTTGAAACGATCGGGGCAGAGAGGACCACAGAGCTAGCACGGCACGCACATGTCGTCAAGTCTAGCACAGCAATACCCAGGTGTACAGGTGCCGAAAGTTTCCCATGGGCAAGCAGATCCTGGAAGAATTTAACTTGGAATATTATCGTCGTTCATGTTTTGCCAGCAGCAGCTCCTGGTGTTTACCAGAGGGCACTCGCGACTGCAAACAGCGGAACGGAGATGAACGTCTTCTGGAAGTTCATGCTGGCGATGAATGGTTAGAGTTGAGGTTCTGGACATCGATCGGTACATCCTCCACTCTCGCCTCCTCATATTGTTGGTGGTCCTGCGTCTCGTCCTTCCGAATGATCGCGATTTGCGGTTGGCTGGGGCCCGACGTCCGGGACTGGAGCAGCCCCACGCCGTCGGCCTCGCTCGTGGCGTCGCAGTCGTGCGAGTCGTCCTCCATCAGGCGGCGCTCCTCCAAAGTCTTGGCTAGGTCGTCGGCGGCGACGCAGACGTGGCCGACGAGCAGGATGGCGAACGCTGCTGCAAGGACCACGACGTTCATTACGGCAACGGCGGAATAGCAAGGGCTTGGCGGCACACACACACACACACACAGTTGCCATCGCCCCGGGAGGCGGCGCCGTCACGGCGGGCAGGCGTGCAAGGCACGCTGGCCCTCGAACGAGGACCTGTCGTTCACAGCGTGGGAGAAAACAGTGCAATGACAATTCGGTGAAACAAGGGCACGCAATGTCTAACGCCAAGTGTAAGTAATTGAATTCCTGTGCTAAGTCCTGCCACAGATCCTGATTGCGAGCGGACTCTTGCCAAGAGGGCAAACCTTTGAATTCCGCAAAACGGCACATGTCATCTTCCCATAGAGAAAAACGGCCTGGTCTACTCCTCAAGGGCCTTGTTCGCGATGTCTGGGCCTGGTCGCGCCACCAAGCACTGTCTATCCACATTGTTGTCTTCCTGGCCCATCGCGATTGCTCCATGTTTGCCAGGCGGCCGGCCCACGCCCATTTGCATAGCAGTTGTTTCTGGAGCCAACATTCAACTTTTGCCTGCCTGGCCTTCGTTTCTGCTACGCGAGTAGCCCAAAGACAAGTAGGGAATAGGCACAAACCAAGTATTCCAAATGCCTGAAGACTTGCCACAACGCCCTGAGCCAGGAAGGGTGAGGAGGAGGAGGAGGAGGAGGAGGAGCAGGAGGGGAGGCAGCGGGAGGAGAAAGAAGGAGGACACGGGCGCTGTCTCTTCAAAACATAGAGCCAACACCACAGGATGGTTGGGAAAAACTTTGGTAAACCGTGCGACATCCGGATCCCAAGGAACCTTGAGAAATCCTGAGGAGCCCCAGAAACCGGCGAAATCCTGACGAAACTTGTAGAAGCCTGCGAGGAACTGGGAATTCTTCAAAATCCCGAGGAATCCTGAAGAATCCGATTTGAACCTAGAAGCCGTGCCGAAGCGACCAGAATACAAAAGAATCCTACGGAACTGAGGAGACGCGCAGAACCCTGTCGAAGTTCCCAAAAATGCTGATGAATCCCAGGGAATCCGGCATCCGGCCGAATCCCGAGGAATAAATCATGCGGTGCTCTATACGGACGGTCCAAGGATTGTGCAGAACCGAATACAAACTGTCTACGGTTTGTATCCGGCTTGAATGCGACCTGTGAGGAGTTGCATGAGGGTTGTAACTGTAATGCAGGACAGAGCATGACATGCATGACGATTGCACTGGGATCGTATGGGATCTCATTCGCCTCTAGGAAGTGTATACGATTCAACAGGGACGGTATAGGAACTATCAGAAACTGTATCGGTATGGCGACGGAACGGTATGGGACCTAGTAAGAGTACGAGAATTGTTTCTAATAAGGTATGGGCCTACCAGGGTAAGGCCCCTGACTGACCTACTAGGGACATACTAATACAGGAATCCCGTAGAAGCCATGCAGGATTCAGACTGGAATCATTTAAAACACAATGGGACTACAACCTCCCTGAAAGATTATAGAAAGGCAGCAACATGCAGCAGTGACATTGCGACAACGTCGAGGAGCATCGATTTTAGAATCACGTTACAGCAGTCCTTCAGGCAGACGCGTTTAAAGGATGTGCAGAGCCTCTCCAAGGCCAAAAACGCAATACGCGCTGCATAGAGCACCAGTGTGTATTCTTAGGCGGGATACAGACCCTACCCTCGGAGACGCACGCTGGACCAGAGGTCGTGGGCAGAATGGCCATGCGGCTCGGTACAGCAATATTACACGGATGCCGCGTTGGAAACGGAGCCTCTATTCGCACCTGCCCTGAGGCATGACGAAGCAGCCGCAGTAACAACGATGCCCCCTGAGGCTCCAAAGCCTCTGAAGTGAAGGGCGACGGAGGCGGAGGAGAGGAGAGAAAGAGAGGATAAGGGCGATGCACGCCGCTGGCCTGGCTGGACCCGCGGGCAAGACGCCCAACCAGGCAGTCCAAAACGGATGCCGCGAGGGAGAGAAGGGGCGCTTCCCTCATTTCCGCTGCTGGTAACACGGTGTGGGCATTAGAAAATGAACCATTGGATCAGGGCTTCAGGGTCTACAAAACAGTGGATCCCCAATCGTGGAGTGGCCATGGATACCACAGCCGCCCTCATCAGATCAGAAATCCCCCAAGGTCTGAAGCCTCCTGGGCACGTTCCTTCACGAACACCCCCGCCGTAATCGGGCGCGATGCTAAGCAGCGTCGGTGATACAAATTTCAGTTGTGCCAAGGGCAGGGGTAAGCGCGATGAAGCTGGCACCACATTCTTCAACGAAACCCATGCTCATGAATCTTGATAAAATCAAAAAATCAAAACTGATGCTCACCAGTGCAGGGAGCAACGCAGACAGACGCTGGCACCCCTTCGCTCCTGCCCCCCTCCTTCACCTCCCCGTTCGGAGGCACGCGTGCGCGGGGGCGACCGGGAACAGCCCACCGCACGTGGCCCAAAACGCGCGGCCCAGCTGGGCTGTCCACCTGGCAGGGGGACAGCTCTTGATCGCGACGACGCGGCGCCGCCAAGTAGGGCGCAATGCGCGGTATCTCCTCCTCCTCCTCCTCCTCCTCCTCCTCCTCCTCCTCCTCCTCCTCCTCCTTTTCCTCCTCCAACTCCGAGTTCCCCCCCTCTCTCTCATCCCGAGCCGCTAACACAGTGCAACTGTCAGCCGCACGTTCACTGGGCAGCCAACCTTCGAGCGATGAATGGGTGGAGCTCGGAGTTGGTAATGCGGCGCATCCGGCTCGCCGTCCACCTCCTGACGTTCTCCTCGTAGCCCTGCAGCGCCGACGCCTTGACCTCGAGCACGGTCGCGATGGTGCCAGCTCCAGCAACTCCGGTTAGCCGCGACCCGTTCCACCGGATAAAGAACTCGCGGGCGTCCATTGGGGTGACGAAGTTCACAAACGCGTGCCCCTTATTGGTTCTAGAGTCGAAGTCAGTCGGCTGGTAGACATAGTCGTAGACGTTCGCGAAGCCGGTCTGGTCGATGAGGTCCAGCAGGTCCCTCTGCGTCACAACCATCGGAATGTTCTTGATCATGAGCGAAGTGATGGCTGGAGCTGCAGGGGTGACGGTCGGAACCTCCTCGGTCGGCGCTGGCACTCTGCCCGCGAGCTCACGCTGATAAAGCTCCAGGTTCACCAGGTCGGTCTCCTGCTCGCTGAGTCTCCACCTGATCTCCTGGGCCTGTTGCTGGAGACCTGCTCCCGCTCCAGGAGCGAGGCCCACTGCTCTTCCAGCGCCCTGGCAGCCGCGAGCGTGACTGCCGCCCCCCGCTTGCTGACTGCCCGCCCGCGCCGCGCCCTCGGCTGGCTGACTGCCTCGCCCTCCGCTGGCTGACTGCCTCCGCCCTCCGCTGGCTGACTGCCTCGCCCGCACCGCGCGGCCCGGCTCCGCCTCTGCGTGGGCAGGCCCTGCCAGGCGCGACCAATCGCCGGGGGGGCCCACGGCGACTCCCGCCCCGGCGGCGAAGCGCAGGGGCGTGCTGGGCAGCCTGGTCGGCGAGCGGGCTGGCGCCGCCTCCACGACGCCGTGGAGCAGCGAAGCGCGTCTGGGCTGAGATGGCAGCCGCACCTCGGCAGCCGACTGGGCGCCACCAGCACCCACCCAATGCGAATCCTGTGCGTTTTCGGGTGGGTTGCCGACGTCGGTGTCCACCCGCCAAGCCCAGCATGGGTGGTCGAACCCGTCATCGGTCTGCCATGACTCGTTGTCGCTCTCCTGCCAGGGCGGCAGCGACTGCACTTTGGAAAGTCCCTGCATGGTGACCGCATGCATGGTGGACAGTGAGCACATCCGGGGCAACAACTCATAGGAGCCACCTGAAGACGGGCATGATGAGTGAGAGTCCGCGTTGTTGTAAAATGCGAGAGAGTCACCAATATTCACGGTTGACGCCGACATGGGGTCACACTGACTGGTGCCAGTGCGTAGTCCAGAAAGGCCGCATAAGCCGCCATCGTTGCAAGTGGAATTGTGCATGCCACGCTGGATCGACTGAGATGAACCATACCTCGTTGATGGGTCCATTGTGCAGAGGATACGACTGAAGTCGTAGGCAAGGGGTCGGTGCCGTCTGTCGAAATCAAAACGTCGAACTAGAAGGAACTGGACCTAAAGCCGCCTGAGCCAGAAAGCACACCTTCGCCCCGCCCACTTCTGTACGCCTCCATTTCGCAACGCCAGATGTATGGGTCCTTGGCCAAAAAAGTTGGGGGCGACACCCAAACCGCATGCTGTGGAAAAGTAAATTTTCCCCCCACACAAACAGGAAACCCCGGCCGGCGCAACCGCATTGGCGCAACAACTTGCACCACCGCAGGCCCTTGAAGTGAAACAGCACGGCGGGTTCACTCTGCCCTGTGCAGGAAATATATGTTCGCACCGCGCATGCGATTTTCTGCCATGAACGATGTAAGGATGATATGGGATCGACTAGGAACTGCATGGGGATGGCTTGAGAGTGGTCCGGGGACTGTACTGGACCGAGTAGGAACTGTATGAAGTGGTGTAGAGACTCTGTGGGGATGGTATGCTACCAAATAAAGACTTTGTGAGAAAACTGTGACCAAATGGAAACTGAGTAGGGATTGTATATTACCTTACAGGGTTTGTACAATGATTAAATGGGACAGGTATGTCACCTAACTGAAAAAAAAGCACGGGGACCGTGCGCGACCGACTAAAACCTGTATCGTGATCACATGGGAACTGCTCGTGACAGAATGGGAGCTGTAAAGTGACAAAATCAAACCTGCTAGGAATCGTATGTGACCCCATTGGAACTGTATAGGGATCGTGCATGACCTAAACACTTGCCTACAACAGTATACGTGACCGAATATGAACTCCAGGGGGGTGCAACCTAACAAGATCGATCAGTTACATGATGTCCTTGGAAATTCATACAGGGCCCAATGTGGACTGTGTGGGACCTGTTCGGTCCGTATGAGGACAACCGGAAACGGTGTGTGGGACCTACCAGGAACTGTCTGGGGATGGTGTGTAGATTGCACAAGGCATGCTAAAGATGACGCGTTGGATTGCACAAGGCGTACAATCGTACGGAACCTTGAGAACCCTGCGGTATCCTGAGGCACGCTGGGGAATCCAGGAATCCTGCTGACTCCAGAAAAACCTTGAAGAACCATCAAGAAGCCTGAGCAAACCTGAGGAGTCCTCAGAAGTCCTCATGTGCCGCTCGAATCCTGAAGAGTCCTGCGGAACCTGGGAAATCCTGAGGAACCCCAAGGAGTCCTGAAGAGTCCTGAAGAATCTTACGGGTCCAAGGGAACCGTGCGGAATCCGGAAGAAACCGACGCCTGAGGCACCGAGGAGAATACCGTGGGATCCTGGCGGATTGGAACAATCCTGGGATCCTGGCGGATTGGACCGCTGACGGTCCGCAGGAATCCAAAGGATTCCAGAAGAATCCCCAAGAACCGTGCAGAATCCTGCGAGATCCCGCGGCATTCTGTGGGATCCTGACGAATCCCGAAGAACCCTGAGGAATCCTGAGTAACCGTGCGGAAATCTTTGGACACCTCACGAGTCCCGAGGCATCCGGAGAATCCGGAGAAACCGTGCTGGACGAGAGCGGGAGACATGCGAGGAAGCCACAAACGAGACCCCAACTCCTTAGCAGGGAGAGCGGGACGCCCTGCATTCTTTACCAGAACATCCCAGGCGAGAGCGCGACTGTTGAGTAAACAGCACGGAAGTCACGAACCAGAACGCCATTCGCGAGTAAGGCGGGAGCCTTTGTTGTTGCACTGTGGGGACAACAGCACCGCTTGCGCCTCATTACCCTCCTCAGAATAAATGCGAGCCCAGGGGGGACACGCACTTCAATTGGAAAAGCACAATGCGCACCGGACAAGGGGGCTTAATGATAGTTTTCTTCAGGAGTGAGACCTTGACCATCATCTTAAGAGCGCTCCCACCTAAAGTATCGCTCAATATGTATGCCCCGAACCCTCGACACCAGCCCTCGTTTTTGATAGGCTGCGCCCCCTTTGGAGGGCTTGTTCATTTCGTGCCGGCTGCTGGGTAAAACCGAACACTGTACGCAACGTAGAGCTCAACATGTACACGTCGTTCATTTCTAATCGTGATCACTTCGAAATGTGCTCGTTTCTAATTGTTCCTGGCCCCCTAGTGGCCAGGAAGAAGCCCAGGATAGAACAATTAGAAATGAAAGGATCTTCGCCCCAAAGAAATCAAAGAACTTTCAAATACTTCGAAACGGACAATGTGTATACCCCAAACTTCCGGGCCCCGAACCCTCGACACCAGCCCTCGTGGTTGATGAGCTGCGCCCCCTGTGGAGGGCTTCTTCCAGCTGCTGGGCAGACCCCAACGCGGCAAGGCAATCGGGCCGGGCGCGCGGACCCTCGCGGGGGGTCCGGGCGGGGATCAGCCTGGCGGGCGAAGCGGCCGGGCGGACCCTGGACGGGCGGGACACGGGCGGGCGGGACCTCCTCCTCCTCCTCCTCCTCCTCCTCCTCCTCCTCCTCCTCCTCCTCCTCCTCCTGAAGCGGGCGGGCAAATGTCAAGCGAAGGGACGGGCACGGAGGGCATCACAGTCCACCCGCACAGCAAGGAGGGGCAGCCTTCCCAGGGGCATGCCTGCACCCTTGCGCCCCTCGGTCCAGCCTTGGCCGCCTCCGTGAACCGCGCCCCCGCTCGACAAACTTTTCGAGGTGGGCCGCCGGGGCCCTCGCGTCCTCATCGCGCATCCCTGTGGTGCGGGCCGGCCGTACAGCGGGGGCCCTGCCAGGCAGGACGGGCAGGGGGGCGCCCTGCGGCGGGCGCGTCGGGCTCGGGCGCCCGGGCCCTGGCGGACGGGTCGGGCGGGCGGGCCCCCGGCAGGGCCCTGGCGGACGGCTCGGGCGCCCGGGCCCTGGCGGACGGGTCGGGCGGGCGGACGGGCGGGCCCTCGCGGGCGGGTCAGGCTGGCGGGCACGGACGGGGCGGTCGAGGCGGGCGAGCGGGACACTGCAGTCGAGGCGTTGACCTAAGGCACCCTACATGGGGAAGGAGGCCCCGCTTGTTCCACGAGTTAAACTCTCCCATTTCCCATCGAAAACCTCGGGAACACCTCAGGCGAACTGTAGAATAACTAAGGAGCACTGAGCCCGTCCCAAACGAAAAGGGTTCCTTCTTCAGCGCCCCGACTGTATATAAAGCGAGCAAGCTTCCAGGCAAGGGAACTGAAGCAAATCCAACCAGCAGGTGGGCAAATCCAACCAGCAGGTCGAACGGGCGGGACACTGAAGCAGCCGGGTGCGAGGTATGAATAAGCGGGCGGGCTCCCAAACATGCGAACGAGTGGACCTTAGTTGGCGGGTCGGGCGGGCGGACCTTCACGAAGAAGTTCTGGGCGAGAGTGCAATTCATGAATGGCGGGAGCGCGCTTCCTGAAATGAGGGTTGTGAGAAAGTCCCAAGCGACAGAGTGATTATCCAGTGTCGAGATCGGGAGGCCTGAGTACATCATGAAGATGTCAAAGGGCGAGAGCACGGTGCCTGAGTAAGCTACAAGCACGTATGAAGCGAGAGCGCCATCCCAAAACAAACATATGGAGAACAGAAGCCGGGAGCCTTCGTTGTTGTACTCAATGGGGCCATCAACACAGTTTGAGGCTCAAGACGCGCCTTGAATAAAGCACCAGGTGCGAACGTCAGGGAGGCGCTTCAAGCGAAAGAAACTTTTTTAAAAAGGTCTCCCAGTGAAGGGGGATTCACAAGACCTCATCCCTCACAAACGAGAGCTCCACACCAATCCTTCAAGACAGCTCGTTCTTTGCTCGCGTGGCATTCAACACGCATGCCCCAAGCTCTGGGTACCCTGCCTGACGTCCTCCGCTGCTGTTGTGTCCCCTCTCCCCCGTCTCCTCTCCTTCCGTGCCCTCCCGAAGCGGAAGACAGGACAGCCGAGCGGAAGAAGGCACCGGGGGCGGAGGAGGAGGGAGGAGGAGCAGGAGGAGGAGGCGGAGGAGGAAGGAGGAGCAGGAGGAGAGGAGGAGGAGGAGGAGGAGGAGGAGGGAAGGAGGGAGGGAGGGAGGGAGGGAGGGAAGGACGGAGGGAGGGAGGGAAGGAGGAGGATGAGGAGGAGGAGGAGGAGGAGGAGGAGGCGAGAGGAGGAGGAGAAGGAGGAGGAGGAGGAGGGAGGAGGAGAAGAGCGTGGAAAAGGAGAGGAGGAGAAACAGGATGTGAGGACGAGGACATATAAGAAAAGAAGAAGGATCATGACGGGGAAAGAGAGAGGGAAACAGAGAAGGAGAGAGAGAGAGAGAGACAGAGAACGACGACGAGGACGAAATCGTTGAGGACGACGAAAAGAAAAAAGGGCAGAAGGAGGACGATGACGACGGCGAAGAGGCGGAATTGCGCCTCCGCGCCTCCAAATCCCTTTTGCCCCCTCGAGCTCTAAGGCGCCATTCAAGGGACACGGCCTCATCCGACACTTGGATTGGCGAATTGGAAATGGCTGAACACATTGAAATAGGGATGGGATGGGAGGGAGGGGTAGGATGTCAGACATGATTCGGGTCAGACGAGCAAGGGGGGAACGAAAATGGGGATTGGCGAATCAACTCCAGCGCCGTAGACGCCCATGTATCAAGGAAAACGCCCGGCGGTGAGGCCGAAACCAGCCGCATGCAGCAGATGTCATATAAGCCGAATTTCCATATCCACCTTCTTTCGTCCGACCCCGGCCCGAATTGCGCGAGCGCGTCGATCTTGCCCCTCGCACTCCTCTATCCTCACCTCTCCCATGAATCCTCTTCTCCTTCCTCGCTCCCTCCCCTTCCCCCTCTCCATCCCCCTCCTCCTCCTCCTCCTCCTCCTCCTCCTCCTCCTCCTCCTCGTCGTCTTCCTCCTCCTCCTCGTCCTCGTCCTCCTCATCACCATCACCATCATCATCATCATCATCACCACCACCACCACCACCATCATCATCATCATCATCACCACCACCACCACCATGATCATGATCATGATCATGATCATCATCATCATCATCATCATCATCATCATCATCATCATCATCATCATCATCATCGTCGTCATCATCATCATCATCAGCATCATCATCATCAGCATCATCATCATCATCATCATCATCATCATGTTCATCATCAACATCATCATCAGCATCATCATCATCATCCGCCTCCTCCCCACCGCCTTCTCCTCCTCCTCCTCCCCCTCCTCCGCCTCCTCGTCCGCCGCCTCGCCCGCCGCCTCCTCTTCCTCCTCTTCCTCCGCCTCCTCCTCCGCCGCCTCCTCCTCCTCACCCGCCTCCTCTCTCGCAGCCGCATCTGCGGTCCCTTGTCCGCGCTCGCGCGCGCGGGCGGCCCGGGGCGGCCGGCCGTTCCGCGCGAGCACGGGGCAGCCCGGGACGCCACTGGGGACCGTTGCCGAGTGGAGGGGAGAGAGGGAGGGAGGCCACCCGACCTTTTCAAGATCCTGAAGCCATCGAGGGAAGGAGGAGGTGGAGGAAGCGGCCGGGCCGCAAAAGTGATATCGAACTGCGAACTGCAGCCCTGAACTGAAGTAAATACACTGGTGTCAGCAGCACCGTCGGTCGTAAATTCTCTGGCTTCAGACAGGCCGCTCTCGCCGTAGCTATTGCGGCGGAGTGCCGCGCGCTGGAGCTGGCACGTAGTGCCGTCAAGCCAGCGGACGGTGGCGGACGTCTCGTCCAACTTCTGGACGACGCAATCGTGGCACGTCTTGCCAAGCCTGCCCTGCACTGCGTCGCCGATGGCGAGTGTCACCAGGTCTTCCGTGGGCCTCATAGCTCAGCTGGCGGCCCTTGGGGCCCTGCTTGTGGTCCTCGAGGCCCTGTTCGTGGCCCTGGTAGCTCAGCGCGTGGTCCCAGTAGCTCGGCAGGTGGTCCTCGTAGCCCTGCCGGTGGCTGTCCTTGCCCAACAGGTGGCAAAACTAGTCGCCCTGGTAGCTCTGCGAGAGGCAGCTCGTAATTCTGCTTATGGCTCGGTTCGCTCAAGTTGTAGCCCTCGTAGCGCCGGCCGAAGCCCTCGTAGCTCAGCTAGTGGTATCGGAAATCTGCTTGCGGCCCTTGGAATTCATCTCGTCGCCCAAGTCGTTCCGCAGGAGGCTCTGGTAGGCCTTCCTGCAATAAGCAAAGCTCTGGCTGTGGCCCTCGTAGTTCACCAGGTGGCCCTCGTAGGTCTCGTAGCTGCGCACGTGGTCCTTGTAGCTCAGCTCGCAGTCCTCGTGGCTCTGCCGGTGTCTCTCGTTGTGGCCCTCGTAGGTCCGCAGGTGGCCCGCGTGGCGGAGCTGATGGCTCAAGGAGTTCTGCTTCTGGGCCTTGCAATCCAGCTCGTCGCCATAGTAGTTCTGCATCAGGCTCCTGTAGTTGTTCCTGTAATTCGCGTAGCCCTGGTGTGGCCCTAGTAGCTCAGCAGGTGGCTCTCGTTACTCTAGTAGTTCAGCTCGCGGTCCTCGGAGCCCGCGGTGCTCGAGGCCCTGCCTGTGGCCCTGGCAGCTCAGCGCGTGGCACCAGTGGCTCAGCACGTGTTCATCTTAGCCCTGCTGGTGGCTGACCTTGCTCAGCAGGTGGTCCTTGCAGTTCACCTCGTCGCCCTGGTAATTCTGCGGGAGGTTTTCGCAATTCTGCTTGTAGCCGGCGCAGATCAGGCAGTGGCCCTCGTAGCTCTGTCGGTGGTCCTCGTACTTCAGCTGATGGGTCTCGGATCTCTGCATCTGGTCATTGCCGCTCAGCTCGTCGCCCTAGCCGCTCTGCAGTAGGGTCAGGTATGTCTGTAGGGTCAGGTAGGTCTCCATGTGCTGTGCGCAGCTCTGGCTGCGGCCCTGGAAGCTCAGCAGACGGCCCTCGTAGATCCCATGGGTGTGCCTGTGGTCCTCGTAGCATATCTGGTGCCTCCAGTAGCTCGGCCGGTGGCCCCAGTGGCTCAGCTGGTGGCCCTCGTAGCGCAGCAGGCGGTCCTCGTGTTCAGCTGGTAGTTCGCGGCGTAGCCCTGCTTGTGGCATTCGTGGCTGAGCTCGCGGTCCTCGTCGCTCAACTTGTGGCCCTCTCGGCTCGGCAGGTGGCTCTCGCAGCGCGGCATGTGAGTCATGTAATACTTCTTGTTGCGAATGTTGTAGCTGTGGTTGTGGCTCTTGTAGCTAATCTCATGGCCCTCGTAGCACAGCTTGTGGCTGTCGCCGTTCAGCCGGTGGTTCCGTAGCCCTGCCTCTAATAGCTCAGCTCGCGGTTCTCGTAGCTCCGCCAGTGGCTCTCGTGGCTCTGCTGGCGTGCCTCGTAGCTCGGCACGTGGCACATGAAGTTCCCAGGCGGTCCTCGTACCTGTGCGCGTGGTCCTCGTAGTTCAGCCCGCGGTCCCCGAAGGTCGCGCGGTGGCCCTCGAAGATCTGCTGGTGGCTGTAGCAGTGCACAAGGCACGCTGTCTTCGTAGTCCCTGGGGTCCGAGTCGGAGTCGTCGGCTGCCAAGTCGTACTTTCCTACGTTCTGGATGACCCGTCACTCCTTGCGGTTATCGTAGCGATGCGCGCCGTCATAGTCCTGGGGGTCGTAGGAGTACAAGCCGTCATCGAAATACTGTCGCAATAACATTCGTCGTAGGCGGCGCGACCGTAGTCGTGCTCGTCGTAGGTGGCGCGGTCGTTGTCCACCAGCACCTCCACGACGACGTACTTAATAACCACCCTTTCGGGCTGTTCGGTCGTGTGTTTCCTGGCGTCGGTCTTTGTGGCACATTGGTGCCGTACTTGGGTTGCTTGTTACCCAGCACTTGCTCTGGCTAAACGTTGCGTTGCTCTTCCTCAGACTGCACGTTCCGCAGTTCCCCCCGTCCTGTAGAAGACGCCATGATGAAGGCGGCCGTAGCGATGGTCATGATGTCGTCGAAGTGTGGTTTTGCCAGTGACGGATGAGGTCGCCCGTTCTCTTGAGAGCTGCATGTATTCGAATTTCCCTATGCGAGTAACTAGTCTCGGCATCTTGCCGGGAGTCTCCACCGAAATGGGTGGTTCTCGCAGCCGATGTTGTGGATGTCCAGCTGGTGGTTGGCCAGCTGGTGGATGATCTCCCTCAGCTTCTACTTCGTCAGCTGGTGGGTGAGATTCTACTCGCCAGCTTGTAGTTCGTCAGCTGGTCGCGCGCGCGCCAACGTGGCGGCGGCGCGCTGGGGCCGGCCCCCTCTTGCGCGAGTGGTGAGGTGCGCCCCCCCCGCAGGTGCCAGATGGACCTCCTCCTCCTCCTCCTCCTCCGCCTCCATTCTTTTTTCCTTATCAGAACCTCGTCACTGTCGCACCCCGATGCCGGTTGAAAGGGCGGGGCAGGCGTTTCGCCTGAGACATCCTCACCATCTGCGACCCTGAAGCTTTAGGATTGACGACAGCTTCACAGATGGAGAGCGGGTGGCTTTCAAAATGCGGCTCCCGCTTTAGCGCCGCGAACTCTCGCGAAAAATGCAAGAGCTTCACAAATTGAGAGCGGGTCGTTTTCAAAATGCAGCTCTCACGATGGCACCCTGCACACACGTCTTAAACATGTTAAAGAGCTTCAAGGATTGAGTGCGGGTCGTTTCCAACATGTGCTTCACGGATTGAGGGCCGGTCTTTTTCAACATGTGGCTCTCAACTTAGCGTTGCGCGCATTGGTTTTCTTAAGTTCACAAAAGTTTCACGGATTGAGGGCGGCTCGATTTCAAGATGTGGTTATCGCCTTAGCGCGGCGCACACTCCGTTGAAAAATGCAACCGTTTCACCAATTCTCATGGTTAACGTACCAGCAATGGTGTGGTGGACCGATTCGTGATTGCCAGGGCGCAACAGTGACGTTCATTCGCCGTGATGGAATCACAAGAATATTATTCTAGCACGATCCTGGACCGCCAAGACCTCACAATGAGGTTAGCTGTGGCGCTGAAATATTGAGAAAGGTGTTTGGGCATGCTTCCAGATTTTTACACGGTTGTCCCCAAACGGGGCAGTTCCCTCAGTGGAAATGAACCCTTGTAGGGGCCTCTGAAGAGGGAAAGAGGGTGTATTCCAACATCGCTGATGAGTCTTAGGTTTGCACTGGTCCTCCTCCTCCTCTTCCTCCTCCTCCTCCTCCTCGTCCTCCTCCTCCTCCTCGTCCGCCTCCTCCTCCTCCTCCTCTCCTCCTCCTCCTCCTCCCCCTCCTCTCCTCGCTCCTCCCCTCCTCGTCCTCCTCCTCCTCCTCCTCCTGAGGGCGTCTCCGCCCTCCTCCTCCTCCTCCTACTCCGCTCCTCCTCCTCTCCTCCTCCTCCTCCTCCTCCACTCCCTCCTCCCTCCTCCTCCTCCCCTCCTCCCGCTCTCCTCCTCCTCCTCCTCCGCCCCCCACCCAAGACCACCGCGACGACCACGGCGACGACCACGGCGACGACAACGGCGACGCCACAGCGACGCACCAGCGGCGGCGATGACAAGGACCACTACTACGACTACGACGGCGGCGGTGGAGAAGCCGAGCGGGGCCCGCGGGGCCTCCGCAGGCCGCTGGTGGCCGCCCGCAGCGGGGCGGCGGGGGCCGCCACGCGGGCCCGGGCGGCCCTCGAGAGCAGCAGCATGGCCACGCCCCTCGGGGGTCGGGGCGGAGGGGGGGGGGGGGGGGG
>CAUYUJ010022176.1:34555-112055 GCA_963575745.1 Prorocentrum cordatum
TCGGTCTTCATCGCAGTGCCAGGAGGGTGTCAGTGCTCATGTTCTTCAATGACGCCGTGTTCTTCTTCGTCTGAAGCGGCAAGGGAATGGGCACATCATCATAACTCGCTTCGCGAGAGGTCTGAATCTCTGAACATCCTCCTCCTCCTCCTCCTCCTCCTCTTCCTCCTTCTCCTCCTCCTCCTCTTCCTCCTCCTCCTCCTTCTCCTCCTCCTCCTCCTCCTCCTCTTCCTCCTCCTCCAACTCCTCCTCCTCCTCCTCCTCTTCCTCTTCCTCTTCCTCCTCCTCTTCTTCCTCCTCCTTTTCTTCTTATGGTTCTTCTTACTATTATTAGTCCTCCTCCTCCTCCTCCTCCACCTCTTCCTCCTCTTCCTCCTCCTCCTCCTCCTCGATAATGGTCCGCCTCCGAGCAGTCGGTGTTCGGTGCTGGGGGGTGCTGCGGGGGCCTGGAGTGGTCCTTTTTACCGTTGTAGGGGATATCCCAACGGCTGACAGCATCGGCTGAAGTGGCAGCGTCGGCTGGGCGCGGCTCTAAAGTACCGCCGGGGGTGAAGGCTTAACCTGTTTGTCGGACACGTCATCCATCCTGCGAGTGAGCAGTGCATCCGCAGGCTCCGCCGCAGATGTAGAGGTGGCCCCTGCATTGCCACGTAGGCTCGTCGTGGCTATCTGGGCGCTTCTGTGAATTGAGTCCTCGCAGGTGGTGGAGCTGCTGAACCAGGTCTTGTTGCACGAGTAGGCTTTCCTGGCATTCGTGCCGACGCTTCTCGATGGTCTCGTTGTCCCGGCGCTGCCTGTTCTTGAACCGTGGATGGCGCTCACTCATCTCAAGTGCGCGCGGCTGCTCGGCCTTCAGGAATTCCTCTTGCAGCCTGTGGATGACAGATTCCTGTTCGCTGTAGCTGGTCTGCCGGCCCATCCCCTCCGGCTGTAGGTGCCGGCGCAGGAGGTACAGCTGCGCTTCCAGTTCCATACGTCTGGGGTGGAGAGATTGGAGCTCTTCCTTAGAGTTGGACGCCAGATGGGTCGCACGAGCGCCAGTCCTCGGCTCGTTGCGTGAGATGTCGCGACATTAAGTCTCTCTGGGTACGGAGCCCCTCGTTGTCCTCGATTGAACGCGTGAGCGTGGTGTAGACAGCTTCTTGCTCAGCGCGCAGTTGGCGTGCCTCGTGATGTTCACCCTCGAGTCTGGCCTGATGCGCGGCCGCGGCAAGCTCACTGCGCGCCTGGCGGCGGTGGAGCGCGTGGCGTTCTGCGATTCGGGTCTGCGCAGTGGGCCCCCCCTCGCAACGCGCGAGCTGCTCGCTCTGCCGAGGTGAAACCTGCTCGGCGTAGCGCTTCTGCTCTTGGCACTCGTCCCACGTCGCCCTGTAATGGAGTTCGTCCTGGTAGAACTCGCGGTACTCCGCGGTCACCTCGCGGTGTCGTTTGTTGCCTTCAACGAATCCTGTTCCTGAGGTACTGAATTTCGGCCGACTCTTCGTGGCGCTCCTCTTGAAGATGGACTTCGCATGGTGATGTCGAGGTCGGGGTTTGGTCGGATGCCTGTTGCGTCGGCTTGGACTGCTTGAGTAGTGTGATCATAAGGTCTTCATCCAGCTCGGAGTTCTCGCAAATGCGGAGACGGGAGTCTGCTCGCAGGTAAGTTTCCTGTAGTTCGCTGTAGCGGATGCTGGACATGGGACATTGCTCCTCGGCTTACTTCGTTCTCTGCTGCCCCTCGTCGACGTCGATCTTGCGCTGGGAGCTGTTTTGCGTGAGTTCTGCGGATGGCAGCTGAAGGTCGTCCTGAAGCAATCTGACGAGCTCGTCTCTGCACTGCGTAGACACGGAGCGGGCGTCCTGATTGGCAAGTTGGCTTAGCACATCTGCGCAATGTGCCTCCAGCTGCCTCCAGCTCCTCGTGCTTCTCATCCTTGCTGCGCATCAACTTGCGTCGTTCGTTGATACGCCCCTCTGTAGAGACGTTAGCGGAGGCCTTCGGCGTTGCGGATCTCGCGGTTGAGAGCCGCGTTCTTGTCTGCGAGGTCCTTGATCGTGTTGCGCAGCTCTGTTTGTTCCTCAAGTAGTCGGCGTCTGTCGGGGAACGCGCCGATCGCCGGCGGCGCAGACGGCCCGGGCCGGTCGCGCGGTGGGGCCCTTTGCTTGCGTAGGGCGTCTTCGAATGATTTGGCACTCTCCCCGCCCGTCTCAGCTTTCTTGCCCCCGTCGCCCGTCGCTGCCCTGGACGCGGAGATCACGTCCTCGAGGCAGCGGATGTCTCCGAGGTTGCGCGCGACAGTGCGTCATCTGCCCCTGTCCCCGATTCATCGCAGCGCCGCTTTGCAAGGGCGCTCGCGGCATATCCAAAGGCACTGGCGCAGGTCCTCTGCGTCTCATGGTGGTTTCACGCACGAGGGGTGGGTCTTGGCCTCCTGTTCCTCGTGGGACTCGGTCGCTTCGACCACCTTCTCGCTGGCCCTGTCCAGCTTCCCAGCAGGTTGCTCTCGCGCGCGACTTGAGCTCCTCGGCGACCGTCGCGCACGCGGCTGGTTGCCGTTCTGGCCGTAGTCGCCCTGCCTCCAGGCCCACTGGTTCCCGCGGTGACAGATCCAGACCTTCTTGGGCGTGCTTCTGCCGCAGCCGTTGCATTTCCAATAGCAAATCTTCGTTGCGGCCCGTCGACCTCGCCCTCTAGGGATGGAGACATCGCGCAGCAAGTCTCTCCTGCCGCGGGGCGCGGAGCGGTCTCTGCAACAGGGGCCCGTCTTGCCGGCGCCCTTGGGCGCCATCTTGGAGCGGCGCTGGCCAAGTGGACGCGCCGCGGCAGCGACTCGCGGCAGCGCCCTCGCAGCCGCTCGCTGTCTCCGGGCGCGCTTGCGCCAAGCAGACGATGCATGCATTGTTTTTGTTGCGGGCGTGGGCCCCTCCTGATCCGACGCGCAATTAGCGCGGGCGGGCAGCGATGTCCCGCGAGGGATTGCAAACCTCAGCGCGCACGAGCAAGCACGGAGAGCACTCGGAGATCCGAGCGCAGTGAATGCTGCACGGCGAGTACACTGCGAAGAAGTAGTGGGAAGGGTGCATCTTCTCCGCGGGCGCACGGCGCCGCGCCGGGCGCTGCCCGGCCGCGGCGGGGGGCGCGCCCCCCCCCGCCCTGGCGGCCTCGGCGAAAACGGCCCCTCCACCTCCTCCTCCTCCTCCTCCTCATCCTCCTCCTCTCCTCCTCCTCCCCTCCCTTCCTCCTCCCCTCCTCCTCCTCTCCTCTCCCCCCCCCTCCTCCTCCTCCCCCCCTCCACCCCCCCCATCCCCCCCCTCTCTCCTCCTCGCGCGCACCCCCCCCCCGCCCGCTGAACACCGATTGAACCGACGGTCTGACAGGGAGGTGCTGAAGACCTGGGGCCCTCGCTCCCCGAGATCCCCCGGCCTCGGGAGGGCCCGAGCCGGGCGCGCGCGAGCCTGGCGCCGCCCGCGGGCCCGCGAGCTCGCGGGCGACGCGCGGGGCCGCGCGCCCACGACAAGGTCGGGCACGTCCTTCTGTGGGCGGATCTTCGAAGATTATCCCAGTGCGACCCTACCCAGGAGTTGGAACCCCTAGGAAAGCAGCATTAGTAGTAACAGTAACGCTAAGCTAAAGCTAAGCTACAGCCAAGCTAAAGCTAAGCTAAGCTAAAGCTAAGCCACAGCTAAGCTAAAGCTAAGCTAAAGCTGAGCTAAAGCTAAGCTAAAGCTAAGCTAAAGCTAAGCTAAAGCTAAGCTAAAGCTGAGCAGCAGCTAAGCTAAAGCTAAGCTACGGCTAAGCTAAGGCTAAGCTAAAGCTAAGCTAAAGCTGAACAGCAGCTAAGCTAAAGCTAAGCTAAAGCTAAGCTACAGCTAAGCTCAAGCTAAGCTCAAGCTAAGCTAAAGCTAAGCTAAACGCTAAGCGAAAAGCTAAGCGGAACGCTAAGCTAAAGCTAAGCTACAGCTAAGCTGAAGCTAAGCTAAAGCTAAGCTAAAGTTAAAGCTAAAGCTAAAGCTCCCAGGGGACTGGGGGGAACCGCTCCCAGGGGACTGGGGGAACCGCCCCGGGCGCTTAGCACTGCGGCCCCTTTAAGCTAAGAGAGTAAGAACCCTTCTAGGCAGAGCCTAGGTAGGGAAAAATCAAACATAGTCACCGAAAAATGCCCCGCGCATGATCAAAGCATAAGCGAAACATCGCCCCCAGAGAATTCGTTGGACCACGTTTTAATACTCATCCCCCAGAGGGACGTGCCCGACTTCAGTCCATGATACACAAGTATCAAAGCGGGGCCGCAGAGGGCGCCAATGCGCTCGGCCTGCAAACATTGCGCCACCCGGGGCCAGACGCCCAAGTCCGCGCCCCCGCGCCACACGGCCGCCCAGTCGCCGAGGCCCGAGCCCCGCTGAAAGCGAATGATGGAGCCACAACTTCTTCCGGAAAAGGAGGGGCCTGCCAAGGCGTCGGCATCCTGCATTGCCCTGCGCGACGCCGCGGACTGCAAGCAGCACCCGCCTCGCGTTTGAGGCCGAGAGGCTCGTAGACACCAGCCCCCCCCCCCCCCCCGACGGATCCAATCCGATCACCCGCCCCCCCCCCCCACCCACCCACCACCACCACCACCACCACCACCACCCGCCCCCTCCACGGTCGGTCGGTCGGACATTGTCGAATTCGACCTAAACTCGCCGATCCTAGCCTCGGCAAATCAAGGAAATGTCGAGGGGAAACACAAACCAACGCAGGTCACCCCACGCAGTCAACAACGCCGCCGACAACTTCAACGCCAGGGACCTCGAAGGCCCCGAGAGCAGGTTCCAGCCCCCGCTCCCCTGTTGGCGGGGGCACGAAGGATCTCGCCGGCAAATGCATCAGCAGCGCGATCAGTCTCGCCGCCGCCCTCGCCCCCCCAAGAAGCGAAGAGCCCTGCCGCAACTGCGCGCGCGCCCGGAGCCCCAGCTCGCAATCGCCCGCCGCCGCGAACGCCGCCTCGCCCCGAGACCGCATTCGTTCAGACCCAGCGGCCCCCCAAGGCCGAGGGTAGCTCGAATCGGCAATGCGGCGGGGCCCATGAAGAATGGAGTCTTGCTGCCCCATGCTGCCTCACACAAAAAAGTCGCAACATCGAAAACATACATTACCTTCTTCCATTCAGCGCAGATCCTGTTCCACGCTCGCTGTTCCCCCCCGAAGTCTCGGCAGCCCCCGAGCCTTCTGCCCCCCCCACACACACACACACACCACCCCACCACCACCACCACACCTCACCCCGCCCCACCCCCGTGCCAAACCAATCGGTCGCCGATTTGCCCTGCCACGCCCCGGGGCCCGGCACTCCGAAAATCCCAATCACCCCGCGAGCGGCAACCAAACTGTCCCACTACCCAAGATCAAATCGAGAATCTCTTTGTTCGCTGACATCAATACAGCGCATTCGAACTTCTCTGCCGCGGCGCAAACTTTGCTTCTGCAGCAGATCCTGGAAATAGGTTTCTCAACGGCCAAAGACTATCTCTCCACTCGTTCTTCTTGAAAACACCTTGCGCGATAATCAGATGACCCCTGACCACCGCCACCCTGCGTTCCCCAAGGCGTTTCTCGCCCAAGCCAGAGCGGCGGGGGGGGGGAAGCCTCAGAGGATCTTCCCAGGGTTGGGGCTGTGCTGGCAGATTGGCCCGTGGCATCTGTGCTCCAGGGATTCGGCAGCGCTGTCGCGTCTGCATGCGCCTCTGCTGGCTTTTCGGGCTTCCGCGCCCTTGACATGCCAGTCCGAGCTTTCTCGGGGGATGCCTCCCCTGACCAGGGCCAACCGCTTCGCTCTGACCTCCTGAACTCTCTTGAGGCGGGCAATGACACTGCTGCGAATGCAAAACACCGCGCAACATTTCTTGCCCATCGCTCCGGCGGCAAACGTTCTTGGCGAATTATATTCTGCCGCACCCCCACATGTTCATCACCTACCTCGTGGCTGTGGTGGAGACAGATTCATACCACATAAAAACGCACTGATGTTCATCCCCATCCTCTTGCACTCCCACGAGACTTCCACAGTTTCAGATCGTTTCCAAAACTAGCCGTGCCTGGCATGCTACGCTCTGCATCTGCGCTGTCCCATGGCAGCCGTCACGAACATTATAGATAGTGTTTGTTTCTCGACTCTTAAATATAACAATAATGATATTTGTTTGCATATATATATATATATATATATATATATATATATATCGTTATATGATGCCTGGCCATCTGCATCACGCTGACACTATCCTGCTTGCGGTATTTCTCATTTGAGCGCCAACCCCGCTAACCAATCAAGTTCGCCGTTTAGCAACATCGGCCAGCCGAACATGAAGCATCTGCCAGAAACGTTGGGGGCCTCGTCAAGTAATATCCCTCGGTGGCTGATTCGTGTGAATCGCAGCACCTCCTGGGGCCCAGGTTTTCTGATAATTTAAATGATTCGCTCTTGGAGAAACGGGTTGTTGGCGTCACAAGCAGTCTGGATGCCAAGGGCAGCCCGAGAAATTATGGCGCGAGTTCTTGCCGGCGTCTGAAACGCCCTGCTGCTATGCTGATTCCACACCGCACACTTGGAAAACAACGGTCGCCGCGTCCGTTCCCAGCATCGAACCTTGGATGAGGTCGAGAGCGCGGTTCTTGGAGCCGATCTTTTGTGGAGGGGCCTTCGTTATCCTGAGCAGTTGGCCATCCACCTTCTGCCTTAGTACGTCATGTTGCGCCACTGTCCGCGACCATGGTCCCGAGGGACTTAGTGGCCCTGGACATCTAAAGTTCGACGCCTGGTTCTTCAACCTTGGGCACCCCGCTTTTCCGATCCGATTCGTTTGTTCTGGACTTCCCTGGGCCCACTTCCGATAGGATTCAAGAAGAGCAGCCAACTTGCCGTGATTGATCGAACTCCATCTCTGGAACACTGCTTGACTGATGATGGAAGTGGCTTGGCAAGGCCAGTTCTATATTCTCAATCCTGCCAGTTCCCCACACACGATTGAAGTTATCAGCTAAGGAGTAAGTCTCGGCCTGAATGTCTGGACTGCCAGCACCTCTGAAGCATGAGTTGCTTTCCTCTGGCGGCATCCACCCCAGCCCTTCTCCATCGACTTCGCTGCATTTCGGCCACGGTAGGGGCCCACGGGACATTACAAATGCCCGTCGACATCAGGGCGCCTGGGGTCTTACCCGGCCAGAAAAACGCCTGAACTTAGAGGCTCCTGCAAAGTTCCAAAATCCGCGAAATTGATGGTCCGCAACAAGAGTCCTTATGTGATCATATGGCAAAACTATGCCTAGCAGGCCTGTTTGTCTTAGGTTGTTGACAACACGCAACAGGGGTTGGGATAATTGGCCTGGAGCTGAGCGTTTGCTCAAAGTCTTTAGTATCCAATGCCAGGACAATCACCAGCTGTCTCACCATCCAATATTACACAAAAAAGCAGCAAACGTGGAGATCCCAGCCAATCGCTAAGCTTCTACATTGATGAGCGGGAGGTGGGTGGCGGAGTCGGTGCCAAATCCTTGCATACCGCCGAAGTGAGCACCTTCTGGCACAAAAGCCATGAGATTCAAGATGCATTGTCGCACCAGCTTGTGATAAAGTTTCGCAATCACCTTGCACACTGTAACGCTGACCTTACAAAAGGCGTACCTATTGTCACGTTTGCCGATGCTGAGGGCAGCCCAGCTCCGTTCATTTGGAATCCAGGGGTTCCTTGCCAAGGACAGCCGTTCTGACGCAAACTGGGAGCAGCAGCCTGGCAGTCTGAGCTGGCGCACTCTTGGTCACTTCCGCTTGTTTTCCGTCGGAACCTCCCGCATTGCATCCTTTAAGCGCTCGGGTGTCCAACTCAAGTCTGGTGCGAGTGGGACTGCAGTCTAAACGTCTGACGATGTCATCGCTCCCCCCCCCCATTATTCTGGCACGTCGGCATCTTATGGGTCTCTACTTCAAAAAGTTGCTCAACGTTGGCGACGTGCAACACAGACTCGTTAGCAACTTTAAGCGGAGCGTCGAAAAGCCCGTTGTCGGGGATAAGCTGGAGGGGTGAATATCTGGCCACGTTGCTTCTCTTGTCTCCCATGTACAATCGTGTTTTGTCCTGTGCCCACTCTCGCCTTGGCAGTTTCGCGTCAAGCGGCTTCCTTCTCGAGTCATCATTCAGCTCCGGGAAGCCGACGCCTCGTTGCCCAACAATGCTCTTGAGCGTGGTCTGGTCTCGCGCACAAAGCTCACCACTGCCAGGAGCACCTCGTCTGGCGCGATCCACTTCCAATCGAAATCTACCACTGAGGTGTGAAATCTCAGCCATGTGTTGTTGAGTCCGTCATCCACGGCCCCTCCTCCTGAGAGCACGTCCTGCATCCATCCGCATCTGCACAGCGGCAAACATGATGGGGGTAACAACGTGAACCTTGTTGAGCCTCGCTTTGTAGGCGCCTCCCCCCGGCTACCTGCGAACTCGAATGAGACCAAGCTCGCTTGTCGCATGAAAGGCCTGAGCGGACGGACGTCATTCTGCTTGAGATGCTCACCAGCATTCCATCCTCCTCCTCCTCCTCCTCCTCCTCCTCCTCCTCCTCCTCCTCCTCCTCCTCCTCCTCCTCCTCCTCCTCCTCCTCCTCCCCGCCCTGTGGCACACACTGCCTCCCGAGAGCGGGCGGCGAGAACGAAGGCAGCCGCCGCCGCCGCCGCCGTCCGAGGCGCACGCGCCTCGGAGTGGGCTGGCGGGGGGCGCAAGCCGCACGACGCGCCCGCCGGGGAGGGCCGCCGGCACCGAGGCCGGGGCCCGCTCGGGCCGGCTGCCGGCCAGGCGAGGGCAGGACGTCGTCGGTCGTCGGTCGTCGGCCTCCCGACCGTCGGTCCCTGCAGTCGCCGTCGCCGACGTCGTCGTCGTCGCGCGGGAGTGCGTGCAGGGGGGTGCGCGCGCGGGGGGGGGGGGAGAGGCATCTTTAGGGGATGAAGCTCGAGCGCCTGTCGACAAATGGCGGCGCTGCTCTGACCAGAACATTACAGGACAGTGTGAGATATCGTATGTCGTGCTACGGGTACCATGTCCGCCAGGAAGGTACACATGCAAGTGAAGGTACACGCACGACACAAAGACGAGCGTGAGATAGGCTAGGAAGAACAAGCAAAAAAAAACAACAAAGTGAAGCCAGCAGCCAAACTGGAAGTATAGGTCGATAGCTGTTCACTGGTCTGGGCTGAAGAGAGACTCAACAACGCCTCACCAACTTCAGGAAAGACGGAAATCCACAAGTCGTTCGGCATACGCGGAATCCTCACTAATAGGGGACACCGAGGTGGGGGAGGTGCAGGAGGAGGTCCTGCTGGACGCACCAACGTATGCACATGCATCAGAAAAATAGATTCGTTCACTCGGTTGGATGAGGGCTCGCGGATAAGAGCAGTAGGCATAGCTACTGGGGCACGATGCCCCGATTCCACTACACACTTGGAAAAGAGCGGCCGGCTGGAGGGCCGACGTGTTAAAAGCTCACGGCAAACGTCATCCAGCTCACTGGAGCGCGCAACGGAGGTCCTGGGCCCGCCAGGGGAGCCGCATCGGCGCGGGCAGGAATCGCCTCGCGGGCGGCGGCAACAGCAACTGGATCAGCGACCTCCATGGTAGCCTCGATGGTGCCGTCGCAGGCCTCCCTCGCCGGGAGTCGGAGCTGGGTGGAGCCCGTAGGCTGCCTCGCCACCTCCCCTGGGCCCCGACAGAGGGCCCCCCGGGGGGGCTTGCCCACCTCCGCAGTAGAAGCAGGTAGACGTACGTGACCGGCGACAGGCCAGAAGAAGCTGCGAACGAGGATGGGGAAGACATCGTCGTCGAGGGAGCGTCTGCAGGCGCGCTGCACGCCTCCAGCCTGGGCGTCACAGAGGACGCAGCACCAGCGCGTAGACGTGCAGCGGAAGCAGAAGAGGGAAAAGGGAGGAAGGGAGGGGGTAGGACTCCTCACGCCGCCTCAGTTTCCCCCTCCCCTCCTCCTCCTCCACCTCCTCCTCCTCCTCCTCCTCCTCCTCCTCCTCCTCCTCCTCCTCCTCCTGCTCCTACTCCTCATCCTCCTCCATTTCTTCCTCCTCCTCCTCCTCATCATCATCCTCCTCTTCATCCATCCATCCATCCATCCGTCCATCCATCCATCCATCCGTCCGTCCATCCGTCCATCTATCCACCCATCCATCCCTCTCATCTTGTTCCTCATCCCTAGACCTTGCTTTTAATTTTCTGGGATAGCGGCCGTCATCGGCCCCGCGCCGCCCCCGCCCCCCGCCACACACACACACACACACACACACACACACAGATGACGTCATGGTCAGCGCCGGCGGCGTCCGGGAATGCCTAGGGATGACCGAGGCCAAGTAGGAGCAGCATGCAGGTGGCGATCTGCACCACAGCGACGGTGTACACCGTAGTGCTCGCGTGCACCACAGCGCGCGTGTACACCACAGCGCCTGTGTACACCGCAACAGCCGTGTGCAACGCAGCGCCTGTGTACACCACAGTGCTCGCGGGCACAAAAGCGCAGATGCACACCACAAAGAATGTGTACACCACAGCAACCATGTGCAACACAGCGCCTGTGTATACCACAATGCTTGCGTGCACCGGCGCGCCTGTGCGCTCTACAACGCCAGTGTACAACACACCATCCGCGTGCAACGCAGCGCTGGTGTACACCACAGCGCCTGCGTGCTCATGACAGGTAGAAGAAGAATGTAGGTGAGGATCTGCTGCGGACAGCTAAACACCACGCCAGGGAAGTGCTGAGAATAGAATGCGTTGTTCTTCCCCTCCCTCCTTCTCCTCCTGCTCCTCCTCCTCCATCACCTCCTCGTCCTCCTCCTCCCTCTCCCTCGCCTCCTCTTCCTCCTCCTCCTCCTCCTCCTCCTCCTCCTCCTCCTCCTCCTCCTCCTCCTCCTCCTCCTCCTCCTCCCCTCCTCATCCTCCCCCTCCCCCTCCCCCCTCCCCCTCCCCCTCCCCCTCCCCTCCCCTCCCCCCTCCCCTCCCCCTCCCTCTCCCCCCCCCCTCCCCCATCCCTCCTCCTCCTCCTCCTCCTCCTCCTCCTTCTCCTCCTCCTCCTCCTACGAACATGTTGACAGGGAACTCTGGAGGGACCGAGCCCAGGAGACCAATTTCTCGGACTCGCTCGTAGTAAGTATCAGCAACCAGTACCAGGCGCCCAGGACAGTTGCAACTCGTGTTTCTGCGTGACCTGCTGGGTGCCCTGACAGAGGCATCGCGGCAGGCTGCTGGACCGCCACTTTTGTTGTTCAACAGTATTGCTTGCCGCCCTTAGACATCTGGGTGACCCAGAACCCGCGCGTGCAGCCCACGATTTTCATCGATGTTTTCTTGTTGGCCCGTCACAACAGCAAGCCCAACATATTGATAGCAGACCTTGCCACGGCCTCAGCTAGTATGCACCAAGCGATCGTTCTCGATCTGAAATGTGACACCGCTACGCCTAAATAAGGCTGCTGTTGTGGCTTCAACGCCGATGGTCCAGGCCGATATTGCAGCTACTTTTGGTCAGTGGGCAGGCCCGAAGGCCGCTCAGACCGAGCCTGCTGCCACCAACTTAGGAGTTGATTTCACTGCGGGAGCCAGGCTAAGGAATAAGGGAAGGAAAACTCTCAAGGCCAGGAATGGGAAGTTAAAGAATCGACTCCGCAGATTACGAGCCCTTCGCGCCGCAGAAGCAGATACCAAGAAAATTTGGAACACTGGCCTTCAGCAGGCTGGCTATTTCGGGACCGACATTCTGGGTCTCACGGTTCAGGAACTCCTGGATGCGCAAAATCTGTTCCTGAAGGTTGCGGGGCCCAAGTGTGCTACTCGGTCGCGTACCCTGTCGCTTGCTATTCTTGAAGACCCCACCTGGACATCATTCGATTCGAGGCTAAAGACCTGCATAGTGCTCACCCGTGATCGCGGAGACTGCGAGTATACCTGTGCGTCCTTTGTGCTGCTTGGCTCCGCCACGGTGCAGCACTCAGAGTGGCTCCACGCGTTACGTGGATGAACTTGTTGTGGCGCCTGTCCAACCAGCAGCTCTGGACAGCCTGGGAAGACGGGGAAACGGCGGCCATTGCAAGTGCTTGACTGATGGGCCTCCAAGGCGCGGGAGGCAGGAAGCCCTCCTACTGCCAGTCTTGCTCATGGCACCTGGCCCTGCGTACGTTGGCCGGGTCGTGCCTGTTGCCAGCCATGCTCTGAGGGAAGGGCCTCGCGACCGGACAGCAGCGAAAAGTGAAACACGGGCCTTGCGAGCGTTCGGCTTCAAGTGACCAGCGTCTGATGGCTACAATGGGGGGGAACTGCTCCAGTCCATGGGGTGTGCACAAAAACAGGAAGACGGAGAGTGAGGGCAAAAATCGTGGGAGGAGAGCTGGACGAATGCGATCTACCGAGGCACCGCGTCGAGATCCCAAAGCGACGTCCCTGCCACCAGCGACGCCGCGCAGCAGCCTCCAGGATTGTCGCCACTGGGTGGGCACTGCCGAGAAGGAGCACGCGGCAGCAGCATGGCCTTTACGCGCTCTGACTCTCAAAGCGTCGATGCGCGAGGACGTGCTGGGCAGACCGAGCAGACGGGCCGACGGCCGTGGGCTGACTACGGAAGACGGGCCTGGCCCCGAGACCCGAACGCCCCCCCATTCGGCGACATGCCGGGAGAGGCCCTACCCTGCGAGACCAGTGCGCAGTAGTATGTTCGAGGATCCTCAGAACGTGCGTCAGCGCTAACGTGTGATGGTCCACCGAAGGCTTTCAACACGTCAATACGATGCAGATGGTGCAACGATGGCCGACCCGGCCGAACGGGGCAATTAAGCGCACGTCGGGCTAACAAACGCCGTGAGTGAGGATCCTCGACATGGCCGCGAGTCCTTTATGCAGCGCTGCCAGCTTGCGGCAACCACCCACCCGTGCTGGCGGGCATGTCATGCGACACCCTCCCGGGAGCCCGCGGCTCGGGGGAGCCCTCGGGAGCTCAGCGGGGCTGGTGCGACCCCGTGTTGGTCACGACTGCCGCCCCAGTACAGATCCCACGCGACGCGAACAACACGAGCGATAAAAACGAATGGGTCTGACGCAAGATGGCATGGCGACCTCACGCGGCGGCTCACGCAGGCCGCCAGCGCGGCAGGCTACATTGGAGGCAAGGGCGCTGCCACGCGACCCTAGGCGGGCAGCTTGCGCGCCAAAGTCGGCTCACACGACCCCGTTTCCTTGCGTCGCTCTAACGGACGGCGCCGTATCTCAACAACCGTGCTGACATGCCCGTCCTGCCGCGGGAGGACGCCTGCACGATGCTGCCCGGCCCGCCGCGGGCGAGCGGTGCCCCCCAAGCCGAGGAGGCAGGCTGCGCGCATGCCCCCGTGCATCTGGCACGGACCCTGCTGGGGCGTCCAGGCTCGGGCGATCGTGGGAGCCACAATCGCCGGCGCGCCCGGGGGCCAAGCGAGAGGGGGCAGGTCTTCCCACAAGGCCCGCGAAGGCCTCTGACCTTCTGCGACGTCTTCGGAGCTCCGCCCAGAGACACCGACAGCTTCTCCACGGGCTCGGAGGGCGTCCGAGGTCCGAGAGGCCCCGCCGCCCGACGAGAAGGGGAGGCCTGCCTTCCCCCGCTGCGCCCGCGGGCGCGCCGCCGAGACCAGGGAACCGGGCGTCAGGAGTGCGCGAGCGAGAGGCCGGCAGGTGCTGAGGTCCGGAGCTCCTGCACGGCGTGGCGCCGCGGCAGCCCTGCGGCACGCGATGCCCTCTCGAGCGGATGGCGTGTCGCTCAGCTCCGCGGGGCAGGAGGCTCGAGAAGTCTCAGGACGATGACGCCCGGGGAATGGGAAGCGGACAGCGTGTCGCGCCGAAACGTGTTGGGCCCGAACCGGCGGCGGAGACACGCTGTCCAACAGTTTCCGACCGCAAGCGTGCAAGAGGCTGTCGGACCCGAGGCAGGCGACGATGCCATGCTGCGCCACTGAGCCACGTCCAGGGGCTTGAAGCCTATAGCGGGGGCAAGTACACTGCAGCCCAATCTGAATGTGGTGACCAAGCGCGTGCGTGTAGATACCACCAAGGACACCTCCAGTGCGTGCACCTCGGTGCCACCTTTCAAGCCTCGCCATGGCCCAAAGACATTGGCATGATGGTTTGGGCGGCCGTCAGAAAGAGCGCGCAGACGATTTCCACTGCAAGCTGACACCCGTGCTTGCAAACATGAAGGAGCACGCTCGTTGTCAAAGCTCGCAGCCATCTCTCGAGCAACCTGGACGCATGACACCTTCGAGGTCAAGCCGCGCAGCCAAGCAACCACCTGTCTGAAAGAAAGCGAGGCAGGCAGGAGAAGCAGAAGGAGGCAGAGGGGGCGGATGAGGGCGACGACGAGTTCGGTGACAACGAGATTGAAGGTGCACCGTGCAGCCAAAAAACCGACGACGACGCCAGCGACGACGACGACGACGACGACGACGACGACGACGACGACGACGACGACGACGACGACGACGACGACGACGACGACGGCGGCGGCGGCGGCGGCGGCGGCGGCGGCGGCGGCGGCGGCGGCGGCAGCGGCGCCAGCGCCGGCGGCGACGGCGACGGCGACGGTGACCGCCGCCGCGGTGGCGGTGGCGACGACGAAGGAGCGCACGCAGGCCAGCGCGCGCGGGGGGGGCGGCGATGGCCTTAAGCAGGCGCACATCTTCAACCGGCGCTGGCCTTCGCGGTCGTCGGCGTCGTCGGCATCGTTTACGTCGGCGTCGGCGTCGGCGTCAGCGTCGTCGTAGTCGGCGTCGGCGTCGGCTGCAGCGTCGGTGTCGGCATCGGCGTCGGCGTCGGTGTCGGCGCTGGCGTCGGCGTCGGCGTCGCGTCGTCAATATCAACGAAGTGGTCATCGTCGACCTTGTCGTCCTTGTACTTTCGTCGCCTCCTTCCGCCCTCCGCGCTCTCGTCTTCCTGAGTCTCCTGCCATTCTTGCAACATTTCCTCCCACTCATCATTTTCCTTATGTCCTTCATCCTCCGTCCCACCCTCGTCCTTTCTTGCAACATTTCCTCCTCATCCGTCCTCTATCCTCCGTCCTCCCTCCTCCCTCTTCCGCTCATCCTTATTTGTCATTTGGACCGTCGCTTCTGTTAGAGAAGCACTCCCCAGCTAATATCTTGCGCAGGTACTTCCGAAGACAGGCGATCAGATCAGACCTTCCTTCTCCTCCTCCTCCTCCTCCTCCTCCTCTTCCTACTCCTCCTCCTCCTCCTCCTCCTCCTCCTCCCCCTCCTCTTCCTCCTCCGCCTCCTCCGCCTCCTCCTCCTCCGCCTCCTCCTCCTCCTCCGCCTCCTCCTCCTTCTCCTCCGCCTCCTCCTCCTCCTCGTACCGTCGGATGGGGAGCAGGGAGCTCCATGAGCTGCCACCCGAGCTCGTCACACGGCTTGACGGGCAGACCGTCAGGCCTCCTCGGCCGTGTGGCTGGCTATGGCTGCTCGTTCGCTCGTTCGCTCACTACTGAAGGGGCCCAGGGACACACAAATAGATGGACACGAATCCCAGGATTCCCCACATGTTCCTATATCTTCTGGGTTTTCGTCGTCCTCCCCACTTCCCATATGTTCCCATATTTTCCCAGGAGTCGACGATCCATCGTGCCTGTGTGCTTCTTTCCCTCCTGAAATGTCCCCATCCATCCTCCGCTCCGACCTGTTGAAGAGGTGAACGGATCGGGAGAGGGTGGGGGAAAGGCCGAGGGGAGGTGAACTTCGAATTTCAGGGCTCGGGGATGGTGAACCACGACTCGGAGTCGCCCACTGTAGCTCATCAGATGGCCACCTGGCCCGCTCTAGAAACCCTAAACCCACACAAATTGGCATCTCTTGGGGCGGCATCTTGCACTTCCGCACCTGCCTTCCACCACCTTCTGCCGAGGAAGAGACTTCAACTTCGCGACCCCCTCTCTAGATGGACGCCCATGTCTAGACGGGCCCAATACTATGATGCATAATGCACATCTGCACGTACACTCCTCGCGCTGGTCGACAAGAGGGGGGGGAGGCGAACGAAAATGCGCTCTGTCCTGGGTCAGCCGCTCGCTCGCCCCCGTCGCCATCGCCGCAGTCGTCGTCGGCACTGCCGTCGTCGTCACCGTCGCTGTATCCGTCGCCCCAGTCGGCCGTCGTTGTCGTCGTCGTCGACCACGTCCTCGTCGTCGTCGTCGTCGTCGTCGACCACGTCCCCGCCGTCGTCGTGGGCGGCAGAGGCCCCGGCAGGCCCCACCACTGGGACTCCTCCGCGTCCAGGAGGAGGTCGTCGAGCCGCACGACGCGCACGTGCTCAGGCTCTCGCGCGAGCAGGTCGTACAGCCGGCTGGCCGGCGCACGCGAGGGGCCCGGGGCGAGGGGCACGGTTCTCCTCCTCCTCCTCCTCCTCCTCCTCCTCCTCCTCCTCCGCCGCCTCCTCCTCCTCCTCCTCCTCCTCCTCCTCCTCCTCCTCCCCCTCCTCCTCCTCCTCCGCCTCCTCCTCCTCCCTCTGACAGCCCCTACCGGCCCACCCCGATGGGCCTTCTCTTGGCGGCGGCAAAAACCTCATGGCCCGATTGTTTCGCGACGCGAGACGAGACCTCGCTCGCGAGGCCTCGCTCGCCTTCGCTGGCTGCGCAGATCCTGGCGGCGCGCACAGGGGGAGGCAGGCTGCTTCTTGAAAGGTGGCTGCTTCGTCGAAGGCGCCGGCACTGTGTCGACAGGCAAGGCCATCGCCCTCCAAGAGGCAGGGGTGCCTCTCAGAAGCCATTCGCCATCCCCCTCCTCTGCGCGTGGCCGACTCTCGGGGGGCCGCCTCCCCTCGCCCTGCCCCACCCTGCGCGCCGCCGACTGGAAAGACTCGTGCTGCCGCATCCCCGCGATCTGCTCGGACTGGTTCTGCACGTGCACGCCGCCGGGCGAGGAGAAGAACCGCAGCTGCGGGGGCACCAGCGGCAGGATCTCGCGGGCCCGGCCGAGCGCAGCCTGCACGGGCCATACGTTCGTCAGCCCATTGAGCGCCACGTTGGCGGTGAGCACCTGGTGCAGCCACCTGAAGGGCTCGAACGCGAACACACGGCCAGACGGCCCAACGGCTTGTGCCAACGCGACGGTGTAACATCCCAGGTTTGCGCCGGCATCCACAACCTTGTCTCCCTCGCGCACCAGCATCTGCATGTGGTAGCTCTGGTAGTGGTTCATCGACCCCTGGTTCTTGATGGCGTTGCCGATGTTGACGTCGAAGTATGGGACCAGGAAGTGGTGCAGCACGCGCCTGCGCTCCAGCCAGGCGAACTGGGCCTGCGTGTCCTGGAAGGCCTTTGGGCAACCATCAGGCACCAGTACCGCAATACCGCTTCTACCTGGACCTCTCCCAGGGAGCGTTCTAACCAGAATTTCGAAGCGAATCCAGCGGTGGCGACAAGGGCCTCCCAAGAGGCCTGAGAAGGCGACAACGACGGAAGTGAAGCGGCGTGGGTATACCTTATCCTCCTCCTGAGGCCTGCAGCGGGATGTCCGCGTGTCTCCTGCTGACGCGCGGCCGCGGGGGCTGCCGCAGAGGCGGCGCCAGCATCTCTGGCTCCCGATGGTTGGTCAACAGCAGCGTCGGGTAGTGGTGGCCGCCAACGAAGGCCGCCCTCCGCTGGTCGGGCGCGTGGCGGAGCACCCACAGGCAGCGGTTGTACCTCAGGAGGGCGCCAGCCGTGCACATGCGCTGGTCCTGGATCTGGCCCCCTCCTTGGAGAAAGAAAAAACGGTATAAGCATAAACTTCCGGAGGTCCACGCGGATCTCTTGCACTGGCGCCGGCTCCCTCCCCTGGCGCGCGGAGTGCGTCGGGGGCGGCGCTGGAGGCGCCACCAGGAGGGGCCCAGCGCTGATCCAAGAAATGCGCAGAGCTCCGAAAAATTATGTTCATGATGCTTTTTCTGATTCGACTCCTGGGCGCAAGATCGGTGTAAATCACGAGCGGGGAACTTATCCGCATCCGCGCCCTCGCGGTCTAGATTCCGGGGCGCGGTCCTGCGGATACGCGGCCGCACGGACACGTTCCGCGCGTGACATCCGCGAACACAGGCCCCCATCCGCGGGGCCGCGGCCCAGGGGGCCGCGAATGCGGATCTGCTTTTCGCCCGCGAGCAACTGGTCTCCTGGCCAGGACAGGAGGGCGTGCACACCGATCATGGGCCGCGGGTGGATCTGGCCAGGATCGGCGCAGGCGTATCGATGGCGTCCCTGGGTGCCTGTCGAGGTTAGACGGTTCGTAGAAGTTGCCGCCGTGCGCGCCCACGTGCAAGAGGTAGTGCTGGCACCTGCTCTGGTCCAGGCTCCTGTTCTCCACTGCTGGGCCGGCGTCCTCTGGCGGCGCGGCACAAACGCAGGGAGGGGAGGGAGAAGGGAGGAGGAGGAGGAGGAGGAGGAGGAGGTGGAGGGAGGAGGAGGAGGAGGAGGAGGAGGAAAGAGGGAGGAGGAGGAGGAGGAGGAAGGCGGAAGGCGGAAGGAGGGAAGAGGGAGGGAGGGAGGGAGAGCCGAGGACAAGCACAGGGACAAGGCGCGGGGAGGGCAGGTCGGGCCGAGAGCACCGCGACTGCTGGGCTCTGCGCGCAGAACGTGGATGTAGGGCTGCAGAGATCAATATGGGCCTCTGGGACGGGAAGGATACAGTCAACCAGTATAGTGAGGATGCACGATAAGGATGCAAGGGCCTTGGAGGGCCATTTCGATGCTTTCCGAGCGGGGCACGGCCAGAGAAAGTGGCCAAGGATGGGCCGAAGGGACAAGAATGCAAGGGTATCCTTTGGAAGGTTGCCCATCCTTACTATGCGGGTTGACTGTGGGTGGCGATTTCCGAACCCTACCCCCACCAGGAGTCAATTCTCCTGAATCGATGGGAGGCGGGAGTAGGGTTCGGCTTTCGCCACGTGTTCGACGAATTCTGGACCCGACACCCGCGGCCCGCCCATCGAGCTGCCTGATCCGTGGATCGGCGAGGGTAGGGTTCGGAAATCGCTGCCGAAGAACCCTAGAAATCAATCTGGGCCTCTGTCGGCGACACCGAAGGGTCTGGCTTGCGGAGGGTGTGGTTTGCAACCAGCACCCTGGGGGGCAGCCTGGGAGGCTGGTGAGGACCTCGACAGCTCTCCGCCGCGCCCCGAGGCGGCCCGACGAGGGCAACGTGGTGTCCCCCCAGGCCCCAACGACCCAGATCGCAAACCACACACCAGCGCAACCACACCCTTTGTAGTCGCCAACTCTGGGAGGGGAAGTGGTGCTGGTGGTGGTACTCAGCGCACGGTCTGGACTGCATCTCGTACTGGTTGCATGCTGGCCGCTGCGCGCTACACAGGAGGAAGACCCCCCTAGAGCATTTATGAAAGTCGGCACCCCCGCCACGACTGGTTATCCAATCCGGGGACACCATGGACAATGTCAGGGTCGAGAGGCCTAGTGAAATCTCCATTGGGAGGGGCGGAGCGGCAGGAGGCGGATCTGACACAGATCGGGGGCGGCCAAGAGGGGAACGCTCAAGAGGGGGGTGCGCAAATCATGGCCGGCGGAGCTTGCGCGGCCCAGTGGAGGGCCAGGGACGTATTGAAATAAGCAGAGGCGCCACGAAATCTGGGGAAATATCATGGGCCTCGCCATGATATCCACCCCCCCTTGTCCTCGCACCCTCCTCTTTGCCGCCCCCGAACAGAAAGAGAAGCAGGGGCCCCCGGGCCTCCCGGGCCCCCAGGCCACAGGACCGGGGTGCGGCGGGGCTCGCCTGACTGAGACCGAGGAGCTTGCGCGTGCGCGCCGGCACGGCGGGCACGAGGCCGCACATCCCCCACGCTTGCCGCCCTCCCATTCCCGCCGTTCCTCCTCTTCTCCCATGTGTGCACCCCTCGCCGTGTCCACCTTCCCCCCTTCCTTCCCTTCTCAGCCGCCTGCTTCACATCTCTCCCCCCCCCCGCACCCCTCCCGCCCCCCCTCTTCCGCCAGTCATCCCCTCCCAATCTCCCCTCTCTCTTCCTCCCCCTTCCTCCCAAAACCCCCGCTTTGCCCTGATTGCGTTCGCAAGCCTCCTCTTAACCCTCCTCATCGGCTTACCCCCATTCCCCTTCCCGCACAGCCTCCCCCATCCACATTCGATAAGCCCTTATTAATCCGCAAAGAAGGCAAGTGGAGGAGCAGCTGGGCGAACGGGAAGGGGCAGAAGGAGGAAAATGAGGAGGATCAGCAGTAGCAGGAGGAAGAACCAGCGTGATTACTTCCACGGTCCCCCTCCTCCATCCTACAGCCACTCCCGATAACCACAGAGGCTGGCACGCGGGAGGCTCCTAAAATCACGGAGCTGTATATTTAGAAAATCCCCCGCCAAATCTACTACAGGCATGTTAGAGACCTGGGACGGCACGGGAACGAAAAGAGCACTTCAGCAACTTGCCCGAAGAGGGCTCATGGTACCGCTCGCTCGTGGGAGCCTCGGAGATACAAGCGTTTTCACGTCACCGTTCACTCTTGGGAGCCTTGTTGTGAAGAGCTGTTTCACGTCACCGATCGGTCTTGGAAGCCTTGGCGTTAAGAACTTATTATGTCACCGTTCGCTCTTAGGAAGCTTAGTGCGAAGAGTTGTTTATGTCGGCGTTCACTCTTCTAAGGGGCGTTGGAATTAAGCGCTGTTGACGTCACCGCTCTTTCTTTGGAGCCTTGGCGTTGATAGCCACCGATCGCTCTTTGGAGCATTGGCGTCAAGAGCTTTCTAGGCCACTGCTCGCTCTTGGGACCCTGGGCGTTCAAAGATTGTTACGTCACCAACTCGTGTAAACAGAGCTTTCCAGTCGCCTGGTGCTTTTGAGAGCCTTGGCGTCTAAGCTGCGTCCGTCAGTGGGCCGTCCTGAGGGGGGCCCTCTAGGAGCGGTTTTGGGTGCAGTGGTGGGCCCTATTGGGCCGTTCTGGGGCCCCTCGAGTCGCCTTGGGGGCTTGGCCCGTCTTAGGGCCCTCTTAGGGCCCTCTTAGGGCCCTCTTGGGACCTCTTGGCGGCCTTCTGCGGCACTCTTGGGATGCTCGCGGGTTCGCGATGTTTCTCGTCTTCTCCGCCTGCGGCCTCCCCGTGGAACCATCGAGAGAGGTTCACGGGGTTCGTGATGTCTTGGGCCATGCTTGATCTCGGAGGCTGACGGCCCATTTTGACAGAAGGGCAATTCAAATTTGTCAGGCACACCTTGACTGGACGGACTGTTGCGGCGGCAGGCGCAACATAGTTCCAGAAGAGGCAGGACTGGCTTGATCTGCGAACGGCCTATCACTGGCCTCGTTTAACTGGTGGAGGAAATCTGCGGGCGGCTCTCTTGAGGCTCTCTTGGGAGCCTCTTTATGCCCTCTTTGGCCCCTCTTGGGGCTCTCTGTGGCCGTCTTGGTGCCCTCTTGGGCGGTCTGGGGCTCTCTTGGAGTAAAATCAGAAACCCTGAGATCCGTCTTCGGCCGATCTGGGCCGACAAATCGAGGACCCAAAAACAATGAACACAACAATTATATACAAAACATAACATGTAGCTTGCCACCTCAGACCGTCTAGAAGGTCATTTTGGGGACCTTGTTGGCCCTCCTGGGGGCCTCTTGGGCCACCTTGGGGGGCTTGGGCCTTCTTGGGGCCCTCTTGGGGCCCTCTTGGGCCCTCTTTGGGGCCTCCTATGGTCCTCTTGGGCTCTCTTGGGCGCCTCTTGGGGCCCTCTTGGGGCCCTGGGCTCCTGTGGCCGTCTTGGGGATTTCTTGGGCCGTCGTGGGGCCCTCTTGGGAGCCTCCTGGCCCGTTTTGGGGGGATGGTAATCTCGGAGGCCCTCAGAGCCGTATTCGGCCGGTCTGTGCTCGAAAAAGCGAAGCCACAAACATCAAGGAAACATCTAAAGGAACTTAATTCCGCGTGCCTTCTCAGGCCGTCTGGGGGATCATCTTGGGGACCTTTTGTGCCTTCCTGGGGGCCTCTTGGGTGGTCCTCGGGGGTTTGGATCGTCGTGGGGCCCTGTTGAATCCTCCTTGGAGCATTTTGTGGTCCTCTTGTGCTCTCTTAGGCGCGCGGCTCTCTGTGGTGTTGGGGCCCTCTTGGGCCGTTTTGGGGTTCTCTAAGGAACCCCCCTGGGCCGTCTTAGGGTAATCTCGAAGTCCTTAGATGCGTCTTCAGCCGCACTGGGCCCGAAAAAGGCGAGAACCGAAATGTGCGAAGAACCCAAACATATGCAGTTGTGAATGCCGCAGTTGTGGGTATCGTCTTCCGTGGAGCGCCCTCTGGGGCCACGAAACGCTGTACTGGGCGGGGGGGGAGTATGCGAACTGCGCCACTGTGACTTCGGAGGAGCCCCCATATGGGGCCACGAAACGCTGTACTGGGTGTGCGGGACGCATGCGGACGGTCCCACTGGGGCCGTCGGTGGAGCTCCCTATGGGGCCACGAAATGCTGTACTGGGCGGGGGGGGCGCATGCGAACTGCGCCACTGGGACCTTCGGTGGAGCTCCTCTGGGCCACGAAACGCTGCACTGGGCGACATGCGAACTGCACCACTGGGACCTTCGGTGGAGCTCCCTCTAGAGACACGAAACGCTGTACTGGGTGGGGGGGACGCATGCGAACTGCGCCTTTGGGACCTTCGGTGGAGCTCCTTCTGGGGCCACGAAACACTGTACTGGGTGGGGGGACGCATGCGAACTGCGCCACTGGGACCTTCGGTGGAGCTCCCTGCGGAGCCACGAAACGCTGCACTGGGCGGGGGGGACGCATGCGAACTGCGCCACTGGGACCTTCAGTGGAGCTCCATCTGTGGCCACGAAACGCTGTACCGGCTGGGGCGGACGCATGCGGGCTGCGCCAGTGGTACCTTCGGCTGAGCTCCCTCTGGGGCCACGGAACGCTGTACTGCGCGGGGGGACGCATGCGAACTGCGCCACTGGGACCTTCGGCGAACTCCCTCGGGGGCCATGAAACGCTGCACTGGGTGGGGGGACGCGTGCGAACTGCGCCACTGTGACTTCGGTGGAGCTGCCTATGGGGCCACGAAGCGCAGTACTGGGCAGGGGGAGCGCGGGGGGCGCATGTGAACTGAGCCACTGGGACATTCGGTGGACCCTCCTCTGGGGACTATTTTGTGGGGGGACGCATGCGAACTGCGCCACTGTGCCCTTCGGTGGAGCTCCCCCTGGGGACACGAAACGCTGTACTGGGTGGGGGGACGCATGCGGGCTGCGCAATTGGGACCTTCGGTGGAGCTCCCTATGGGGCCACGAAGCGCAGTACTGTGTGGGAGACGCATGCGGGCTGCGCCACGGCGACCGTCGGTGAAGCTCCTTATGTGGTCAAGAAGCGCTGTACAGGGTGGTGGGGGGCTCCACCGCTGGAGCATTCGGTGGAGCCCCCATACGATGATGATGATGATGATGATGATGATGATGATGATGATGATGATGATGATGATGATGATGATGATGATGATATGATGATGATGATGATGATGATGATGATGATGATGATGATGATGATGATGATGATGATGATGATGATGATGATGATGATGATGATGATGATGATGATGATGAGAATGATGATGATGATGATGATAATGATGACGATGGTGATGATGGTGGTGATGGTGATGATGGTGGTGATGGTGACGATGGTGATGATGGTGATGATGAGGATGAGGATGAGGATGAGGATGAGGATGAGGATGATGATGATGATGGTGATGGTGATGATGATGATGATGGTGATGATGTTGATGTTGATGCTGGTGCTGATGCTGATGCTGATGATGATAATGACGATGATGATGGCGATACTGAAGATGATGGTGATGCTGACGATGATGATGGAAGGAGGGAAGAGGGGGGATGAAGGAGAAGTGAGTGAGGAATACGGGGCGCTGTTTCTTCAAAACGAAGACCCAACACCACAGGATGGTTCAGGGAACAATGATTTACCCTGGCGAAGGACCCGACCATATGCAGTTGTGAATACCGCAATGGTGATTATGTTCTTTGGTGGAGCTCCCTATGGGGTCACGAAGCGCTGTACTGGGTGGACGGGACGCATGCGGGCGGTAGCACTGGGGCCTTCGGTGGAGCTCCCTCTGGGCACACGAGACGCTGTGCTGGGGGGGGGAGCGCACGCGGGCGGTAGCACTGGGGCCGTCGGTGGAGCTCCCCATGGGGCCACGAAACGCTGTACTGGGTGCGGGGGACGCATGCGGGCGGTAGCGCTGGGACATTCGGTGGAGCTCCCTCTGGGCCACGAAACGCCGTACAGGATGGGGGGGTCGCATGCGGGCGGTAACACTGGGGCCTTCGGTGGAGCTCCTTCTGGGGCCACGAAACGCTGTACTGGGTGGGGGGGACGCATGCGAACAGCGCCACTGGGACCTTCGGTGGAGCTCCCTATAGAGCCACGAAACGCTGTACTTGGTGGGGGGACGCATGCGGACGGTAGCACTGGGACCTTCGGTGGAGCTTCCTATGGGGCCACGAAACGCTGCACTGGGTGGGGGGGACGCATGCGGGCGGTAGCACTGGGACCTTCGGTGGAGCTCCCTATTGGGCCACGAAGCGCTGTACTGGGTGGGGGGGACACATGCGGGCGGTAGCGCGGGGGCCGTCGGTGGAGCTCCCTATGGGGCCACGGAACGTTTTATTGAGTGGGAGGGACGCATGCGGGCGGTAGCACTGGCGCCTTCGGTGGAGCTCCGCATGGGGTCACGACTGAGTGGGGGGGATGCATGCGGGCGGTGGCACTGGGGCCTTCGGTGGAGCTCCCTATGGGGCAACGAATCGCTGTACTTGGTGGGCGAAACGCAGGGAGGAGGGAGGAGGGGGAGGAGGGGGAGGGAGGAGGGAGGAAGGAGGAGAAACCCGGGGACCGTCTCTTCAAAACGAGGACCCAACACCACAGGATGGTTGAAAAACCGCTGGGGTATCCATGCGTGTCGCCTCAGGTTGTCTGGACGGTCCTCGTGGGAGGCTCTTCAGCCGTCCAGGGGGCCTCTTGGGTCGTCTTGGAAGCGCTGTACTGGGTGGGTGAAAAATGCCGAATTGGATTTCCGGGACGCATGTGGGCGGTCCCACTGGTGGTTTCGGTGGAGCTACCTACGGGGCCACGAAACGCTATACTGGGTGGGTGAAAATGCCAAATTGGGTGTGTGGGACGCATGCGGGCGGTCCCACTGGGGGTTTCGGCGGAGCTCCCAAAGGGGCCACGCATCGCTGTACTGGGTGGGGGGGACGCATGCGAACAGCGCCACTGGGACCTTCGGTGGAGCTCCCTATAGGGCCACGAAACGCTGTCTTTGGTGGGGGGGACGCATGCGGACGGTAGCACTGGGACCTTCGGTGGAGCTTCCTATGGGGCCACGAAACGCTGCACTGGGTGGGGGGGACGCATGCGGGCGGTAGCACTGGGACCTTCGGTGGAGCTCCCTATTGGGCCACGAAGCGCTGTACTGGGTGGGGGGGACACATGCGGGCGGTAGCGCGGGGGCCGTCGGTGGAGCTCCCTATGGGGCCACGGCACGTTTTATTGAGTGGGAGGGACGCATGCGGGCGGTAGCACTGGCGCCTTCGGTGGAGCTCCGCATGGGGTCACGACTGAGTGGGGGGGATGCATGCGGGCGGTGGCACTGGGGCCTTCGGTGGAGCTCCCTATGGGGCAACGAATCGCTGTACTGGGTGGGCGAAACGCAGGGAGGAGGGAGGAGGGGGAGGAGGGGGAGGGAGGAGGGAGGAAGGAGGAGAAACCCGGGGACCGTCTCTTCAAAACGAGGACCCAACACCACAGGATGGTTGAAAAACCGCTGGGGTATCCATGCGTGTCGCCTCAGGTTGTCTGGACGGTCCTCGTGGGAGGCTCTTCAGCCGTCCAGGGGGCCTCTTGGGTCGTCTTGGAAGCGCTGTACTGGGTGGGTGAAAAATGCCGAATTGGGTTTCCGGGACGCATGTGGGCGGTCCCACTGGTGGTTTCGGTGGAGCTCCCTACGGGGCCACGAAACGCTATACTGGGTGGGTGAAAATGCCAAATTGGGTGTGTGGGACGCATGCGGGCGGTCCCACTGGGGGGTTCGGCGGAGCTCCCAAAGGGGCCACGCATCGCTGTACTGGTTGGGTGAAAATGCCAAATTGGGTTTCCGGGACGCACGCGGGCGGTCCCACGAAACGCTATACTGGGTGGGTGAAAATGCCAAATTTGCCAAAGTCTTCTGGGACGCATGCGGACGGTCCCACTGGGAGCTTCGGTGAGGCCACGTAAACCTGCACTGGGTAACTGAAAATGCCAAATTGGGTTTCCGGGTTCCGGGACGCATGCAGACGGTCCCACTGGGAGCTTCGGTGCAGCTCCCCATGGGGCCACGAAGCGCTGTATTGGTAAATGAAAATGCCAAACTGGGCTTCCCGGACGCATGCGGACGGTCCCACGAAACGCTGTACTGGGTGGGTGAAAAATGCCGAATTGGGTGTGTGGGACGCACGCGGACGGTCGCAGTGGGAGCTTCGGTGGAGCTCCCTATGGGGCCACGAAACGCTGTACTGGGTGGGTGGAAAATGCCGAAGTGGGTGTGTGGGACGCATGCGGGCGGTCCCACTGGGGGGTTCGGTGGAGCTCCTATGGGGCCACAGGAGTCCCCAGAGGGCCGCAGTACTCCCCTGGAGGGCCTCCAGGACGGCTCAAGAGTGGGCGAAGACCCTGAGAAAGCCTTCCAAGAGCCCCCCAAGAGCGCGGATCAAAGCGTGACAGGCCCCAGGCGGGCTCCAAGATGGCCCCGAGAAAATTCCAAGATGCTGCCATTATTGCCTCAGGGTGGCCCAGAACTGCCCAAGCTAGTCCCAGGTAGTCCAAGACAGACTCCAAGAAGCCCCCCAAAAGCCTACAGGAGGCCAAAAGCATTCAAACGTACACGAGCTTGCTTTCGTGGCGTTGGTCTTATCGACTTTTCGCTTCCGAATCATTTCTGGGCCCTAGAGATGGCTCCGATATCGCCCAAGATAGCTCCAGGTGGGGCCCAGAAGAGCTCAGAGCAAACGCCGAAGACCCAGAGCGGAGACCAGCGGGTGACAAGCCCCAAACAGCCAAATGTTAATCGATCCGCCAAGCGGCTGCTCCTCCCGCACGCGAGCTCCACATCGATCCACTCAGCGACTGCTTCTCCCGCACCCGAGCTCCATAAGACTGATTAGCGAAACAACTACCGCCACCAAACACATTCCCAGTCGCCACAAGAACGCAAGCAGGTCTCTCCGAAACCCATAAATACTCAAAATCGGCACGCACCCCCAAAAGGCAGACCATCGCATCCCCGATGCGTTGAAAATCAACTGACAGATCAGCCAGCACACATCTGCAGTATACACACGTGCGCGTGCCACCACACCCACCAGCGTACCCGCACAATGATTATGGTGAAGTACAGCATCAAAGCGCCATTGCAAGTAAGGAACCTGGGCCAGCCTGGCTGTGAGGGCCTTGAACGTGCTCGAAGAGGTTTCGGAAACAAGGGCCAATTTCTGGGAGGTTCCGAACGAAAACTAGATGGCGGGAGCTCTTTCCTGAAGATAGGCGCTTACAGAAGAGCCTCACACGCAAATTCCGGCTCGAGCGAGCAGCAAGGAACGCTCGACGCCGTCGGCGCTCCCAGAGGCGTCGGCTGGAAACCCGAGGGTGTAGGCCCCCTCCGGGGGCCCCAGATCTGACCGAACCAGGTGCGTGCCCCCCAAGTCGCCTACCACGGCACCCCCAGCGCGGTGGAAGTCGGGCGACACCTCGGGCAGCGCCCACATTGCACACCTCGACTACACTGTTGCTGGCCCCACGCGGCGCAAATTGGCGGGAGAAGCATGAGATCTGGTGATGGCGGGTCCTGGACCCGGGCTTCTTTCGGGACCAGCTACTTCGGAGGCGGGGCGGCCAAGAGGGGGGTTCGCAAATCATGGCCATAGACATGCTCAGCACAGGGGACGCCAAGGGACCGCATTGGAGTAGGAAGAGGGGCCATGAGATCTGGGCAGATATCATGGCCCCGACCATGAGATCCACACCCCGAGGGGGAGGAGGAGGAGGAGAGGAGGAGGAGGAGGAGGGAGGAGGAGGAGGAGGAGGAGGAAGACGAGGAGGAAGAGGATCCCCCTGGTCGTCACCCCCCTCTTGGACGGCCCCAGCCACTCCTCCCGAACAGTTCTTGACGGCCGCGGGGCCCAGGAGAGGCCCCGCGAGCCCAGGAGCAGCAATAAAAGACGTCCAGGACCCCTCCTCCTCCTCCTCCTCCTCCTCCTCCTCCTCCTCCTCCTCCTCCTCCCTCCTCCTCCTCCTCCTCCTCCTCCTCCTCCTCCTCCTCCTCCTCCTCCTCCTCCTCCTCCTCCCCCTTGCTGGACAGGGCAGCACGTCAAGAGCTGCTTTTTTCCTGGCGCGGGCGCCAGCTCGGTAGCCTGCCACCCCATACATTGACGCTCGCGGCAGGGCCGGGGCCCCAGTGCGGCAGCGCCGCGCGGCGCCGCGCGGCGCCGCGCGGCAGGGAAGAGAGGGGGGAAGAGGCGAGCTAGGTGCGCGCGCGCCGGATCTGACGTCCCATCCGTCCGTCCCATCCTTTCCCACTGCATCGAGATTTTGTTGGCATCCGCGGACGCGTGCCGCAGCCGACCTGGAACTCCACACAAAAGACACAGATCGTGTTGTGCCAAATCGGAAAAGGGAAGCTGCGTACATAGGGAAGGAGGAGGAGGAGGAGGAGGAGAAGGAGGAGGAGGAGGAGGAGGCAGGTGAACAGGAGGATGAGCAGGAGGAGGAGGAAGAGGAGGAGGAGGACGAGGAGGAGGAAGGGGGAGGGCGAGGACGAATAGCAGCAGCCAGAACTGGAGTGGAAGGAGTGGGCAGAGCAGGGGGACCAGGGGAAGGCGGAGAAGGGGAAAAGAGGGGGGCGACATCGATGCAAGAAGGGCTCGGATGCAAAAAAGTGGCCAGAGCTGGGGCGAGAGCACAGTTCTGATCGACGGAAGCACAGCGCCGATCCGAAAGTGAGGCCCAAACCAATTTTGTAACACCGAAAAACAATCAGTGTAAACACACTTACAAATAGATAACCCACTAAATAATGTTGTCCTGATGTATACATATATATATATACACAGATAAATTAAAATGTAAATACAGGAATGTCAATAAAAACGCAGATCCTGTCGGCGTGTGGAAGACGCTCTTCAGTCGGTCGCCGTCATCGTCGTCGTCGTCGTGTTGTCTCCGTCGTCTCCTCGTCGTCCCCATCGTCGTCTGTCTCCATCGTCTCCTCGTCGTCTCCGTCAATCGTCGTCTCCGTCGTCCCCCGTCTCCTTTCCATAGGCCCTCCTTAAGCGCGCCTGCCGAACGACATTGAGCAACGTCGTAGCTGAGTCGAAGGGAAGCCCCTTCGTTTTGATCCCATTCCCCGCCGGGGGGGGGCCCAGGGGGGTGACACCCCGTGGGTGGGTCCTGGGGGAGGGTCCAGGTGGATGGGTCGCCCCCAAGGATATTCATCGCCCCCCGGTGGCTCCGGGGCCCCGAGAAGCTGCACGACGCGGCAAGAGTGCCCCAAGAGGCCCCCAAGACGGTCCTCGAGGGCCCCGAATTGCCGAATTGTCGGTCCAAGACGCCACAGTGGCCTGCAGACGGCTCAAGAGGTTTTCAAAGCGCCCCAAGAGGCCTCCAAGAGAACTCCCAAGAGGAACCCAATGAGCAAAAATCACATGTTGGCCCTAAGTTTCTGACAGATTTTGGCAGTCTCGCCTTGTCGGCTTCCCGACGCTCCAAGACAGCCCAAGATGCCCCCAAGAGGCCCCCAAGATCGCCCCAGAGACCTCCAAGAGGGCCCCAAAACAACCCAACAGGGCCCAAAGACCGCCCAAGAGGCCTCAAAGACAGAACAAGAGCCCCCCCCCAAGAGGCGCCGAAGACGGTCCTCGAGGGCCCCGAATTGCCGAATGATCGGTCCAAGACGCCAGTGGCCTGCAGACGGCTCAAGAGGTTTTCAAAGCGCCCCAAGAGGCCTCTCCCAAGAGGACCCCAATGAGCAAAAAGCGCATGTTGGCCCTAAGTTTCTGACAGATTTTGGCAGTCTCGCCTTGTCGGCTTCCCGACGCTCCAAGACAGCCCAAGAGGCCCCCAAGATCGCCCCAGAGACCTCCAAGAGGGCCCAAAAACGACCCAAGAGGGCCCAAAGACCGCCCAAGAGGCCTCCAAAACAGAACAAGAGCCCCCCCCCAAGAGGCGCCCAAGACGGTCCTCGAGGGCCCCGAATTGCCGCATTATCGGTCCAAGGGGCCCCCAAGACGGCTCAAAGAGGGAGCCCAGACCGGGGACCCGAACGGACATTTCGAGCCCTCGGCCTGAGAGGCTCCCAGAAGCCCCTAGATGCCCCCGAGAAGCCCCCCAAGCGGCCCCAAGAGGCCCCCAAGAGACCCCCAGGAAGCCCCAAGAGGCCCCCACGAGGCTCCCAAGAGGCCCCCAAGAACCTCCCACGAGGCTCCAAAACTACTCACAAGAGGCCCCCAAGTGCGCTCGTCGTCGTCGTCGTCGTCGTCGTCGTCGTCGTCGTCGTCGTCGTCGTCGGCGGCGGCGGCGGCGGCGGCGGCGGCGGCGGCGGCGGCGGCATCGGCATCGGCGTCGGCGTCGGCGTCGGCGTCGGCGTCGGCGTCGGCGTCGGCGTCGGCGTCGGCGTCGGCGTCGGCGTCGGCGGCGTCGTCCTCGTCGTCGTCGTCGTCGTCGTCGTCGTCGTCGTCGGCGGCGGCGGCGGCGGCGGCGGCGTCGGCATCGGCGTCGGCGTCGGCGTCGGCGTCGGCGTCGGCGTCGGCGTCTGCGTCGGCGTCGGCGTCGGCGTCGGCGTCGGCGTCGGCGTCGTCGTCGTCGTTGAGGGTCCGCGGCACCAGCCGTAAGGCATCTCCAATAACTCGGCACAATCCTGCGTGCAACAAAACAAGCCGCGGAGGGGCGCCAGAGATCTTCCCGACGCGGTGAGGAGAGAGAGGAGAGTAGTACATTTACATCGTGCAACTGTGGAGAAGGCAGCGGCACGGAGGATGGTGCTCAGTTTTGCACGCGACCCCGTACATCTCAAAGTTGGCGGGCGACCGCGCCGGAGGAGAGTGCGAAGCGTTGCGAAACAAACGCCCACTCTTGAAAGGGGCCAGGCGAGGGGGGGCGAGTTTCGACGTCTTGTTAGCATCCAGGAACTTCCCAGGGATCCCAGGGACCTGCAGGGGCTAGGGCCTGGGGCTGAATAACAAATCTTGCTAGTTGAGAGTGGAGGAGGACGGGGATCGAGACAGGGAGAGGGAGGGTAACAGAGAGGTGGGGGGGGAAGACGAGGTCCTCCTCCTCCTTCTCCTCCTCCTCCTCCTCCTGCTCCTCCCCCACTGCTCCCACGGGCTCCCCTCATCCACCTCCGTAGCAACTAGTGGCTGACGGCGACGTGACCAGAAAACCCGACAGCACGCTTGTCCCGATCCGATGCCACAGAACGTGTGCTAGCGCGAGTGTGTGCTTGCCCACCGAGGCCCTTCACTACGATGCAGGCGGCACGACGAGGGCCCACACAGGCTGCGCGCCAGCGGCGGAGCCGAACGCGTGTCCTGAGGAACATCGAACGATGCCAGCGTCAACTCGCCAACATCGGGCGTCCGCCACGCGGCGCCGCGCTGTCGGCTCCCCTCCGGCTATCCACGCAAGAGTAGCCCGAGGCAAGAGTGACCTCTGGCTGCGCGGCCCAAGGGGGGGGCTCTCTGGGGACACCACCAGGCGCGCAAGCCGCCGCTACCGCACAACGTTCAGCGATCGGGGGGCCCCAGCCATTGGGCCCGCACTAAAGCTCACTCCGGCGAAAGGTCGCTCTTGGCCCATCCCGATGCATCGGCGATGCACTGGCGACGTCGGCGATGCATCGGCGCCGTTGACGTCGAGGCTAGCGGGCTCCATATCGAGCCGCATCGCCGATGCATCGGCGATGCGGCGCGACCCTTCGACCCATCTGCTCGGCCCCTATCTGGAGGGCCTACCAAGAAGCTGGAAACACACATGGCTGGACTCACATGTGGAACATCCAGAGGCCACACGCTGGATACGCATGAGGAGGGCCAGAGTGTCTGGCCACACTCCGGGCGGCCGCTGGAAAGACATGTGGCCATATGTGTATCCAGCTCTCGCTCAAGACGGCCGCGTGGCCCGCAGCGCTGGCGAAAGCCGACGGCGGAGCGGCGCTGGGCATTGGCGGCTGCGGCTGGCCCGACGCGCACGCGCCCGCCGTCGGCGAGGCCCGACGGCGACGTGGCCGGCGGCGGCGTCGTTGGTCTTCGGCAACGGCTCACCGACGGCGGCGGCGAGGCGTCGGGCGCTCCGGGCGGCAGACCTCTGGCCATGTGTATCCAGCTCTCTCCCAAGCTGGCCGCGTGGCCCGCCGCGCCGGCGCCAGCCGACCGCGGCGCGGCGCCCCGCCGGCCGTCGGCGAGTCCCGACGGTGACGTCGCCGACGGCGGCGGCGTCGTTGGCCTTCGGCGACGACTCGACAACGGCGCTGGCGAGGCGCCGGGCGCTCCAGGCGGCCGCTGGACAGACCTCTGCCCATGGGGCGTGTGTGTGTGTGTGTCGAAAATGGGCGGGGCGGCCACATGCGAACATGGCCACTGGGGCCTTGGGTGGAGCACCTTTATGGAGCCGTGATGATGTGTCGAAATGGACGGGCCGGCCGCATGCGAACTTTGCCACTGGGGCCTTAGGTGGAGGTCCCTACGGGGCTACGAAACATACGAGGGGTGTGCAGGTATGGGTGCGGCGGCCACATGCGAACATGGCCACTGGGGCCTTAGGTGGAGCTCCCTACGCGGCCACGAAACGCGTGAGAGATGTGCCGAAATGGGCGGGGCGGCCACATGCGAACAAGGCCACTGGGGCCTTAGGTGGAGCACCTTTATGGAGCCGTGATGATGTGCCGAAATGGACGGGCCGGCCGCATGCGAACTTTGCCACTGGGGCCTTAGGTGGAGGTCTCTACGAGGCTACGAAACATACGAGGGGTGTGCAGGTATGGGTGCGGCGGCCACATGCGAACATGGCCACTGGGGCCTCAGGTGGAGCTCCCTACGCGGCCACGAAACGCGTGAGGTGTGTGTGTGTGTGTCGAAAAGGGGCGGGGCGGCCACATGCGAACATGGCCACTGGGGCCTTAGGTGGAGCACCTTTATGGGGCCGTGATGATGTGCCGAAATGGACGGGCCGGCCGAATGCGAACTTTGCCACTGGGGCCTTAGGTGGAGGTCCCAACGGGGCTACGAAACATACGAGGGGTGTGCAGGTATGGGTGCGGCGGCCACATGCGAACATGGCCACTGGGGCCTTAGGTGGAGCTCCCTACGCGGCCACGAAACGCGTGAGAGATGTGCCGAAATGGGCGGGGCGGCCACATGCGAACAAGGCCACTGGGGCCTTGGGTGGAGCACCTTTATGGGGCCGTGATGATGTGCCGAAATGGACGGGCCGGCCGCATGCGAACTTTGCCACTGGGGCCTTAGGTGGAGGTCTCTACGAGGCTACGAAACATACGAGGGGTGTGCAGGTATGGGTGCGGCGGCCACATGCGAACATGGCCACTGGGGCCTCAGGTGGAGCTCCCTACGCGGCCACGAAACGCGTGAGGTGTGTGTGTGTGTGTGTGTGTGTCGAAAAGGGGCGGGGCGGCCACATGCGAACATGGCCACTGGGGCCTTAGGTGGAGCACCTTTATGGGGCCGTGATGATGTGCCGAAATGGACGGGCCGGCCGAATGCGAACTTTGCCACTGGGGCCTTAGGTGGAGGTCCCAACGGGGCTACGAAACATACGAGGGGTGTGCAGGTATGGGTGGGGCGGCCACATGCGAACATGGCCACTGGGACCTTAGGTGGAGCTCCCTACGCGGCCACGAAACGCGTGAGAGATGTGCCGAAATGGGCGGGGCGGTCACATGCGAACAAGGCCACTGGGGCCTTAGGTGGAGCGCTCTAGGGGGCCACGAAACGCGTGAGGCGTGTGCAGAAATGGGCGGGGCGGCCCCATGCGAACAAGGCCACTGGGGCCTTCGGTGAAGCTCCCTATGGGGCCACGAAGCGTGTGAGGGGTGTGCCGAACTGGCTGGCTGTTGCGGAGAGCAGAGGTGAGGAAGGGGAGGGAGGGGAGAAGGGGGCGGAGGAAGGACGCGCGGGGGTGTCTTTTCAAAACGAGAACCCAACACCATAGGATGGTTGGAATGAAGATGACGTCGGAAGTCTTGGAATATCCGCCCGTGCCTCTGGGCACGGAATAGGCGTGTCCTCAAGTCGTTTGCCTCCTCCCCAGAGCCTCTGTCCTCAGTCCTGAGGAGTCCATAAGAACTCCGGAGCCAAAATTGCCAAATCTCTCTGGGCTTGCCGCGGTCCCCCTGGGGCTTGCCGCAATTGTCGCGTGACTTTTGTCGGGCCCAAGGGGGGGGGGCCCAGAGGGTCCCAAGAGGCCTCCAGTACACTCCAAAAGGGCCCTGAGTCGCCGAACGATCGCCCCAGGAAGCCCAAGATGGCCCCTCGAGAGGCCTAGAAGCCTCCAAGACTCCCCAAGAGACCTCCAAAAGACCTCCCAAGAGGGCCCCCAGAGGCCAAAATCAGAGTCATTGTCCGTAGGTTTTCGATGGATTTGGGCGTTCTCACCTTGACGGCTTCCCGACGCTGCCAGACCGCCCTCGAGGCCCCCCAAACCGCCCCAAGACGGCCCAAGAGGCTCCCAAGAGGTCCCCAAGACAGCCCAAGAGGGCCCCAAGACAGCGAAAAAGGCGCCCAAAACGGCCCAAGAAGGCATCAAGGCGGCACAGAAGGGGCCCAAAAGGAGGAACACGGACCGAAGATCCGAGCCTTCCACCCCAACAGGAGACCCCAAGAGGCGCCCACGAGGCCCCAAGAGGTCCCCAAGAGGCTCCCAAGAGGCCCCAAGAGGCCCCCAAGAGGCCCAAAACAGGCCCCAGCAGGTCCCCAAATGGCACTCAAGAGGCGACCAGACTGCCTCCAAGAGGCCCCCGAAAAGCATCCCACGAGATCTCAACGAACATCCAATAGGCTTCATCCCCACAAGCAAGGCACGGTGGCAGGATGGGCCGAAGGCCATTAGATCCGCCGCCCCCTGCTTGCAGGGGTGCACGGCGTGCTGGATGATTCAGGTTTTGGTTTTGGTTCTTTTTCTAAAAGAACTCCCCAGTGGGCTTTGGCCCGTCCCGCCGGCCACCCGCAAATTTCGGAAAACCCATCCTTCAATGCCCAAAAACGGCCGTTTCGCTCGGGACATCCTCAAAAAATCGCGAAGATGGCCCAAGATGGCCTCCAAGTCCGCCCGAGATGGTCCAAGACGGCCTCCAAAACGGCCCAAGAGAGTCCAAGACGGCCCAAGACGGCCCAAGAGGCCCCCCAGAGGCCTCCCAGACGGCCCAAGAGGCCTCCAAGAGGTCCTCCAGGAGAGTCCGAAGAGGCCAAAATCATTGATTTTCCCTTGGTTTTTGAAGGATTTTGGCATTTGCGCCTTTTCGGCTCTCCGACGGCTCAAGACGGCCCAAGAAGCCCCCAAGATCGCCCAAGAGGCCCCCAAGAGAGCCCCATGATGGCCCAAGTGGCCTCCAAGATGGCCCCTAGAGGGCCCCAAGAGGGCCCAAGAGGCCTCCAACACGCCCAAGATGGCCTCCAAGACGCCCAAGATGGCCTCCAAGACGGCCCTGGAGCATTCCAAGCGGGCCCCAAGTCGGCCCATAGAGGCCCCCCAAACGGCTTCCGACGGCTTCAGACGTGCCAGGAACCCACCAAGATGGCCGAAGTTGGCTCGAAGCTGGCCCGAGACGGCCCAAAAAGCCCCAAAGATCGCCCAAAGCTTGCCCAAGAGGCCTCCAAGACGGCCAAGATGACCTTCAAGATGCCCACGTGTTCCCCGAAGGCTTTCCAAACCGATTCGGGGAACACGTGGTCCGATAGCTTGGCAGGTCTGGCCTCAACGTTCGGCCACATAGGCGCTTCCAAAAAGGCAGGGGGCGGCGGTGATTCGCCGTAGGCGTCTTCGATCCGCCGCCCCCTGCTTGCAGGGGTGCACGGCGTGCTGGATGATTCAGGTTTTGGTTTTGGTTCTTTTTCTAAAAGAACTCCCCAGTGGGCTTCGGCCCGTCCCGCCGGCCACCCGCGCATTTCCCAAAATGCGTCTGTCAATGCCCAAAAACGGCCGTTTCGCTCGGGACATCCTCAAAAAATCGCGAAGATGGCCCAAGATGGCCTCCAAGTCCGCCCGAGATGGTCCAAGACGGCCTCCAAAACGGCCCAAGAGAGTCCAAGACGGCCCAAGACGGCCCAAGAGGCCCCCCAGAGGCCTCCCAGACGGCCCAAGAGGCCTCCAAGAGGTCCTCCAGGAGAGTCCGAAGAGGCCAAAATCATTGATTTTCCGTTGGTTTTTGAAGGATTTTGGCATTTGCGCCTTTTCGGCTCTCCGACGGCTCAAGACGGCCCAAGAAGCCCCCAAGATCGCCCAAGAGGCCCCCAAGAGAGCCCCATGATGGCCCAAGTGGCCTCCAAGATGGCCCCTAGAGGGCCCCAAGAGGGCCCAAGAGGCCTCCAACACGCCCAAGATGGCCTCCAAGACGCCCAAGATGGCCTCCAAGACGGCCCTGGAGCATTCCAAGCGGGCCCCAAGTCGGCCCATAGAGGCCCCCCAAACGGCTTCCGACGGCTTCAGACGTGCCAGGAACCCACCAAGATGGCCGAAGTTGGCTCGAAGCTGGCCCGAGACGGCCCAAAAAGCCCCAAAGATCGCCCAAAGCTTGCCCAAGAGGCCTCCAAGACGGCCAAGATGACCTTCAAGATGCCCACGTGTTCCCCGAAGGCTTTCCAAACCGATTCGGGGAACACGTGGTCCGATAGCTTGGCAGGTCTGGCCTCAACGTTCGGCCACATAGGCGCTTCCAAAAAGGCAGGGGGCGGCGGTGATTCGCCGTAGGCGTCTTCGATCCGCCGCCCCCTGTTGATTCGTCACAGGGGTGCCTGGCGTGCTGAACTTCTTACGATTTTGGTTTTGGTTCTTTTCCAAAAGAACTCTCCCAGTGGGCTCCGGCGCGTCCCGCCGGGGTCCCGGGAGGATGCCGAAAGATCTTCCAGAGGTGGTTGCAAAGAGTTTTTCCGTTCCAGACGGCTCCGAGATGGCCTAAGATGGCCTCCAAGACGGCCAAGATGGCCTCCAAGACGGCTAAGATGGCCCCAAGATGCCTCCAAGACGGCCCAAGATGTACCCAAGACGGCCTCAGATAGCCCAACAGGCCCACAAGGGGCCTCCAAGGCGGCCCAAGAGCCCTCCAAGACGTCCTCCAGGAAGGCCCGAAAGGGCCAAAATCATTGATTTTCCTTAGGTGTTTGAAGGATGTTGGCATTTTCGCCTTTTCGGCTTTCCGACGGCCCAAGACGGCCCAAGAGGCCCCCAAGATCGCCCAAGAGGCCCCCAAAAGGGCGCCATGACGGCCCAAGTGGCCTCCAAGACGGCCCCAAGACGGCCCAAGAGGCCTCCAACACGCCCAAGATGGCCTCCAAGACGCCCAAGATGGCCTCCAAGACGGCCCCGAAGCGTCCCAAGAGGGCCCCAAGTCGGCCCAGAAAGGCCCCCAAGACGGCTACCGACGGCGTCAGACGTGCCAGGAACACACCAAGATGGCCGAAGTTGGCTCGAAGCTGGCCCAAGACGGCCCAAGAGGCCCCCAAGAGGGCCTCCAGGAAGGCCAGAAGAGGCCCAAAACATTGATTTTCCTATGGTTTTTCACGGATTTTGACATTTGCTTCTTTTCGGCCTTCCGACGGCCCGAGACGGCCCAAGATCCCCCGAAGAGCGCCGAAAGATCGCCCCAGAGGCCTCCAAGATGGCCCCAGAACGGCCCAAGAGGGCTCCAAGACGGCCCCAAGAGGCCCCCAAGACGGCACAGGAGGCCTTTAAGACGCCCAAGATGGGCCTCCAAGACGGCCCTGGAGCATTCCAAGAGGGTCCCAAGTCGGCCCATAGAGGCCCCCCAAACGGCTTCCGACAGCGTCAGACGGACCAGGAGCCCATCAAGACGGCCGAACATGGCCATAAAATGGCCCAAGACGGCCCAAGAGCCCTCCAAGAGGGCCTCCAGGAAGGCCCGAAAAGGCCAAAATCAGTGATTTCCCATGGGTTTTTGAAGGATTGTGGCATTTGCTTTTTTTCTGCCAGGCCCGAGACGGCCCAAGTGCCCCCAAAGATCGCCCAAGAGGCCCAAGACACGGCCCCAACAGGCCCCCAAGACGGCCCAAGAGGTCTCCAAGACGCTCAAGATGGCCTCCAAGACGGCCCAAGAGCCCTCCAAGACGTCCTCCGAGAAGGCCCGAAAGGGTCAAAATGGCCTCCAGACGGCCAAGATGACCTTCAAGATGCCCACGTGTTCCCCGAAGGCTTTCCAAACCGATTCGGGGAACACATGGTCCGATAGCTTGGCAGGTCTGGCCCCAACGTTTGGCCACATAGGCGCTGCCAAAAAGGCTGGGGGCGGCGGTGATTCGCCGTAGGCGTCTTCGATAGTCGAGTTTGATTGGAGGGGACACACGACAGGACATTGCCGCAAGAATGCAGCGGACATGGGACGCGAAACACAGGACAACCAAGCCCGACTACTCCGGGTGCTCTGGTTGGCGCTGGCGTGGGTGTGAGGATGCGGGGGCGGGGTCTGGCGAGGGCGTGGGCGGGCGGAGGCGTGGTCTCTGGCGCAATGGGGGGCCAGAACGGGCCGTCGGGCGGGGATGCTTGGGGGGGCTGCTTCAACGGCACTAAATGCCCCGCCCAGGGCAACCCCGCCTCCGTGCCCCGTGTCCCCGCGCCCCCGCGGGACGTCCCCCCGCCGAGAGGGACGCCCCGCGCCCCGTGCCCAGAACGCCGAGCGAGGCACGCTCCTCTGGCGGCTGGGCCGCCGCACTGGCGACAGGGCGGGGCGGCACCACCCCGAGGACGAGCACGGTGTCGCAGCAGGAGAGTGTCTCAGGATGCGCTTCGCAGGCTCTCCAGAGTATTCAGCGGCCCTCGTTTCTGCAGCCCCCCCTGTGGGACAGCAGGCGGCCCTGGAGATCCTGGGACGCGTCACTCTCATGACCTCCTCCTCCCCCCAGGCCCGAGACCCCCAGCCCGCCGCCGGCGCCGCCGCGCGCGCGTGGAGCGGCACGCCGACGGCCAGAGCCCGCAGGGCCAGAGCCCGCAGGGCCAGAGCCCGCAGGGCGCGGAGGGCGCAGGTCGGCGCCGCGCACCACGGGCCCCGAGCTCCGCGCCACCGCGGGGGGGAGGCGGGTCGCGGCCCGCTCGCGCCGCCCTGGCCGGAGGCGACGGCGGGGGGCGAGCCGCCCGGGGGCGGCGGGCACACTGCACGCGTGCGCCTGGGCGCCTCGCCGAGGGCACGGACCCTCGGCGCCCCTGGGCGCACAAGTGCCGACTTTTCCCCACGGCTGCGCGAGCCCCCCAGTGGTGGGAGAGGGCGGGGCGCCGGGCCAGCTGGCCGCGCGCGGCAGCTCGGGGCACCCCACTCCTCGGCCCTCCCGCGAGGAAGTTCGGGCGAGACGTCTGCGGGGGCAGGCTGGCTCGCGGCAGGCGCCGCATTGCGTCCCGTCGGGCCGTTGGCGCGTGCCCAGCGCAAGCAAGGTGGGCAGGAGGGGGGCAAAGGCCAGTGGAGAGAAGAGGAGGTTCAAGAAGCATCCTCGCGTTGCGCCCCAGGCCGAAGGCCCGAAGAGCCGGAGGATACCGAGAGCAAGCCTGAAGTAGTCTCAGCTTGAAGTTGACAGGGAGATGTAAGCAGCCGCCGAATCCATGCGAGGAACAGCTCGGGCTCACACGACTGGAGATGACCGAAGGCGTCGTGAAGCAAACGAACGGCTCACCAAGACAAGCTCCTGGTCCTCTTCCTTCTCCGGTTTTCCTCATCATCATCCACCACCACCACCACCACCACCATCCCCCCTCCTCCTTCATCCGTCCTCCCTCCTGCTCCTCGTCCTCCTCCTCCTCCTCCTCCTCCTCCTCCTCCTCCTCCTCCTCCTCCTCCTCCTCCTCCTCCTCCTCCTCCTCCTCTCCTCCTCCTCCTCCTCCTCCTCCTCCTCCTCCTCCTCCTCCTCCTCCTCCTCCTCCTCCTCCTCCTCCTCCTCCTCCTCCTCCTCCTCCCCACAACCCCATCCTCCCGAGTACCTCCGAACACCTCGGAAAGTCACAAGGAAATCACAGAGAGCGTCCGCGACCCACCGCCCACCCCCGCCCCTTGAGAAAACCGGGAGGCCGCCGAAGAGCGCCACGAGCCGCCGAGGCCCTCCCGAAGATGTCCGCCACCCACCGAAGGCGCACCGAAACCCTCCAGAAGATGTCCAGGACCCTTCCGGGGACCAGCCAGGGATCCTTCCAGGATACCTAAGCATATCCAGGATGTTTCCAGGATACCCTTCCGGATATGTAGGATCCTTCCAGATATCCAGAATCCTTCCAGGGTGCGGGGCGCACGGCACTGCTGCCCGACGGGCGCCAGCCTGCACCAACACCACGACGGCCGCGACGGCGACGACGGCGACGGCGGCGACGGCGGCGTTGACGGCGACTGCGTCGGCGATGGCGGCGGCGGCGGCGGCAGCCGCAGCGGCGACGGCGACGGCGACGGCGGCGACAGCGGCGGCGATGGCGACGACGACGGCGCCGTCAGGGCCGCTGCGAAGGCAGCAAAAAGTCGCCGAGGGACTAGAGGTTTCCTAGATGGGTTTCGAATATATGGGGTGGAAGGATCGCGCCGCATTGCCAATGCATCGGCGACGCATCGGCAATGCATCGCCGACGTCGACGACTCATCGGCGACGCCGGCGTGGAGAAACATGGGCTCCACATCGAGCCGCATCGCCGATGCATCGGCGATGCGGCGCGATCCTCCGACCCCGTTTACTCAGACCCCATATGGGAGGCCTAGCAGGATGGCGACTCGGCTGGCGGGGCCGTTGCTGGGGCAGCAAAAAGCCACCGAAGACCAGCGAGGGCCGCAGAACGCCGCCGAGGGCCTGCGAGTAAGCGGCTCCGCTGGTGGCGCCGCGGCGGCGGGCCGCCGCGCGCTCACTGCTCCCAGACTGGGGGGCCCTCCTGCGCGGGGGACGGGTTCCAGAAGGGAGGGAAGAGGAGCGAGGAGGAGGAGGAGGAGGAGGAGGAGGAGGAGGAGGAGGAAGACGAGGAGGAGGAGGAGGAAAAGGAGGGAGAACGGAGGAAGAGGAGGAGGAGGAAAAAAAAGAGGAGGAGGAGGAGGAGGAGGAGGAGGTCAGTATAGTCGCCAGCATCGCAAATATCATCATCGTGTCTGCCGTTCTAGAAGTCGCAATGATACCGCGCCCGCCCGAGTCACCGACTCGCACTGAATTGCCCGCGCGTCAGCGCGGCCTGCGAGACGCGCTGGGAAGTCCCCAGCGGCCAGCGCCACCGCGGCCGCGTCGGTCGCGCCAGGTCAGCTGGCCGCTCTGCGCGCAAGCCTGCGAACGCGAGCGCGGCCGCAGCGATGCGCCAGCCAGCGCCGAGCAGCCATCGCAATCGCCGCCGCATGGGTTTCGCAAACCAAGATGCGAGCGGGCGAGTGGGAAGACTGTGGGAGCAGTGGACTTCACCACTTCAAGTCCGGCAGGGTGAATTCTCCTGTCTAACATGGAGTCAGGATCTACGAGCCCCCCCCCTTGGGGATGCGCACTTCACACACGATTCTGCCCCATGGCTCATGCTGCACACGCGCTCGTACCATCCCAGACAAACCGGAATCGACCCCCCAGCCCCCCCTCACCCCATGCAAAAACAAATCCCACTGCGCGCGCACCCGCTGGTCCAAATACATGAGGCAGATTCCACACGCGAGCGTCGCGCGCGCGCATGCGGCCAAAAAACCTTTCTGTTTCCACAACGGTTTCAAAATCGACTGCCCCAAAACAGACCAACAAAAAAACACAGGATTTTGCGACGAGACGTTTCACGAAAGGTCCGCGCGGGCTCTCGAGAGCTTGCTGCACAAAGAGCATGACAGTACCATCTCTATTCTTTTAGAAAAAATCGGCATGGTCATCAAATGCGACCAAGCGGGGCTCTCGCGCGCGCGTCGAAATCATTCGGCTGCACTCGCGCGCGCGCCCGGGGGGGGGGCGCAATCCCTGTCAAATTAAAACATGCGGACCATTCGCGCGCGTCGGCCGCGCGCGCATACCAACGATTCCGAAACTTGCCATCTCCGACACGTGGACGCCAACAACGTCATCGGCATGATCAACGGCGGCGCCGTCCGTGGTCTCGCCATCGTCATCGTCGTCCTCGTCACCATCATCGCTACTATCATCGTCGCGTCTGCCGCTGCCGACGTCGCCTCGATACCGCGCCCGCCCGAGTCACCGAGCCTCACTGAAGTACCCGCGCGTCGGCGCGGCCTGCGAGACGCGCCGGGGAGTCCCCGGCGGCCAGCGCCACCGCGGCCGCGTCGGTCGCGCCAGACAAGCTGGCTGCTCTGCGCCTGCGCTCGAGCTCGCGCGCGCTAGCGCGGCCACAGCGACGCGCCAGCCAGCTCCGAGCAGCCATCGCAATCGCCGCCGCCTGGGTTTCGCAAAACAAGTTGCGGGTGGATGGGCGGGATGCTTGCGCGACCAGTGGAGCTGAAACTTTACATTTCGGCAGGGCGAATTGCACCGCATAGACTGCACCGCATATATTGCACATTGGCCCCGGCTTTGTCATCGTCACCATCGCCACCACCATCGCTACTATCACATCGTGTCTGCCCTTGCCGACGTCGCAATGCTACCGCGCCCACCCGAGTCACCGACTCGCACTGGAGTGCCCCCACGCCAGCGCGGCCTGCGAGACGCGCCGGGAAGTCCCCAGCGGCCAGCGCCACCGCGGCCGCGTCGGTCACGCCAGACAAGCTGGCTGCCCCGCGCGCGAGCCCGCGCGCGTTCGCGCGGCCGCAGCCAGCCAGCGCCAATGAATCATCGAAATCGCCGCCGCGCTGGTCTTGCAAACCGAGTTGCGGGTGGCCGGGTGGAATGCTTACGCGAGCTGCGGAGTTGGCAACTTCTTGACACGGCGAATTGCATCACATAGGTTGCGCAACTTCGGTGATCCTTTCATACAACATAAAATGCGATCTACTACCCTCACCCCCCAGCCTTCGCGCATCCCCATGGCATAGTGCAATGTTCATCTGATTCTGCCCCATCGTGAATTCAACCTATGATCTCACTACATCTCAAGGCGTTCCGTCCCCCACCCCTTCCCCCCCATCCCTGACCAATAATACACTGCGCGCACACTAGTTTATCGCAAAATGATCCACGTTCAACGATTACCTTTCAAAAAAATGCAATGTCCACACGCGCGCGGCGTCGCCCACCCACGTCCACATTCATCAACAAGATCCAGGTCGCAGAACACAAGGATTCGAATATCCAGGTCGCAGAAAACACGCAAGACCCAATGATGTCGCAACACGGTTGTCAAAACAAAAACATGCGCACTCCAGCGTGTTCTTACGAATGTCATGTGATTTTCAATATTTTGACACATTCGACCAAACGGGCCCCTTGCGCGCGCGCATGTCGGAATCCGTCGAATGCCCTCGCGCGCTTGCTGGGGGGCGCCACACCAGTCAAATAACACCGCGCGGGCCACTCGCGCCCGTCGGCCGCGCGCGCGTCCAAATCCCCCCGAATGCCTCCAGCACCGAAACGTGGACACCATCACCGTCATCGGCGCGACCAGCGCCGGCGTCGTCATTGGCTTTCCGCATTCATCGTCGTCTTCGCAGCTACCAACGCTGCGATCACAGCGTCTGCCGTTGTCGCCGTCGCCACGATACCGCACCCGCCCGAGTCAGCGACTTGCGCTGAAGCGCCCGCGCGCCAGCGCGGCCTGCATGGCGCGCAGGGGGGCGCCGGGCCGTCAGCGCCACCGCGGCCGCGTCGGTCGCGCCAGACTAGCCGGCCGCCCCGCGCGCGAGCCTGCGCGCGCAAGCACGGCCACGACGATGCACCAGCGAGCGCCAGGCAGTCATCGCAGCGGCCGCCGTATGGGTTCGCAAACCACGCTGCGGCTGGGTGGACGGGATCATTGCGCGAGCGGTGGAATTGACCTCTCACTAATAAGCATCAGCAAATTCCCCCGTCTAAACAGGAATGAAAATCTACCACCCACCCACCCCGCATCAAACGCCCACCTTGGGATGTGCGATTTACATCTGGTTCCGCCCCATCGTTCATGATAAACTTGAACCCATACCACCCCAACCAAGCCGCCATCGAACCACCCCCTCGTCCTCGCCACTGACAGAATACGCGAGCATCTTCGCTTGGCGCAAACCATCCATCCAACTCCAAAAACACAGCGCAACAGAACGGGGCAAAACGCACGCGCGCGCGTCGTTGCGAGCGCACGCCGAAATCACGCAAAAGTCGAAGGCGCCACACGGATTTTAAAATCGGTGGCCCCGAAACATAACTGCAATTCAAACGTGAGTGCTTGAAGAAAGCTGAAGCTTGCGCGCGCTCCTGCGACTTCCCACGAAAAGTACTGGTCTCCAGAATGATCATCATTAGACGCGACCAGAACGAGCCTCTCGAGCGCGCATGTAAAAATCACTCGAACGCCCCTGCGCCCTGCGCGCGCGCGGGGGGGGGGCGGGCACCGTCGCCATCGAATAACACCGCGCAGGCGACTCTCGCGCGTCGGCCGCGCGCGCGCCAGAATCCCCGCAGAACTCCCATCACCGACACGCGGGCGCCACCATCGTCATCGGCGCGATCGGCAACGGCGCCGCCAGCGGCCTTGCCGCCACCATCGTCATCCTCGTCAACCACATCGTCACTGTCATCGCGTCTGCCGCCGTCGACAACGCCGCGAAGCCGCGCCCGCCCGAGTCGCCGACTCGCACAGAAGCGCCCGCGCGCCAGCACGGCCTGCGAGACGCGCCGGGAAGCCCCCGGCGGCCAGCCACTCTGCGCACGAACCCGCGCGACAGCGCGGCCGCAGCCATGCGCCAGCCAGCGACGAGCAGCCATCGCAACCTCCGCCGCATGGGCTCTAAGTTGCAGGTGGGCGGGCAGGGTAATTGCGCGAGCAGTGGGGTTGAACTCTCACGAGCGAGCATAAGTGAAGTCCCCTGCTCAAGCGGGAATTAAGATCTACCACCCGCCCACTCCCCTTTGACCGCCCACCCTGGACATCTGTAATAATGCGCATATGGTTCTGCCCCATCGCCCCATATTAAAATGAATTAGCACCGCCCCTGCAAGGCCACAATCGACGCCCCCCCCCCCCTCGCCCTCGTCAAAAAATTATGCGCGCGCACTCGCTCATCGCCAACCCGCAGTTGTCTGAAATGCCCCGCAACCGAGCGGGGCGCGGCGCACGCGCGCGCGCGCATGCCATGCCGACATCATTCAAAAAAACCAGAAGGCGCCGCAAGGATTTCAAAAATCAGGGGGGGGGGGCCAGAAACTGGAAAGAACAAAAAAATATGAAGCACGATTGTTACAGAGATGTCAAGGGCCGCAGAATCTGCGCGCGCTCTTGCGAGTTCTGAAGCAAACCATGGCTTTCAACATGTCCCTCGCCAAATGCAACCAGAACGAGCCTCTCGCGCGCGCGTCGGAATCACTCGAACGCCCCTGCGCCTTGCGCGCGTGACGGGGGGAGGGGATCGACCCTCGTCAAATAAGAACGCGCGGTTTAACTCGCGCCCGTCGCCCACGCGCGCGTCGAAATCCCCCGAAAGCCCCCGGCACCGACACGTGGACACCACCATCGTCATCGGCGCGACCAGCATCGGCGCCGTCAGCGGCCTTGCCGTCGCCATCGTCATCCTCGCCCCCGGCATCGCTACTATCGCCGCCGCGCCTGCCACCGTCGACGTCGCCATGATACCGCGCCCGCCCGAGTCACCGACCGGCGCCGAGATGCCCGCGCACCAGCGCGGCCGGCGAAACGCACTGGGGCGCCCCAGCGGCCAGCTCTACCGCGGCCGCGCCGGTCGCGCCTGACTAGCCGTTCGCTCTGCGCACGACTGCGCGAGGTTGCGCGGCCGCCGCGACGCACCAGTCAGACCCGATCACTCATAAAATTGCCGCCGCATGGGTTCTGCAAACTAAATTGCGGGTAGGTCGGCAGGATGATCGCGCGAGCAATGGAGTTGACAACTTCGAATTCGGCTGGGCAAACTGCGCCACGTAGAATGCACCGCGCAGATTGCGCCAAAAAGATTGCGCGCAGCAGGTCGCACAACGAAGATTGCACCACACGCACTGCACCACGCCCTGCACAACATTCGCCGCGCAACATCGCTTACGCAGCATAGATCGCACCACGTAGATTGCACCGCATTGATGGCACAACTTATATCGCCCTGTCTACAAGAACATAAGGATCCCCCCCCGCCCCCCCCCCCCCCCAGGACTCCCGCACTTAAAGGGCCACCTGCTCACATTGCTTACGCGAGACCCTGTCCCATCGCCCATCCAAGACATGAATTCGCATCACCCCAGCCAACTCGGCAAGGGCCCCACCCTCCTCATCCTCCGCAGCTAATACTACGCGCGCACACGCGCGCATGAACGAAAAAATACATACGTCGTCGAAAACCCCGCACACGACACGGGGGGAAGCGCACGCTCGCGCGCCGTCGCGATCGCGCGCCGAAAGCACTTCCAAACTTCATAGGTTGCGCAGTGAGTTCAAGACCGAGCGCCCCGAGAACACGCTCATTCATTGCATGATACTAATAGTAATAAACAAGAAACTGGCGACCTGATTAGAGCCAACTCTTTCTTGGGGGAAGAACGGGTCGTTCAATGTGTTCATAACTTGCTGCCAAGCGAGCATCTCGCGCGCGCACTGCAATCGCTCGAACGCCCTCGCGCGCGCGACGTCGCATGAACACCTTCCAAAAACAGGGCGAAGCGCACGCGCGCGCGCCGTCGCGCGCGCGCGGAACTCCCAGGCAAAATAAGAAATGAAGAAAGAAATCGACAACAAAAACAACGCATAATCGCCGCGCAACGATTTCAAACCCGAGCGCCCCGAAACCTTCCTTGTTGCTCAATGGTTTTGCAACGTCAGTTTACACGAATGCCTGCGCCCGCGCCCCTGCGAATGCTTAAGCAAACCATTGGAAATTCAACACTTCCATGAGATTATGCCAAGCGCGCCCCTCGCGCCGCAAATCGAAATAATTTGAAGGCCCTGGCGCGCGTGCTGGGGGGGGGGGGGGGGGGGGGGGGGCGCACGATCCGCGTCAAATAACACCACGCAGGCCGCTCTCGCGCGTCGGCCGCGCGCGCATCTCGAACTCCCTCGAAAACCTACATCGCCGACGCGAGGGCGCCGTCATCGTCGTCGGCGCGATCGGCATCGGCGCCGTCACTGGCCTTTTTCGTCGTCGTTGTCACCATCGTCACCAGCATCGCCACTATCATCATCGCGTCTACCGCAGTCGATGTTGCCATGCTACCGCGCCTGCCCAAGTCACCGACTCGCACTGATGTGCCCGCTGGAAAATGCCCAGCGGTCAGCGCCACCGCGGCCGCGTCGGCAGCGCCAAACAACCTGGCCGCTGCGCGAGCGAGCACGCGCGGGCTAGCGCGGCAGCAACGACGCACCTGCCGAATCCAAGGACTCATCGCAATCGCCGCCGCATAAGTTTTGCAAACCAAGTTGCGGGCGGGTGGGCGGGATGACTGCTGGAGCGGTGGAGTGGGCAACTCACCGCGAGCAGAAATTAACTTTCCTTCCCAAAGGGAGGATAAACTCGACCACCCCCCCTGCCTCCAAGATTATCCGCCCCCCCGGTCGACTTGCAATTTACATGTGATGATGCCCCATCGCCCATCCAAAATACAGTTCGTACCACCCCAGCCGAGCCGGCATCGGCCCCCAAACCCCACCATGATTCGCAAAAAACTACGATGCGCGAACACGCGTTTATCAAAAACCATCAGCTCTCAAGAACCCTTTGCAAAAGTGCAAAATCACAACATAAGTGCACAGGCGGTGTAAAAAACAGCGTATGCCGAAATCGTTCAAAAACCGGCGGCTTCGCATGGATTGAAAATCGAGTGTCCAAATATTAATTTGAATAAAAAATGTATCGCCACGCCGTTTTTATAATAAAACATCGCGCCCTCTTGCGAATTGTGAAGAAAGCCACCGGCGTTTCAACATATTCATAACATGCTACCAAGCGGGCCTCGCGCGCGCCATGTCGAAGTCGTCAGAACGCCCGTGCGCGCGTGCTGACCTGGTGGCACGGTCCGCGTCAAATGATACCACGCGGGCCACTCTCGCGCGTCTGCCGTGCGCGCATGTCGAACTCCGTCAAAATCCTTCACCAAAAACGCGAATAGGGTCATCGTCGTCGGCGAGATCAGCATCGGCGCCGTCACTGGCTGCCCCCTCGTCGGTGTCAGCATCGTCATCAGCATCGCTAATATCCTCATCATGTCTACCGTTGTCGACGTTGCCATGATACCGCGCCCATCGAAGTCGCCCGCTCGCACTGAAGTGCCCGTCGGGATGCGCCGAGCGGTCGGCGCCACCACGGCCAATTCGGTCGCGCTACGCGCATGCGCAAGCTAGTGTGGCCGCAGAGATGCACCAGCCAACACCACGCACTCATCGCAATCGCTTCCGCATGGGTTTTGCGAACCAAGTTGCGGGCAGGAGGGTGGGATGTTTGCGCGAGCACTGGAGTCGACAACTCTAAGTTCGGAAAAAAGCGAATTCTCCTTTCTAAGAAGAGAATAGACTCTACCCCCCCCCGGACTTATCGGTTCCCCTTGGGATAATACGATGTCATCTATATTCTGCACACTTGTCCATCCTAAATACGACATCATACCATCCCAGCTAGGCCAGTTTCCCCCCCTGAGGTTCCCTTGTAAAATAAAGAGAAAAAACTATGCGGTGACATGTTTTGTTCTAACATAACACTTGTTCACGAATCCCTTGCAAAAATGAAACGAAGTGCACACGCGCGCGTCGTCGCGCGCGCATGCCGAAAACCTTCAAAAATCTGCGGTGCGGGAAGGATTTCGCAATCGAGTTCCCAAAAAAACATACAAAAAACACATGGTTTCGCAACTCAGAGTTGCTAAAACAGCTTCCGCGAAAGCTCTTGCGAAATCTTAAGAAAACCATGCGTTTTTCAAGATTTACACAAAATGCTACCAAACGGGCTTCGCGCGCGCTCATGTCGAAATCTGTCGAACGCCCTTGCGCGTGTGCCGTCGCGAGAATCCCCTGCAAAAAACGGGACGACGTGCAGACGCGCGCGTCGTCGCGCGCGTAGGCCGAAAACCTGCAAAACCCATCGGTTTCGGAAGGATGTCAAAATCGTGTGTCCAAAAAAAACCTACAAAACCACAAGGTTTCGCAACACGGATTTTCAACAAAAGCGTGCGCGCGCGCTCTTGCGTCGTCGTCGTCGTCGTCGTCGCCGTCCTCCCTCCTCGCGTCGTTGCCGTCGTCGTCGTCGCCTACGTCGTCTGTGTCTTTCCTCGTGTTCGTCGTCGTCGTCCTCTTTGGCGTCGTGGTCGTTTCCGTCTCCTCCTCCCTCGTCGTCGTCGTCGTCCGTCGTCGGCGTCTCGTCGTCGTCCCTCCTATTTCGTCGCCGTCGTCGTCGTCGTCGTCGTCGTCGTCGTCGTCTTCCCTCCTCCCTCGTCGTTGCCGTCGTCGGCGTCGCCATCCTTCCTCCTTCTTCGTCGTTCGCGTCGTCGCCGTCCTCCCTCCTTCCTCGTCGTTGTCGTCGTTGTCGCCGTCGTCGTCCTCCCTCCTTCCTCGTTGTCTTCGTTGGCGACGTCGTCGTCGTCTTCGTCGTCGTCGTCGGCGTCGGCGTCGTTGTCGTCTTCGTCGACGTCGACGTCGGCGTCGTCGCCGCCGTCGTCGTCGTTGTCGTCGTCGTCGTCGTCGGCGTCGTTGACGTCGTCGTCGTCGTCGTCGGTGTCGTCGTTATCGTCGTCGTCGGCATCGTCACCGTCGTCGTCGTTGTCATCGTCGTCGTCGTCGTCGGCGTCGGTGTCGTCGTCGTCGTCGGTGTCGTCGTCGTCGTCGTCGTTGTCGGCGTCGTCGAAGTCGTTGGAGACGTCGTTGGTGTCGTCGTAGTCGTTGTCGGCGGCGTCGTCATCGTCGTTGTCGCTGTCGTCGTCGGCGTCGCTGTTGTTGCCATGTGGTACCCACCGTCACAGTCTTCAGAGATTTTGCAAACCAAGTTGCGGGTGGGTGGGTGGGATGTTTGCGCGAGCAGTGGAGTGGACAACTCACTGCGAACAGAAATTGACTGCACCACATAGGTTGCACAACAGGGATGGCACCACATAGACTGCGCAACATAGATAGCCCACACACATACTGCACAACCTGGGCTTCTAAACGCAAGCGGGTCGGGGTCCACGCTGGCTAAGATGCTCCACATCTCTTGAGCATGGCAAATCGGAAAACCATTTCTGCACACCCTTCATCACTCAACCAAAACTGCCTGAACTCACCGTGCGCGCACTCGTTCAAACCTTCTGAAAACAGACGGTCAAATCTTGACATCGGGGCCACTTGCGAGCGCACGTCGAAAACGCTCAACCACCATCGCGTGGCCACCAAGTCTGTCACAGAACACCTCGCGGGAAAAACCGCGCGCGCGAGCCCGCCGCGCGAGCATGCCGAAACCGTTCAAAACCAATGGTTTCATTGTACACTTTCAGCACAGAGGCCTTCCACAACACACAACATCCCAATGGCTTGAAATAAGCACACGTCAGGGGCGGCCCCTGGGGGTCCCCCGGCGAAAAGTACCCCGACCAACGCCCGACCGCCGCCCGACCGCCGCCCGACCAAGTCTACTCAGAGATGGTTTTCCTTCTGGGTGCGGCCTCTCAGGCTCCCCAGAGCGCGCTCAGAGTGCCCCAAGAGGCCCCCAAGACTGCCCAAGAGGCCCCCGAGACGCCCAAAGAGCGCTCGAAGACGCCGAAGATGACCCCAAGACGGCCCAAAAGGCCCCCAAGACAGCCCAAGAGGCCTCCAAGACGCCCCAAGAGCCTTCCAAGAGGCCTCCGAAGAGAGCCCCAAGAGGCCAAAATCGTTGATTTTCATTGTTTTTTTCGATGTTTTTTGTGTTTTGGCTTTTTCGGCTTCCGGACGCTCCAAGACGGCCCAAGAGGCCCCCAAGACCGCTCCAAGACGGCCCACGAAGCTCCCAAGACGGCGCCGAAACGACCCAAGAGAGCCCTCAAGACGGCCCAAGTGCCGCCCAAGACGGACCAAGAGGCCCCAAGACGGGCCCAAGAGGGACTCAGGAGGGATACCGAGAACTCAAAAATGGAGCCCTCCGTCCCAGAAGGCGCCCAGGAGGTCCCAAAGAGGCCCCAAGAGGCCTCCAAGAGGCCCCAAGATGTCGCCAAGAGGCCCCAGGAGACTCCCAGGAGGCCCAAAAGAAGCCCCAGAAGGCTTCAAACATGTCTCCCAGGCGCCCCCGAACGGCCTCTCAACAGACCCCAAGAGGCCCCCCAAAGAAGCATCTTGACGACGACTCTATTTCGCCCCATCGAGAGACGACCCCCAGGGAACTGCTTCACCATCAAAACTCCCCACGCAACGCGTCCGAACGACACCCGCCCCCAAGAGCGCAACATGGGCAACGAACACACAGACAAAAACCAGCGATGCCATATCACGGGCCGGCGGAATGAGCGAAGCGATTCAATAAGCACACGTCAGGATGTAAGAATGCATGCAGGCGCGGACTTCCTCATCATCCTCATCAACACACTTGCTGCCATCATCGTCAGCGTCTGCATTGCTGTCATCACCACGATCGTTATCACCATTGCCGTTTTCGTCACCGCCGCCGTCATCCTCGTCATAGTAGAAGTCGTCGCCCTCGTGGGGGGAATTATGCGCGCGGGCAATTCACCACCATCACCATCAGCACCATCATCATCGTCATCGCCAAGATCACCGCTGCCACAATCTGTATCGTCACAATCAGAATCAGCTTCATCACCATGACTACCCTCGTCGTCAACATCGTATCGACGCGATCACCACCGTCATAAAAATCGGTATCAGCGACATCATCACTGCCCTCGCCATCGTCAGTGGCAGAGGGGACGTCACCATCGCCACCACGATTTCGCGACCTGCTGGACGGACATGTCTGCGCGGTTGTGTCCCACGCGCCCGTGTGCTCGTTGAGATCATGGCCAAGTCAGCTTTGCCAAACAGTTGCGGGTGGGAGCGGCGGACTGTTTGCACGGGAACTGACCCTGACGGCCGCAATTTCCACAAGTTCACTCTCCTTTCAAGCCCTGGGATATCAGAAGTTACAAATAACTCTGTCGAATCGTCCATTTTCCATACGGAATCATAACATCCAAGCCAAGCCGGTATCGACACCCCCCAACATGCGCGCGCACATGTCGAAAGCATGCCAAACACATTAGTGATGCAAGAATTTCAACCGGAAAAGCACATATACACAAAACACTGGTTTTGCGGTGGAAGTGTTGCCGGTTCTGTCCGCGCGCACATGCTAAAATCATGGGAGACCATAAAGAGAGTTCAGCAACATCGTTCAGAACCCGCAGTCTCTCACCACGCGGTGCATCCACGTTGATCTACAATGCGCCCAGCGCGCGAATCAATACCATACGAGCCACATTCGCGCGCCGCCACGCGCCCGTGTCGACAGCGTTCTAAACCCATCTGCTGATTAGCTTATTCAACACCAAATCCTTGGTCGAGAAACAATTTGCCTGATGGCTTGGATCCTGCGCGCGCACTTCCTCATCACCTTCACCAGCGCCGTCGCATTACCGCCGTTGTCACCGACAATCACAGCCATCGCCACCACCATCATCACAATAATTTGCATCACCGACGCATGGACATAATCAGCGTTGTCGTCACCAGCATCGGCAACGTCATTGGCCTTGCCTGCATCAGGGTCATCGTCGCGACCACCATCGTTATGAGAATCGTTGCCACCGTTGCCACCGCGCCCGCCCAAATGCCCGCCCCGCACGGAGGCGCCCGCGCGCCAGCGCGGCCGCTGCGACTCGCTGGGAGGTTCCCATCGGTGGGCGCCATCGCGGCCGCATCAGCTGCGCCAAACCAGCTGGTCGCTCAACGCGCGAGCGCGCGCGCGCCAGTGCGGGCGCAGAGACCCGATAGCAGGTTCCAATCGGGATACGCGATCGAAGCCAGATGGGCTTCGCCAAACAAGTTGCGTTGCGCGGATGGGATGCTTGCACGAGCAGTGGTTTTTTGTTTCAAATTACGCGCAACTTCTTGATCATCTCCACAAAGACAAATAAATCCGACCCCCCTCCCCCATCGAGGCCGGGGTTAGCTTGTCACCTGCGCACACTGTGTTTTTCATATCAGAACGCTTGTCATTTCATGTCGGACAACCTGTTGCACATTATTTGGCGGGCCGGCATCGAACGCCCCGCCCCCCCCCATCCTTGTCAAACTATACCACACGCGCACAATCGCGTATCTCGAAACATGTTTTCCCCAACCATCCTGTGGTGTTGGGTCCTCGCTTGGAAGAGACAGCGCCCCGCGTTCCTTCCTCCTTCCTTCCTTCCTCCTCCCCCTCCTCCCTCCTCCCATCCCTACCTCTGCCCTCCGCATGCTTGTGTTTCGGCACACCCAGTGCAACGCTTCGTGGCCCCGCAGGGAGCTCCACCGAAGGCCCTGGCGGCAGGGTCCACATGGCGGCGCTGTCCCATTTTGGCGCACCCCCTCACACGGTTCGCAGTCCCACGGGGAGCTCCACCGAAGGCCCTGGCGGCAGGGTCCACATGGCGGCGCCGCCCAACTTTGGCGTACCCTTCACACGGTTCGTTGTCCCATGGGGAACTCCACTGAAGGCCCCAACGGCAGGGTCCATGTGGCGGCGCCGCCCCATTTTGGCGCACCCCTCACACGGTTCGTTGTCCCATGGGGAGCTCCACAGAAGGCCCCAGTGGGAGGGTCCATGTGGCGGCGGCGCCCCCTCTTGGCACACCCCCCACACGGTTCGTGGTAGGGATGTCAGCCGAAGGCCCCAGTGGCAGGGTCCACATGGCGGTGCCGCCCCGTCTTGGCGCACCCCTCACACGGTTTGTAGCCCTGCTGGGAGCTCCACCGAAGGCCCCGGTGGCAGGGTCCAGATGGCGGCGCCGCCTCTTTTTGGCGCACGCCTGACACGGTTCGCAGCCCCATAGGGAGCTCCACCGAAGACCCCAGTACAGGGTCCACATGGCGGCGCCGCCCCATTTTGGCGCACCCCCTCACACGGCCCGTGGCCCCCTAGGGAGATCAGCCAAAGGCCCTGGTGGCAGGGTCCAGATGGCGGCGCCGCCCCCCTTTGACGCACCCTTCTCACGTTTCGTAGTCCCATGGGGGCCTCCACTGAAGGCCCCAACGGCAGGGTCCACGTGGCGGCGCCGCCCCACTTTGGCGCCAGAGCTCCACCGAAGGCCACAACGGCAGGGTCCACATGGCGGCGAAAGCCCCAGCGGCAGGGTCCACATGGCGGTGTCGCCCCATCTTGGCGCACCTTCCACACGGTTCGTGGCCACATAGTGAGCTCCACTGAAGGCCCCAGTGGATGGGTTCGCCCCACTGAACACGCCAACGACATTACACCCACTGTTTTCGTCATCGTATATTCACGCCACCGCCAGCATCATCATCATCATCATCATCATCATCATCATCATCATCATCATCATCATCATCATCATCATCATCATCATCACCACCACCACCACCACCACCACCATCATCATCATCATCATCATCATCATCAGCAGCATCAGCAGCATCCTCATCATCGTCTCATCATCATCATCACCATCATCATCGTCATCATCATCATCATCATCGTCATCATCATCGTCATCAGCATCATCAGTATCATCATCATCATCATCGTCATCATCATCGTTATCATCGTCATCATCATCATCATCATCATCAGCAGCAGCAGCATCATCATCATAATCATCATCAGCATCGTCATCATACTTATGATGATTATCAGCATCATCTCCACAATCATCAACAGCAGCACCATCACCATCATCACCATCACCATCACCGTCACCGTCATAGCCATGACAATCGCCTCCATCACCGACACGTGAACATCATCATCATCATCATCATCATCATCATCATCATCATCGTCATCATCATCATCATCATCATCATCATCATCATCATCATCATCATCATCATCATCATCATCATCATCATCATCATCGTCATCGTCATCGTCATCACCAGCATCAGCGCCGTCATTGACCTTGCGGTCGTCATCGCCATCATCGCCACCACCATCGCCATTCTCACCATCCTTGAGACCGACGTTCGAGATCATCACGATATCGCGCCCGCCCGAGTCACTGACCCGTGCTGTGCATAGCGAGACCATCGAGAGCCAAGAAACCCAAGACAATCTGGAGGCAATCCGGGTGTTGATTCCTCCATCAGTGCTTGCACTGAAGGGGTCCTAGCGGAAAATGAAAAATTTGGCGAAAATTTCCCGACGATTTTGGTAGTTCCCGGGTTCCCGGTTCCGGGTTCCTGGGTTCCCGGTTAATTATTGGTTCCGGGCCGATTTCGGTGGGTTCTGGGTTCCCGGGCTCCCGGGTTCCCGGTCGATCTCCTCAGCGAAAACCATCCACTGATTGGGGTTTTTCTCTGGTGTAATTGGCATGGGCTTCTGCTGTAGTCGATCCTCCTGCCCCCCCGCCTCCAGGCTGGCCAGCCCTCCTGCGGCTGCGAGAACAGATCCTGCAGGCGCGCGTACGACGGCTGCGGGGGCGGCTTCGGCAGCATCGGGTCGTCGGCCGTCGACCTGCGGAGGAGGAGGAGGAGGAGGAGGACGACGAGGAGGAGGAGAAGGAAGGGGTGGTGGAGGAGGAGGAGGAGGAGGAGGAGGAGGAGGAGGAGAAGGAAGGGGTGGAGAAGGAGGGGGAGGAGGAGGAGGAAGGAGTGGAGGAGGAGGAGGAGGAGGACAAGGGAACTGGGAGCGTCGACCAGGGAGCCCTGGTTACTCATCAGCCGTCGGCGGTCTTCGGCCGTCTTCGGCGGTCTTCGGCAGTCCGCGACAGTCTCTGGTGGTACTCGGCGGTCCGCGGCATTCCTCTTCGGTCCTCTGCGCGAAGCTGCACGGATACGATCTTACCCTAAATCAAGGATCAAACAGACCGAGGCCCACGCCACCCCCCTCTCAGAGGTCCGCTCTTGAGCACTGGGCCGTACTCCTTCCCTTCTTCCTTTACGATTCGGGCCAGCGCGTCAGGCGCACACCCTTGCCCACTGCATCACTGCTACAGCGCTCCACCCACGAATGTCGCCAATCATGCTCACAGCCCACAGCGCCCACTCCAAAGCTAGAGGCCTCCCAGATGGGGTCCGAGTGGGGTCGGAGGATCGCGCCGCACCGCCGATGCATCAGCGATGCGGCACGATCCTCCGACACCATCCAATCCGACCCCACCTGGGAGGCACGAAGAGCAAGCACCTGGGCCGCACTCGTGCCCCACGTGAGGCGGCGATGCCATACTTCATAGGAACCCAGGAGCCCGGGAACCCGGAACCCACCGAAGTCGGCCCGGAACCAATAAGCGGGAACCCAGAACCGGGAACCCGGGAACCCAGCCTGCTACCAACATCGGCGGGAAACTTTCGCCAAATGTCTCCACTTCCGCTAGGACCCCAATCAGTGCAAGCACTGGTTGGGGGAAAACTCAAAAAAAGAGCACGAAAAGTCGTCCCCAGACGATTGTTTGACTATTCTTGGATACTCCTCCCGTAGAGGGACATGCCCGACCTCAAGAGCCGGGCCCTGCGTGCACCCTGTCTGCGCCGCGCCCGCAAGGGGGGCGGCGGGCCTCGGAGCAGAGACCCTCCGGGCGTCTCGAGGAGAGCACGGTGGCCTGCTCCTTGGGATCGATAGCCCTCAGAATGTGTGTGAAAGGAAGGACAAAAACTCCCAAAAAAGGCACGAAAAGTCGCCCCAAGGCTATTGTTTGACTATTCCTGAATACGCCTCCCGAAAGAGGGACATGCCCGACCCTAAGGAGCCGGACCTTGCGTCGTGCACCCGGCCTGCGCCGCGCCCACACAAGGAGGGGCGGGCGGGCCTCGGAGCGGGCCCTCCGGGCGTCTCGAGAAGAGCACGGTGGCCTGCTCCCTGGGATCGATAGTCCTCAGGACGTGTGTTACTTTGACCATCCTTGAATACGCCTCCCGTAGAGGGACGTGCCCGACCTGACGAACCCGGCCCTGCGTCGTGCACCCGGCCTGCGCCGCGCCCGCCAAGGGGGGGGGGGGCCTCGGAGCAGGCCCTCCGGGCGTCTCGAGGAGAGCACGGCGGCCTGCTCCTTGGGTTAGGTCGGGCATGTCCCCCTAGGGGCGGATTTTCGACCAAAATCGAAAAGCAGTCCACAAATAATCAAAACATGATCAAGGATGGTAGGGAGATCGTCCCCAGACTACGCTTTACTGTTTTTGAATAGTCCTCCTGTGGACGGACACGCCCGACCTAATCCTTGGGATCGATAAATCCTCAGAACGCGTGTTTGCGCCAACGTGGGTTTGCCCACTGAGGCCCTTCACTACGACGAAGGCGACATGATGTTCGACTGGTTGGGTTGAACGGGGTAGACACACATTGGGCTAACACGCGAGGCGGGGATTTATCCATATCCACCGCCTGGGAACCGACGTCCTGGTGCCCCAGCGGGCGGTGGATATGGGTATATCTCGGCCCCTGGGGGCCCGAATATGTCCATATCCACCGCCTGCCGAGGCTCCGAAAACTGACCCTCCAGGCGGTGGATATGGATAAATTCCCGCCTCGGATAACACACGTCCTGAGAATCATCGACTGGAGCGTAGGCCTCGGAGGGCCCGCCTCGGATCTCGAGGCCAGCACGACACGATCCGCGACGGAAAGCCCGGCTGACTGCCAACCAGACAACCCCAACCCAACCCGAAGCCGCCGTTGGGATCGCCGATTTCCGGTGGAGGGGAGGAGCACTCCAGCGCACCGGGGAAACACGATGGAAACCGCAACCCCCCAAAATGTGAAATCTGGGAGGCTCTGGGCCGTTCGGGTGCGGCTGGGGTGGTGTGGCAAGCAGTGATGTGCGGGGTCGAGGGCACCTGGGGCCAGCGTCGCGAAAAGACACTTCCCCCGGCCTCGATGTTTCGGAGAAGCGCTTGAACCGTTCCGTTGCGAGGCGGGGATGTATCCACATCCACCGCCTGGGAACCGACGTCCTGGTGCCCCAGCGGGCGGTGGATATGGGTATATTTGGGCCCCGGGGGGCCAGAATATATCCACATCCTCCGCCTGCCGAGGTCTCCAAAAATTGGTCCTCCAGGCGGTGGTCATGTATGAATTCCCGCATCGGTTCAGTGTTGGCAGAGGTTTTCATGTCTTCAGCGGCTTTCGGACGCCAGGGCCCCTTCCAGCAGCCCTGGCCCGACCAGAGCTTCGCGGCGGCGCTGCTGGCGCCCCGCCCAACATTGTGTGGGCCACGTTTGCGCGTGGCCCACGTCATGAACCCGGGCCTCCAGATCACCCTGGCAAGAAGACGGAGGAGAGGGCAGAGGAAGAGGACGAGAAGACAATGACTTGTTGTGGGCTATTGAAGGAAGGCGGGCCAGTGGGGCACGGCTGGATCCGCCTCGCGATCCCAATCGGAGCGCGCACGCCTCAGGAAAAGCGACAGCCGTTCCGTTGGCGGTTTCGGAGCCCCAGGGTTGCACTCGGGCCCCTGGGGCCGTCAAAAAAAAGGTCCCTGGCAAGAAGCCCGCCCTGAGTTGGGCTCGAGAGCTGGGAGCGCACGTCGTGCGAAGGTCACGACGTCGGAGATCTGCAAACGACGACGACGATGATGACGATGCGGGCTGCGACAAGGATGACGACGTTACCTCGACTACGGCGACGACAACGGCTGCGGCGGAGGGCGGAGGTGTAGGTCCCTCTCCCGGGCCAGGTGGGCGCGCATAGACTCCGAGGTGCTGGGACCCCAGGGATCTGTAAATCTCCCGCCCCTCCAGGGAACCAGCCAGGATCACGTGGAGGTGAGGTGTACATTTAGATTCGTCGCGACGACCTCTGCAATAACCTCTCGAGCACGGACTCCGGAGACGCGGCCGACAGATGATTCGACTGCGCCAGAGCGGAACCGCCTGCCACCGTGGCCGCTTAGACGCCCGAAGGTCCAGAGGGGCCAAGCGACAACGAAGCAGGCCCTCCCCAGGACAGAACACGGCAGAGCCGCTCGGTGCCTGAAAATGACGGACACGCTCTGCCCGGTCGGGGTCTGTCCTGTTGCCCCGGTGCGAGGCGGGGACGCATCCATGTCCTACGCCTGTGGAACTGACGTCGTGGGAGCCCAGCGGGCTGTGGAGTTTGGGCCCCTGGGGTCGAGTAGGAGATCGACTACAGAATTGACCTACCGCGAAACTGATCCCTGCGTCGAATCTACGAGCTGAGCACGCAGACCGCTTCTAGATCTACGACCACGATGCGTAAGCTTCGTCGACTCGGCGAGGACCTCCCCTTCTGGGGCGAGTCCACTCTGCAGCCGCTCTCCTGCTCGAAGGGGGCCCGCACAGTCCCCGCAGCCGCCCCAGGGTCCCGAGGCCTCCGAGGGTCGGTCCTCCAGGCGGTGGCCACGTCCCCGCCTCGGACCCCTGGGTCCTTCGGGCCCCCCCGGGGGGGGAAGAGGGGCTCGGCGGCGCGCTCCCGGGGGGCGGGGCGAGCGGGGCGGCCCCCCGGAGCAGCCGCTCCCCCCGCCCCTCTGGGCGCACAGGGGGCGCAGCGGGCTCGAGGAGCCGACCCCCTCCAGAGGCGCCCTCCCCCCTCGCCCTCGAGGAGCAGCAGGAGCGAACAACAACAACAACAACAACAACAACAACAACAACAACAACAGCAACAACAACAACAACAACAACAACAACAACAACAACAACAACAACCACGACGACGACGACAACAACAACAATAACAACAACAGTCATGATAACAACAACAACAACAACAACAACAACAACAACAACAACAACAACAACAACAACAACAACAATCACTTTACCCGAACGCTCAGTGTTCTCACCAGTGCCAAGGTTTTCATGCGACGCCAGCCAATACCCCCACTTTGTGGGGGGGCAGTGCAAGCTCTACCAAATATCCACACGACTCTTCGCCACCACCCACACCCAGCTTCCCGCCCTATGACGTTCGGACACTTCACTTCGTGGCCTGCGGACGACCGTGGCTACTACACTGGCGTGGAGTACACACCCACAGAAGTTGTTAAGCCTACGTTCGTACACCCACAGAAGTTGTTAAGCCTTGTTAACCCACAGAAGTTGTTAAGTGCAGGTGTTTTTCGAGGACCTACGGTGCGATTCGTGTGATTTTATGATGCGCGGTGCTAAAATTCTTAAGAAGCCCAATGGTTTTTGGAGATTTCGGCGTGCGCGCGCGAAGAAAAAACGAATGTGTCCCGCATGGTATTATTTGACAGGGATGATGGCCCTGGCAGGTGCGCAACCGTTGTCGCAGAAGTTCGAAAAAGTTGCTCGCAAAAGCCCGTTTGACAGAAATGTTTAAAAAGTGTTGGGTTTCCTACGAATCCGCAAGAGCGCGCGGGATGAGATTTTGACATTTTTTTGTTGAAAAACCATTGGTTTTTTGATGTTTTTATGTTAAAATCGCTGCGAACACTAAGTTTTGGAAGGATTTCGTCTTGCGCGCGCGAATGTCCACTTTACCTTATTTTTTGCAAGGGATTCTTGAAATTTGATTATATTAGAACAAGAAATGTCATTTTATAGTGTTTTTTGCAAGGGAAAGCGGATTACAACAAAACAACCGGATCTGGATCACATCGTTTTACCTGAGGCTTCCTCACGAAAATGATGAAAATGTAGCTGCGGCCTAGGCGGCGCAGGGGGGGCGTGCACCAGGGGGCCCAACAATAATTATTCTTTAGAAGTAATAATATTCAACAATAATTCTAAGACGGTTCGCCCTTATCTGCTCGAGTGTCGACTAACGCGAATTTCCCAAACCCTCGATACCCGCCCTTTTCGTTTTCGATCGAACCCCTTTTGGGGGGTATACGTTTCTTCCCTGCAGGCCGGGCCCCGGCAAGCGGCGGGGCGGCCGCGGACCGTCGGCCTGGCCAGCGGCAGCACTGATCGGCGGGGCGGCCGCGGACCGTCGACCCGACCCCAAGAGGGACGGACAGGGGACCGACCACGACGACGACGACGACGACGTCGACGACGACGGCAACGACGGCGACGGCGACGGCGACGACGAGCGAAAGCGAGAGCGAGAGAGAACGACAGCAGAGACACGAAGGACACGAAGTAGGCCACGAAGGGCGACAGCGGGGACACGAAGGGAATGCGTATGGGGCCACGAAGAGCGCGAACGAGCGTAGGCCACGAAGGGCAGATAATGCGGGCCACAGAAGGCAACGATGGGGCCACTGAGGGTAGCACCTGGGCCACGTCGGACAATGAGGAGGCCACAAACTGCAACAGCGGGGCCACGAAGGGCATGCACATGGGGCCACAACGGACGCGAACGAGCGGGGGCCACAAAGGGCATACGTATGTTGGGCCGCGGAGGGTACGGACGGGGCCACTGAGGGCAGCAACGGGGACACGAAGGGCAGCGAGGGGGCCACGAAGGGCGACAGCGGGGCCACCACGGGCGCGAACGAGCGGGGACCACGAAGGGAATACATATACGAGGCCACGAAACAAAGCGAGGGGGCCACGAAGGGCTGCAACGGGGCCACGAAGGGCAGCGAGGGGGCCACGAAGGGCTGCAACGGGGCCACGAAGGGCTGCAACGGGGCCACGAAGAGCAGCGAGGGGGCCACGAAGGGCTGCAACGGGGCCACGAAACAAAGAAAGGGGGCCACGAAGGGCTGCAACGGGGCCACGAAGGGCAACGAGGAGGCCACGAGGGGCTGCAACGGGGCCACGAAACAAAGCGAGGGGGCCACGAAGGGCTGCAACGGGGCCACGAAGGGCAGCGAGATCCCGATTCCTAGGTAGTCTGTGAAGGAGTCCTAAGCGTGAGCGCGACTCCTGGGCGCCTGGGTGTCGGGAGCGCGGCGCTGGAGTAAATTGCAAGAAATTCCAACGCAAGGGCGCTATTCTTCAGTAAATTGCAAACAAGTCTCCAGCGAGAGCGCGACTCCAGAGCGCAGGAGGCGCGATTCCTGAATAAATCGTAAGGAAATCCTAATCGAAAAAGTCTCGGGCGGGAGCGGGGGTCCTGGCTAAATTGCAAGGAAGTGTCAGGCGGGAGCCGTTGTTGTTGTAACCCGGGGGCCAGGGGGCCAGTTTGAGCAGGAAGATTTCTTGACAAAAAACAAGGTGCGAGCCCCGGGGGGGGCACTTCAATTGAAAAAAACAATGTGCACCGGTGGGGGGGGATCAACAATAATTTTTCTTCAAGAATGAGACTTCAACAACAACAACAACAACAACAACAACAACCACAACAACAACAACAACAACAACAACAACAACAACAACAATTACTAGCACGTGGGGACACACCGTTCTCACCAGTGCCAGGGTTTTCATGGGACGCCGGCCAATACCCCCACTTTGTGGGGGGGCAGTTCAAGCTCTCCCAAATTTCCAAACGACTCTTCGCGACCACCCACACCCAGCTTCCCGCCCTATGACGTTCGGACACTTCACTTCGTGGCATGCGGACGACCTTGGCTACTACACTGGCGCATGGGTACAGTGACTTGTTGTGGTAACATTTTCTGGACGCTAGCTTAGTATACGACTTTTCCCACTTTTCAAACACTCGACACCTGTACTGGTTTTTGGTGGTAACATGTTTCTGACGCTAGAATAAGAAATCACGGTATACCAGTACGACGCCGGTACTGTCTGTCGGGCCTACAATGATATTGACTGCTATGGTTGGTGAGGCGCTAGCGTCTGATACGACGTTTTTCCGTTTCTGTACCCCACTAGCGAATACACTTATTTTGAGTGGTACCACGTGGGTGGCGCCAGCATACCACAGGACTTGTTTCCGTTGTTGTGAGACGATACAGACTCATTCTTGTTCTGTTTTTGTGGTTCCGGCCTCAATGTGCAATACTGGCTCATTCTTCTACGAAATACACGTGAGTAGCTCTCTCTCTCTCTCTCTCTCTCTCTGCCCACTGCGCAAGGGATCCACACCTAAAGAGGAACACGAAAGAATACGAAGCGATGCCGGATCCTGGCAGAAAGATCGGGTCTCTTTTCCGAACATCTGACGGCCCCTAGAGCCGGGTCAATGGCACGGGGGCCGGAAGTGCGCGCGCGGCGGCCGCGCGCATGTGCCCCGCGTGTCATTTTTTGCAAGGGATGGTGGCCCTCGCAGGCGCGCAGACGTTGTTGAAGCAGTTCGAGGTGAGCGCAAAAGTTGCCCTCGAAGCCCCGTTTGATAGGAATGTTGAAAAACCATTGGTTTTGGAAGGATTCAGCATGCGCGCGGGGGCAGATTTTCTGATTTTTTGGATGAGAAAGTGGAGTGTTTTCATATGTTTCCTTGACATCGCATCTTGAAATTGTTGAAATCACAGTGTGTTTGGCAGGATTTCGAGGTGCGCGCGCGGCGGCCGCGCGCATGTGCCCCGCGTGTCATTTTTTGCAAGGGATGGTGGCCCTCGCAGGCGCGCAGACGTTGTTGAAGCAGTTCGAGGTGAGCGCAAAAGTTGCCCTCGAAGCCCCGTTTGATAGGAATGTTGAAAAACCATTGGTTTTGGAAGGATTCAGCATGCGCGCGGGGGCAGATTTTCAGAATTTTGTGATGAGAAAGTGGTGTGTTTTCATATGTTTCCTTGACATCGCATCTTGAAATTGTTGAAATCACAGTGTGTTTGGAAGGATTTTCACATGCGCGCGCGGCGGCCGCGGCGATGTGCACTTCGTGTCATTTTTTGCAATGGATTCTTGAAATGTGGTTATGTTAGAACAAGAAATGTCATTTTATATTGTTTTTTGCAAGGGAAAGCGGGGGGGAACAAAACAACCGGATCTGGATCACATCGTTTTGTCAAGGGCTTTCGCTCGAAAATGATGAAAACAAGGCTGCGGCCTAGATAAAACGGGGGGGTCGCGCACCAGGGGTCCCAACAATAATATTTCTTTAGAAGCAATAACATTCAACAACAACAACAACAACAACAACAACAACAACAACAACAACAACAATTACTAGCACGTGGGGACACTCCGTTCTCACCAGTGCCAGGGTTTTCATAGGAGGCGGGCAATACCCCCACTTTGTGGGGGGGCCGGTTCAAGCTCTACCAAATTTCCAAACGACTCTTCGCCACCACCCACACCCAGCTTCCCGCCCTATGACGTTCGGACACTTCACTTCGTGGCATGCGGACGACCGTGGCTACTATTCAGGGCCCCGCGGCCGACGACGACGGCGTGCGCGCGCGAAGAAAAAACGAATGTGTCCAATATGGTATTATTTGACAGGGATGATGGCCCTGGCATGTGCGCAACCGTTGTTGCAGAAGTTCGAAAAAGTTGCTCGCAAAAGCCCGTTTGACAGAAATGTTTAAAAAGTGTTGGGTTTCCTACGAATCCGCAAGAGCGCGCGGGATGAGATTTTGACAATTTTTTGTTGAAAAACCATTGGTTTTTTGATGTTTTTATGTTAAAATCGCTGCGAACACTAAGGTTTTGGAAGGATTTCGTCTTGCGCGCGCGAATGTCCACTTTACCTTATTTTTTGCAAGGGATTCTTGAAATTTGATTATATTAGAACAAGAAATGTCATTTTCTATTGTTTTTTGCAAGGGAAAGCGGATTACAACAAAACAACCGGATCCTGTACACACCCTCTTTTCTGAGGCTTCCTCACGAAAATGATGAAAATGTAGCTGCGGCCTAGGCGGCGCAGGGGGGGCGCGCACCAGGGGGCCCAACAATAATTATTCTTTAGAATAAATAATGTTCAACAACAACAACAACAGCAGCAGCAGCAGCAACAACAACAACAACAACCACAACAACAACAACAACGGCAACGGCAACGACAACCACAACCACAACCACAACAACAACAACAACAACAACAACAACAACAACAACAACAACAACAACAACAACAACAACAACAACATTAACAACATCAATCACAACCACAACCACAACCACAACCACAACCACAACAACAACAACAACAACAACAACAACAACAACAACGGAAAGGCGTACACTCCAGCCCCGAGCAGGGCCGGAGCTTCCAGTGTCACTCCCCCGGCGGACGGGCGCTCACTCCAGCCCCGTCCTTAGACTCTGTGTGACGACAACTCCTCCGGCTCTGCTAGAGGCCATCAGCGGCGGTGTCGCGCCGCGGTGGGCAAACGTACTGCACCGTCATCTGTGCTGTTTCCTTCCACAGAAAACGCTCCCCGTGCGCTACCCCCTTCTTCGGCCCCGTGTTCAGCCAAGACACCCTCAGGGACCCTCACAATTCCTGACGAAAGCTAAAGACTCAGACGGCAAAGACGGCGGCAGCAGACCCGACAGGAGCAAGGGGAGAGGGAGCTTCATAAAGGGCGGAAGGGAGGGAGGGGGAGGGGCAGCAGCACCACCACCACCATCGAGGCAGAATCCCGATCAAACCATACCATGCAGACCACATGCGCGCGTCCACCGCGCTCGCATGTCGAAGTATGTCCAAAATCTTTGGTTTCGTAGGAAATTCGAAAGCGATCTTCACGAGCACTGGTATTTTGGTTCTGAAAATGAATGGATGTCGCAACCGCATTTTCTATGAAAAAACATGTGCGCGCACTTCCTCGTCAACCCCTAGGGAATCCCTTACGGAATCCTCAGGGAACTCTCAGGAGCCCCTAAGGAGTACCCAGGAACCCCTAGGGGATCCCCACGACATCCTAGTGAATCCTCGAAAGCTCCTGACCCTCGGGAGCCCCTTCGGGAAAGCTCGAAGGAACCCCTCTTCGGGAATCCTCCAGAAACCCGAAGGGCCCCTCAGAAATTCCAAAAGAATCCTCAGGAGACCCGCAAGGAGCCTTCCGGAACCCCAAAAGGAACCCCCAAGAATCCCGAGGATGTCGTCAGGAGCCCCTTATGGAATCCCCAGGACCCCCTCGGGAATCTTCAAGAATCCGTAGGGAATCCTCAGGAACCCAAAAGGAATCCTCAGGAACCCAAAAGGAATCCTCAGGACCCCCTAAGGAATCCCCAGGACCCCCATCGGGGATCCGCAGGAATCCCTAGGGAACCCTCAGGGATGCCTAGGGAATCTTCAAAGGAACCCCATCGGGAATCCTCCTGGACCCCTTTAGAGGTTCCGTAGGACCCCCCAGGGCATCCTCAAGAATCCCGAGGGAATCCTCAAGAATCCTTAAGAAATCCTCAGGAACCCTTGAAGGGAATCCCCCGGAATCTTTAGAGAATCCCCGGAAACCCCTAGGCAATCCTCAGGAATCCTTAGAGCATTCCCAGGAGCCCCGAGGGCATCCTCAGGACCCTCTGGGGGGAGGAGGGGGGAGGTCCTCAGGACCCCCTAGGGGATCCTCAACAAACCCTGGGGAGCTTTCGGGAGCCCCTAAGGATTCCGCAAGGGAAAAGCTCGGGAATTCTCAAGGACCCCCCCCCCAGGAGTCCTTAGGAGACCCTTAGGGGATCACTTGGAGCCCCAAATGGATCCTCAGGAATCCTGAGGATTCATACGGAATCTCGGGAATCCTGAAGAATGCTAAAGAATCCTGAGGGATCCTGAGGGGCACCCTGAAGGGATCCTGAAGAATCATGAGGGATCCTCAAGAGCCCATAGGCGTCCTGAGGAGACATGGTGGATCCTGGGGAATCCTGAAGTGTCCTGAGGAAGCCTTGAAGATCCTGACGAATTCGAAGATATCCTGAAGAATCCGGAGGAGCCCGACGGAATCCTGAGAACCCCTATGGAGAGATCCTGAAGAATCATTTGTGATCCCAAGGATTCCTAGGGGATCCTGAGGAATCCTGGAGACTCCGAAAGGAGCCTGAGGAATCCTGGGCGATCCTGAGGAATCCTCGGGGGTCCCGCGGAATGGTTCCTGAGGAATCCCGAGGAATCCTGGGGGGTCCTGAGGAATCCTGGGGGGTCCTAGCGAGTCCGGAGGGATCCACAGAAATCCAAAGGAATCCTGAGGGATACGCGGAAATCCTTGGGAAACCTTTGGAAACGCGCCAGGAATGCCGACCCCTCCTCCGGCCCCGTGGGGCACCTTGCGCTGCCGCCCCAGTGCCAGCCCCTTCTCTGGCCCCGTGAGGCAAGCCCTCGGTTGGTGGAGCTTTGTTTACCCTTAAGAATAAACACTTAAGTGTTGAGAGGAGAAGAAGAAGAAGAAGAAGAAGAAGATCTCAACAACGAGCCAGGGCCCGTGTCAACGCCTTACCGAACAACAACAACAACAACAACAACAACAACAACAACAACAACAACAACAACAACAACAAGAACAACCACAACAACAACTACAACAACAACAACAACAAGAACAACAACCAAAACAACAACAAAGACAACAACCACAATAAAAATAACAATAACAACAACAACAACAACAACAACAACAACAACAACAACAACAACAACAACAACCACAACAACAGCAGCAGCAGCAGCAACTACAACAACAGCAACAATAACAACAACAGCAGCAGCAACAACAAAAACGACAACAACAACAACAACTACAACAATCATCACAACAGCCATAACAACAACAACAACTACAACAACAGCAACAGCAGCAGCAACAGCAACAACAACCATAACAACAACAAGCATGTTAAGACTGTTCACTCATATCTGCTCGAGTGTCATGCAGCGTGCATTTCCCGAACCCTCGATACCCGCCTTCTTCATCTTCGATCATACCATTTTGGTGGGTATCTATTTCTTCAATCGATCACTAGAGCATCAGCTGCTTCACCGTCGGGGACGCCCGCCCCAGCGGGCGGCGCGCAGAGGGGGGCAGGGAGAGGTCGGGAATGTCCCCTATAAAGGGTTCTGGGCGAAAAAATATGAACAAAAATCAACACATATCCTCAAAATGCTGAAAAAAAGCTCCAAAAATAGTCCCCCGACTATTTTACTAGTTTTGAATACTCCTCCCGTAGAAGGACAGGCCCGACTCACGGGTAGAGGGAGGAGGGGAGGCTTCTCGGAAGGCGCTGGCGTGACATCTGCAGACTGGGCCCGCGCCTTCTGAGTAGCGGCCTCCTTGCATGAGGCCTTCCCCCCTGCCCCATACCCCAAGGGCGCGTGGCCGACCAAGGGCGGCTGGAGAGGTTGAACCCCGACGAGCCTCGGTGCAGTCAACATGTATAGTAAGGATGCGCGGTAAGGATGCAAGGGCCTTGGAGGGCCATGTTGCTGTTTTTCGAACGAGGTTGGCCAGCAAAGGTATCAATGATGGGCCGAAGGGACAAGGATGCAAGGGTAGCCTTGGAAAGGTGGCCCATCCTTACCACGCGGGCTGACTTTAATTAGGGGTACAGACTGTCCGGCCGCCTTGGGGCAGGCGGCCCCCGACGGCGGAACCGTTAATGACTGCTATACCCGACCAAGGAGAAGCACAGCCCCAATCCCCGAATAATGCGGATTCACCGAGGATTCAGACGTCGGCCACCTAGAGACCTCGGGGCATGCTTTGCTCTCGCCGTTGCCCCCCCTGGGAAAAGAGCCTACCCCGAAAGCTCCCTCCCCGAGGTCTCGCGTTCTCGGGAGGGGGCGTCTCTTCTGGGTCAGCGAATTCTGCCCTTCGTCCCCTGAGTGAGCGCGCCGCCGAACGGCCGCGAAGCGACCACGTTGGGTGACGCCTGGGGCCTGCCGGAGCCCCGGGAGCCGTGGGCACCGCGGGCGGCCACGGGAGCGGCGCGCCCCCGACCGCGTGGGAGGGGGCGGCGCCATCAGAGGGCGGCCCCGCTGCCGGCCGCGGCCCTCCGGGCTCGCCGGCGCCCGTCGGGGTGCCGTCGCCGTGCAGGTCCGGCCACGCCGGCGGCAGCACGAAGGCCACGCTGAGGTCCGGGTAGAGCTGGTGCAGCGGCAGGTGCCGCTCCCACTCCTGGAGGGGCGGAGCTCGCCAGGGAGGAGGGGGCCACATGCCCTTGGCCCGCACCTCGCGCCCGGCCTTGCGGCTCGCCCCGAGGGGACGTACTCTGCAGGTTGGTTCGGGTGCTGGTTGTGACGGCCTGGGAGGGCCAACCCGAGCCTCGAGGTGCATCCGTGCTGCGTGGATGGAGGGCCAGAGGAGGTCGAGGGCCAGCTGTCGGGTCACGAAGGGGCGATGCTTCTCCAGGGGGCCATTCCCAATGGGGAATGGCAGGAGGGCCGTCAAGCCCAACGTTAGAGGCCGGGAAATGGGCACCAACACCAACACAGGGGGTTGCCTCCACAGGGGGAAGATGATCCTAGATTTCGGTGTTAGTGGAAATATTTCGGCCACCTTGGAAGCCAGGATATTACCACCATCACCGAGATCGGGATCTTCCTCCCTCGGTGGAGGCACACGACCGATCTTGGTGTTGGTGTCAACCTCTAGGCCTGCGACAACATCACGCCAGACGGCTCACCCTGGGCAGGGTTTCTCGTGTCCGGGGCCTCCACGGCTGCAGGGGCACCCCCAAATCCCAATGCCACAGCGCCTCGGTGTGCATGCCGCGCCTGGGGCATAGGGAGGAGGAGGAGGAGGAGGAGGCGGAGGAGGAGGAGGAGGAGGCGGAGGAGGAGGAGGAGGAGGCGGAGGAGGAGGTGGAGGAGGAGGAGGGAGGAGGAGGAGGAGGAGAAGGAGGAGGAGGAGGAGGAGGAGGAGGAGGAGGAGGAGGAGGAGGAGGAGGACATCAGAATTTGGACATCAGGAATGTCGTGGGCCAACCAACCCTCGTGGGATGGTTGAGGGGACCGCCCCGCGAAGCTCCTCCGTGCCCGACAGGCCTATGGGGCCGCATCGCTAGGGCGTCGGGCAGCGTTGAAGCGCCCTGCCCGGGCAGGCCGGGGCAGGCGCGACAGCGCCCCCTGAAGAGGGGGGAAAGGAACGGGGGGGGGAGGGTGAGAAGGCGGAGCGGGCAGGGGCAGGGGCGGGAGAGACGGGGGCGCGGTCCAGCAGCGGCCCCGGCTCGGCTGGCGATTCTGGGCCGCCGCGCCGTCGACCCAAAATCCGCCCCCGCGCGCCCCGGCCCCCCGGGGCCGATTCTGGGTCGCGGCGCTGGCGACCCAGAATCACGGGGGGGGCGTTTCTACGCCCGGCGGGGACGGCTCGGCGGGGACGCGCTGCTGACGTTGAAGCGCCCTGCCCGGGCAGGCCGGGGCAGGCGCGACAGCGTTCCCTGAGGAGGCGGGGGGCGCAGAGTGGGGGGGGGAGGGGGCGGAGCAGGCACGGCGGGGGGAGGGAAGGAGGGCGGGGCGGCGCACCGCCCGCGGTCGGGCCTCGTCCAAGCACCCTGGTGCTGATTCTGGGTCGCCGCGCCGTCGACCCAGAATCCGCCCCCGCGCGCCCAGCCGCCCGGTGGCCGATTCTGGGTCGCGGCGCCGCCGGCCCAGAATCCAGCGCCCGCGGGTCTACGCGCCGCGGGCGACGACGGCGGCGACCGCGACTGGGCTGGCGGCGACAAGGGGGGGGCGGCGGCGGCGGGCGGGCTGGCCGGCCGAGCCGAGCGCCGCCCCGCCGGGGCACCGCCGACCCAACGCGCGGCCCCGCAGCTTCCAGGCTCTCTGGGGCTGATTTTGGGCCGCCGCGCCGTCGACCCAGAATTGACCCGCGCGCCCAACCGCCCGGGGGCCGATTCTGGGTCGCGGCGCCGCCGGCCCAGAATCCAGCGCCCGCGGGCCCACGCGCCGCGGGCGACGACGGCGGCGACGGCGACTGGACAAGCGGCGACGCGGGGGGCGGCGGCGGGCGGGGCCGGCCGGCCGGGCCGGGCGCCGCCCCGCCGGCCCACCGCGCAGCCCCCCGGCAGCCAGGCGCCCTGGGGCTGATTCTGGGCCCCCGCGCCGACGACCCAGAATCCGCCCCCGTGCGCCCAGCCGCCCGGGGCCCGATTCTGGGTCGCGGCGCCGCCGGCCCAGAATCCAGCGCCCGCGGGCCCGCGCGCCGCGGGCGACGATGGCGGCGACTGCGATTGGGCTGGCGGCGACAAGGGGGGCGGCGGCGGCGGGCGGGGCCGGCCGGCCTGGCCGGGCGCCGCCCCGCTGACCCAACGCGCGGCCCCACAGCTTCCAGGCTCCCTGGGGCTGATTCTGGGCCGCTGCGCCGTCGGCCCAGAAACGCCCCCGCGCGCCCAACCGCCCGGGGGCCGATTCTGGGTCGCGGCGCCGCCGGCCCAGAATCCAGCGCCCGCGGGACCACGCGCCGCGGGAGACGACGGCGGCGACGGCGACCGAGGGCAGAGGCGATGGCGTAGGGGGGGGCGGCTTTTCTACGCCCTGCGCGCGTGCACGTGGGCGCCCGATACCCTCCCCACGAACTCCACCTTCAGCGCGAGCTCGGCGAGGTGCGCGGTGTCGGAGAGGGCCCACTCGGGGACGCCGCAAGCCAGGGCGGCGTCGCCCACGCGCGCCCGCAGCACGCGTCGGAATGCGTCGACGACCGGGCAATCCGCGAGCAGGTGGTAGAGGCCAGCTGCCTCGCCGCCGCAGAGGGCGCACGCCTCGTCCGGGACAGGCTGGAGTTCCACGCCCCAGACGACCCCCGGGATGGCCCCCGACACGCGCGCCACCATCCACGCCCTGTGGTACTTCCACATGGCCTGGGACCACGGCGCGAAGCGGACCTCCGGAGCCCACGGCTGGTGGACCGGGAGGAGCGCGACCAGCGGCACCAGCCCTGTGTCCGCCAGCCGGCCGACTTGCTCCGCGAACCAGCGCGCCTCCGCCGCCTCCATGGGTCCACCACCCGCGCCGTCCATGAGCGCACCAGCGCCCGCCGTCGCGCAGGGGGGGCCCCCGGCTCCAGGGCCGGCCACTCGGCGATCCCCACGCCCCGCGCTACCTCCTCCGCGTCGCTCAGCCAGGTGCGCACCCCCGGGGACGCCACCGCCGCCTGGAGCACCTCCGAGATGGGCGACGGGTGGGGGAGGAGGAGCATCCGGGCCCTGGCCGTGATGACCCGCTTGGTCAATTTGGTGCCAAGCCGGGCGAGGAGTCTCGCCTCCAGAAAGGCGCGGACGTGCCCGCCCGAGCCCAGCGACCACGGCCGCGTGGCCCCCGCCAGCAACATCTTGGCCACCTCGTAGTAGGCGCGGTTGACCCTGGTGAGGACCGCGGGCCAGCCAACCTCGCAGGATGCGAGGAGCTCGGCCCCGAACAGGGCCGCCGATTCGACCCTGGCCGGGACTTGCGTGAGCTGAAGCGGGACGCCGAATCCGCTGTCCGCCATAGCCGCAATGAACCGGCGGGCACCCGCCAAAAGCTTGGCGCACGTCCGGTCCAAGAGGGGGCGAAGGCTGAGCGCGTTGTCGATGGGCGTGCCGAGAACATCCAGCGAGGCCACGGCCCGGAACGCCTCCCCCGCGATGGCGCCGCACGCGGCGGCGTCGGGGTCAGCCCCGGCCACCGCCACCACCGCGGGCCCCTTGCTCGCCCCGCCCTGGAACCGGTGGCGCCAGCGCGTGCACCAGGCGGAGAGCGCCTCCGCCACCGCCGCCACCTCGGGGTCCGTCTCTCTGGCGATGAAGGAGTCGTCGACGAATTGGAGCATGGAGAAGGACAGCGCGCCGGCCTCGGACGCGGGCGGCCCGAGCGCCACACCGGGGCCAGCCCCCACGCCCGCGTCGATGAGCCCCCGTACCAGGACCCCGAAAAGGTGGACACCAGCCCTGCGCCCCTGGCCGACGCCGAAATCGGCCACCTGGAACGCCGCTGCCGCCAGGGCGCCCAGGCGGACACGCACCTGCTCGGGCCCCAGCGAAGAGTCCGCCGCGACCCACCACCGCCCCCGAACCCCCGCGAGCCAAAGGCCGAGGCGCACGGCGTCCCGCCAGGCGAGGTCGAACCCGTGCAGCAGGTCTGCCTTGGCCAGGACCGTCCTGAGGCCGGCCGCACGCCAGAGCTGCAGCAGCATTAGCAGCCCCCCCGTCATCAGCACGGCGTCGAAACGCCCGCCCGCTTGGGGGGCGCCGGCGAAGGCCTCCAGGTGGCCGCGGGTCACCTCCAGCCACGCAGCGTCGAAGAAGCCCTCGAGGTCATCTACGTAGGAGACGGGTCGGAGATCCCCCAGGGCCCTGACGACCGGGGGGCCGCGCTTGCGGATCGGGGCCACCTCGCGCGCCCACAGCGAGGCGGTGAGGCCCGTGGCCATGGCCAGGTTCAGGATCGCCCACGTGACCAGACCCGCCGGCCCAGTGACTGCTCGGGCCACCCCGCGCGGGAAGCGCATCGAAGCCTTTCGGAGACGCGCGTGCCGCACCACCCTGTGTCCACCAGCGCCGCGCTCGGGAAGGCATCCCCGGGCTCCTGGTCCGCGAGTTCCGCACCTCTCTCACAGCACGGGCCACGTCGTCGTTGAGGGCTGGGACCCCTGGTCCAGCGGCCCGCCCTCGTTCCAGCACGTTGCGCGAGACGGCCGCCAAGGTCTCCGCGGGGCCGAGCCGGGCGCCCGAATCCTCGTCGACTAAGGCGAGGGTCAATGGCGCGCGCGGGCGGAGCAGCGCACTGAGGAAAGCCTCGGCCTCGCCGGGCGCCGCCGCCGCCAGACGCAAATATCGGCGCATCTGCCTGGCCCGCGCGTCCGCGAGCGCTCCGAGGGTCGCGGCAGCGGCGCCGCCCGGACCTTCCTCCGCCGGGGCGGGGGGGGCCGGCCCGCGGGGGCCTGGCGAGGCCTGCCCTGGTCGGGCGCCTCGGCCATCGGACCGCCACGAGCCCGCTCAAATGCCCCCGGATGGCGACAACCACGGCCCGCCACCACACTGCATGGTCCAGCACTGCCTGCCGCGCGCCGCGCCACTGCCCCGCCGCGAGCCAGGCGCGGATGGTCGGGCCCCGGGAAGCGACCGCAGCCCAGCCGGCCGGCGATGAAGGCCAGCGACGCCGCGGCGCCGGCCAACGCGCCCGCCCAGTCCGCGTCCCCGCGCCACCGCGCCCAGCCAATGTTCGGCGCCTCGCCCACCCGCATCTGCCCGGGCAAGCGGGCGAGCAGGAGGGCGTGGTCCGCGGGGACACCAGGCGCGCCCGGCGGGATGACCTCCACCGCCGCTTGCAAGTCCTGCGACGTTGCGACCCAGTCGATGGCCGTGCCCGATGCGTGCGTGGGCGTGGCCCGCGGGTTGCGGACCACGGCGTCGAACCCTTCCGTGGCCCGCAAGAGCTCCCGGACGTGTCGCTCCAAGGGCCCCTCGTAGCGCTCGTTCGCTGGGGCCAAGTCTGCGAAGTGCAGGTTGGCGTCACCCAGGATCGCCAGGGACCACCCTCGGAATTGGGGCTGGAGGGCCAGCCTCCGCCACTCCATCAACCGCGCGTCCCAGAATTGTCGTCGGGCCAGGGCTCCGTGCGCAGGCGGCGGCCCATAGGCCGCGAAGACGAGGACGCCGCCGCCCTTAGCCCCCGGGAGCGGCAGCCAGAGCGCCCGCTCGTCGCCCACATCGGCCACGGGGGCGGTCGTTTCGCCGAGCGACTCGTGGACCAGCACGGCAACTGTGCCCGGGGACGAGGACCGCTCGCCATAGAAGGCGTAACCCGCGTCTGGCCAACGCGCGCCAGGCCCGAGTCGATGGCCGCCGCCGCTACCTGCGCTGCTCGAAGCCGCTCGAGCACCGAAACGATCCGGGCCTCCTGGGTGCCCACGCCCCCGCGCGCGCCAAAGCCCCCCTGCACGTTGAGCGCCGCCAGGACTCTCGGCGCGGCGCGCGCCGCCCGGGGCGCGGCCACGCACTCCTGCACCGGTAGAGCGCCCTCCCAAGCTCCATGAACGCGCCCCGAGAGTGCCCCATGCCCGCCCAGCTCCAGCCGCGCGCGCCAGTTCTGAAGGGTCGTCGCCAGCGCCGTGTCGGACGTTCGCCACGTCCCCAAGCCGCCCTGCACCAACGCGCGAGCAACCGGGCCTCCTGGCGGGCCTGCGGGGAAAATTGGCCGGGCCGCCTGGAGCGCCCGGACGTCCCGCAAGAACGACGCTGCTGCCTCGCGGCGTCGCCCACCCTCTCCGGGGACGTCGGCCGCCTCCCAGCCACGCGCCTCAGCGGCCGTCGCCGCGGCCGCCTCGCCCGTCGCCCAGGCCGCGAGCGCCGGGGTGCCGGGCTGCGCCATGCCGGGCGGTCGCGGCCGGCCAGCCGCCGCGGCCGCGGCGCACGAGAGCCAAAATTGCCACGGCAGGGGCGGCAGGGGCACCCCCAAATCCCAATGCCACAGCGCCTCGGTGTGCATGCCGCGCCTGGGGCATAGGGAGGAGGAGGAGGAGGAGGAGGAGGAGGAGGAGGAGGTGGAGCGGAGGAGGAGGAGGAGGAGGCGGAGGAGGAGGTGGAAGAGGAGGAGGAGGAGGAGGAGGAGGAGAAGGAGTAGGAGGAGGAGAGCGAGGAGGGGAGGAGGAGGAGGAGGAGAAGAAGGAGGAGAAGGAGGAGGAGTGGGAGTGTAGGAGAGGGAGGAGGTAGGGGGAGGAGGCGGTAGATGGTGAGGAGGGAGGAGGAGGAGAGGCGGGGGAGGAGAGATGGAGGAGGAGGTGGTGGAGGAGGAGGAGGAGGAGGGAGGAGGAGGAGAGGAGAAGGAGGAGGAGGAGGAGGAGGGAGGAGGAGAAGGAGGGGAGGTGAGCGAGGGAAGGAGGAGGAGGAGGAGGAGGAGAAGGCGGAGCAAGGAGGTGGGAGAGGGAGGAGGAGGAGTGGGAGGAGGAGGAGGAGCGGAGAAGGAGGTAGGACGAGGGAGGAGGAGGTTGGGAGGAGGAGGAGGAGGAGGAGGAGGAGGAGAAGGAGGAGGAGGGGGAGGAGGAGGAGGAGGAGGAGAAGGAGGAGGAGGAGGAGGAGGAGGGGGAGGAGGAGAAAGAGGAGGAGGAGGAGGGAGGAGGAGGCGGAGGAAGAGCAGGAGGAGGAGGCGGAGGAGGAGGCGGAGGCGGAGGAGGCGGAGGCGGAGGAGGATTTCGAGCAGAACCATCGCTCGAACAGATCCCTGCCCTGGGCGCTCCGGAAGCCGCACGCGCAGGTCGCTCCCCACAGGAAACCGGCCCTGCGCGAGCCACTCGTGCATGGTGCACCCGGGGACGGGCCCGAACTCCTGCCCGATGCGGTCCAGGTACAGCCACGGAAGCTCCTGCTGGGCGACGAGATCTAAACATATCCACTGCTCCTGGCCAGGCCCATCCTGGGCCCAGGAGCTGTGTATACGCCCTCCTGGCTTAGCCAGGGAGACATATACACCGCTCCAGGACCCAGGATGGGCCTGGCCAGGAGCAGTGGATATGTATAGATTTCGTCGCCCTATCCTGCACCCTCCGCCCCTCGTCCCCCGCCATAGCGGCCGCCGCCGCCGCCGTGATGCGCGGGTAGCTCTGCGGCTGCCTTCGGGGATCGCAATCCACTGGCACAGAGCACCTGAACAGCTCCACACACGGAGTACGCACTCCAGGCAGGATGATGATACATGCGCGTGCGCACTTCCTGTCTTCATGTATCGACTGCGTGATGCGCATGTCTGCTTGACATTTGAATACGGGCACGCGCACAGAACAAATTAGCCAGGTCGAAAAGGTCAGGGGGCCCCGCCCATCCCCGCCCTCCACGCCATGGCATTAGAATTAATGGTGGCACAATTCGATATTGGGGCTGGAACTGAAACGCGTTCCCACCTCGCGAATTGAAGACGCTGGTGGGCGGCCCCGGCTCCGACGAATCGGAGAACGTGAAAAAACAGGCGGGACGCGCACGGGCGGGAGCGCAGCCCCCGAAGATCCCTGCGCAGCGCTGCGGCGAGAGCACGACTGACCCACCTCTCGGGCGGGAGCCATTCCGATGAGAGGAGCAAGAGGAGGAGGAGGAGGAGGAGGAGGAGGAGGACGAGGAGGAGGAGGAGGCGGAGGCGGAGGAGGAGGCGGAGGAGGAGGCGGAGGAGGAGGAGGAGGAGGAGGAGGAGGCGGGAGCACCACTTCTTCCGCTCTCGCGCGGCCCCGCTGTCGCAGCCGCTTTCCTTCGGCTCGGCGCGCGAATCCTTCGCCGCGCCGCCACTTCCAGGCGCGAAGGGCGCACAGAAAGCGCAGGCGAGGGCGACGGGTCGCCCGCTCGCAAGGCGGGGCCCGCTCCCGACGACCTGGCGGGGGAGCCTCCGAGGCGGCTTCGAGAGCATCCTGCGCGGCGCCGAGACGAGAGCGACGTTTTCGCCCGCTCGCGCGTCGACGAACTGGCGAGCGAAGCG